>OX392531.1:8488994-8946494 GCA_947623455.1 Mimachlamys varia
CTTTCATTCCTCTGTTACATGAAATGCGTGTGTAAAACTTGAAATCGTGTATTGTAATATTCCCTTTATAATATTCCAGTAAAACAGCTTTTTGAAATATATATCTGAAGAGAAAGACCTTTTCACATACAAGAAAAACCGTATGGGGGGGGGGTTACGTTGTAAAACGCCGGTATAGGGCGATTAAGTTTAATGTATACAAATTCAATTTGGACAAAATGAATAAATTTATGTCATCATGAGCGGATAAAAAAATCTTGTCATACCTAATCTATAAAATACGGATTGTACAAATATGATCGGGTTTGGATATGAATCAAAATATATGCATTTTATAAGTGAAGTCATTAAAGGGGCATCCCGGGGAAATCTACAATGAAGTTCTTGAATGTACATGCTGTCTGCACTACCAGATACATTTTCCTGTTATTTCAATATTCAAAGCGCACTCAAAATGTGTTTATTAGCCACTTGCAAAATTGCATTCCTTGGGAAAGCCCGATAAAAATAGCGCTGATCACGCGTCAATCACGTGACTATTTTGTCGCAAGTCGACGAGGGGCCCATAGGGAGGGGATACGTAATGTACAGGTCCGATGATGAACCAGACACAAAGTCCGTGTATAAATTTATTGAATCACATTCACATTAATAATCAGACGTTAATTACACACGATATACATATGAATAAATTTATGTCGACATCTCTGCATCATTTATCGACATCAGTACCTGACTGAAACCGATGCAAATCACAGGGACGTGAGAATTTGTTACAGCTAGTTTTGGACCTAAAATACGATGTTTAGAGTAATTTTACACATTTGGGGGGTTAAGATCAATTTTCGATAAAAATGCCCCCTCAATGGTCATAAAAGCTACACTGCACTCTTACATTGTACGTTTAACAGTGTCATGTGGGTTTCCGACGATGACAACCATAGGGCAAACCTTAATTTCTGTAAAAAGTTATCTTCACGAATCCTCATTTAGAACCATTTCACAAAAGCTGTGCATGCATTGAAAAGTAAAAAAAAAATAAAATGAAATGATTCCGATTTATTTTTATACAACTCGATGTCTTGAAGATTTTTTTTCAGACTATCTATATAACCATATAAAATCTATCCAAATTTCAGCGTCAACATACTTAACACTTACAATTATATATGTATCACGGAAGTCCGTGCACTCATATGACGCACCACACACTAAACATGTAGAATACATGTATAATATATATCTCAAATTTGGAATTTGTCGAGAAGATAATTGTCCAATACTTAATCCATTTATAAATGTTATGATTCTTTACTTTTTTATGTAAATTTAAAGGTTCGTTAACATTTTCAACACAACTGCAGACATGGGACATACATATATATGATTTATTTTTATTAATTAATGACTTTACTTATATGATGCATATATTTTGGTTCATATCAAATTTAATACCGGGGTCCAAACCCGATAATATTTGTACAATCCGTATTTTATAGATTAGGTATGACAAGATTTTTTTATCCGCACATGATGACATAAATTTATTCATTTTGTCCAAATTGAATCTGTATACATTAAACTCAATCACCCGGGATACCGGCGTTTTACAACGTAACCCCCCCCCCCCCCCCCCCCATACGGTTTTTCTTGTATGTGAAAAGTTCTTTCTCCTCAGCAATATGATTCAATAATGCCGTTTTACTGGAATATTATAAAGGGAATATTACAATTCACGCTTTCAAGTTTTACACACGCATTTCATGTAACAGAGGAATGAAAGAGTTATCCCTTGGGAGGCCCCAAAACCAAATAAAAACTGTGTCACCGGCTATCCAGAAGAAAACTGTAACAATGCAAACAATTGGGCTGTTAGTCTCTCCCTTGAATACTTCACATCCCTCATTATGCTTCCGTAATATAATCCTTAGGTTAAAATTTGACCATTCGGCCACTTTTCGCTTGGTAGTTACATGTAGGTCACGCGGATCGCCATTTTTTGTTTACCGATGTAGCTTGTTATGCGCATGCGTTATCATATGTGATGCAAAAAAATTTACATGTCCAAATCGTTGATCAACGAATAGTGATTCCCTTTTTTAATTATTAATTAAAATTTTTGAGAACATATTTCAGCGTAAATCGCCCATTAATTTTCCACAAGAGTATACATTTGATTCATATATACAATAATTCTAAATAAGCATAAAAAAATATAGTTTTACCGTGATGCCTCTTTAATTCATAAAAAAAAATCATATACATGTATATCCCATGTCTGCAGTTGTGTTGAAAATGTTAACGAACCTTTACATTTACATAAAAAAAAAAGTAAAATGAATCATAACATATATAAATGGATTAAGTATTGGACAGTTATCTTCTCGACAAGTTCCAAATTTGATATATATATTCTACATGTTTTGTGCGCGGTGCGTCATATGAGTGCACGAACTTCCGTGATACATATATAATTGTAAGTGTTAAAGTATGTTGACACTGAAAGTTGGATAGATTTTAGATGAATATATACAGTTACGTGCCAAAAGTCTTTCATTTTTTTTATTTTGCTATATATTCTTTGTATTTCCAACTTTTTTCAATGAATTTTCCTGACTTCGTTTATGGATGGATTTTGACAATTTTTTGTCATTTAGTAAAGAAATATACAAGGTTTTCTCTGATAATATTTATTTAATTTTCCGTTGTGTATTTATGGAGCTATACAGACTTATATACACTGCTAATTTCCGTGTGACGCCATTTCTCTATATAACATTACCAAAATGAGGTCAAAATGACGTCCCGAAAATTGGATGTTGTAATAAATTATGATTTCTCTAATTATACATAACGGAAAACAGGGAAAATATTATGAGATGAAAAAGGAAACAATTCTCTATAAGTACACAAAATTTCATTAAAAATGATCCCGAAACGAAGTCAGGAAAATTGACCGAGAACGCTGTCACTTGTCGCGTGATCAGCGCTATTTTTATCGGGCTTTCCCGAGGAATGCAATTTTGCAAGTGGCTAATAAACACATTTTGAGTGGACTTTGAATATTGAAATAACAGGAAAATGTATCTGGTAGTGCAGACAGCATGTACATTCAAGAACTTCATTGTAGACTTCCCCGGGATGCCCCTTTAAAGTCTACTAATTATAAAACATTTAAAATCTTAAATATATTTCAACAGTTTCAATCACTTTAATCTATTAAGGCAACATATCTATTGATAATACTACAAAAATTAAATACGTCCCCTGCGCCATTGTGCATCTTAAGACTTCTCGTTTCGTTGTAATGTAGTGTTGTCAATCGGAAAACGTCAGCACTTTCCGTAAACGAGAAAGTGTGTTCTCGGAATGTGCCGATGGTTTCCGATTGGTAGTTTTGTGTGTGCTGGTAAGACCGTTTAACAATCCAAGGTGAGGGTTCAAATCTCGGTAAAGACCCACTGGATCTGATACGTTAATTACATGTACATTATTGTTAGTCATACAATTTGTAAATTGTTTATTTCATTTATCTTCTTTTTTTTACTCTTATAAAACTCCACAAAGTATACCGTTCTTTTCAGATGTTTTATTAAAGCAATAGACATTCTAAATAAAAGAAATTAAAAGTTTTGAACAACGGCGTGGGACTCCTTAAAGCGTGTTCCCGCTTTCACAGATAATGACGTCACATACCACCTATCGTCTGCAATCTACTGTTGTATAATTTTACACAGCAATAAAAACCATAAGTGACAAACCGTCACATCATGGCTATAAAATACCGCACGATTGTCAAAACAGGAAAGCCATAAATTCAATGATTCCTTTTTATCTCTGAAATAATCATATATTAGCATATATCCCTATAATTTCTAGTAGTTAAACTCAGTAACTATTAAACTGCTGATGTAATAAACAGTAAAATATGTCTTATCCGAAACCTGAGTAGTCCGACTCCCAGTTTAATACAACAAAATGCTAAAATCTTATTTCTTATAAAATCTGACAAATAAAACCCTGTGTAGTCTAACATACTGTTTAAAGGGGCATCCCGCGAAAGCCGGAAAGCCAGTTCTTGGATGTACATGGTGTCTGCACCACTAATTATATTTTCTTGCTATTCCAGTATTCAAAGTCCGCTCAAAATGTCTATATTGACCACTTGCAAAATGGCATTCCTCGGGAAAGCCCTGATAAAAATAGTGGTGATGACGCAACGTGACAAGATTGTTGCAAGTCGCTTGATAGGTTTGATGGGAGAGGCCATACGGGAGGGGACGCGTATTGTATACGGCTGATGAAACGGAGACAAAGTTATTGAATCACATTCACATTATAATCAGACATCAATTGCACACTAACAGATGTTCAAATTAAGAAATATTTGTCGGCACATCGGCATCATTTATCGACACCAGAAATTATCTATATAATATATATACCTGAGCGAGACCGGTACACATGGGTCCGGAATACAGCCATGGTACAAACCTTAATTTATGTAAAAGGTAATATTCACGATCCCAACTTTTCAGATGATTTCATAAAATGTATGTAGCATGCATTGAAAAGTACGAAAATAAAATGACATGAAATGTTTGCGATTTTTTTACAACTCAATATTTTGAGGATTTTTTTTCAGACTATCTATATATATACCATGTACATTAATATTCATTTAAAATCTATCTAACTTTCTGCGTCTTCACACGTTTACACGTATCACGGAATGCGAATATTTAAGTCCATACACTCATATAACGCACCACACACTAAGCATGACTACGTGTATATCAGATTTGGAACTGTCGAAACATTTATAACTACCCGTTATGAATATGGTTTGATGATTCCGCTTTCTTTTTACATCTTTTTTTTGTCCTCTTGTAAAGGGACGTTGACCTTTTAAAAAAAGCCTGCGGGAATGCAATATACATATGTATATGTTGTATAACTTTGGGTTTTTTTTATTCCCCCCCCCCCCCGTTATGTATATATTTTCGTATCAAATTCAATACCGGGGTCGCAACCCAATGATATTTGTACCTTCACTAATTTTTAGATGAAGTATGAATATCACATTTTTTACGCGTGAAAAACATTTTTTTTTATACATTTTGTCCAAATTGAAGCCGTATGTACCTCGGTTGCACGTCCCGTTTTACAACGTAATCAAACGACATTTTCTGTTACGGTATATATTGTATTTGAAAAGGTCTTTCTATCCAGCAATAAAATTAAATCATACTGTTTCACTGGAACATGAAATATTATAAAGGGAATATTATAAAACACACTCTTAAGTTTAAAATTACACACGCATTTTATGCAACAGAAGACTGAAACAGTTTCCCCTTGGGTAGCCCCAAAACAAAATCAAAGCTTTATTTGTGCATGTTACCGTTACTCAGAAGAAATATGTAACATACACAAAATAGAGCAGGTAGTTTCTCCTTTGAATACTTCCCATCTCTCAATATGATTCCATAACGCAGTCTTGCGTCATATTTTGACCATTCGGCAACTTTTCGCTTAGTAGTTAGGCCTTATCGCGATGTAAAGGTAATACCAGATAGAGTGTTTACAATGGAAACGGCGCTCGCTGCGCATGCGTTGGTAGGTGGCAATCCCAAGCCGGAGCGTCTGGCTAGACCTTTTGGAATTCCACTAGTTATTTTGAAATTATTTATTTCATAAATACATATAAGCAAAATCCGATCGTCGTAGTCCATAAGAATACCCACTCGATATGTGTATGTAATATTTTGAAAAAAAATATGAAAAAAAACTAACTTTCGCGGGATGCCCCTTTAATCCAATCAACACTTTTAGTATGTTATGCTTTGTAGGGATATTTTATCAGTGAATATTACACACGCTAAAACGATTTAATAGTACATAGTTAAAAGTTTGAGCATGAGCACTTCCGGTTCAAACGTGGTCAGCTACCGGTGTAATCGAATTCTTGTCAAAGATCTGCATAGTCTAAGCCATGTGTTGCCAACGTCTTTCAGTGAGTAAAACTGCAAAGAAACCCTTTAAAACTAAGTGATTTTGACCGTTAAATCCGCTGTGGCAGGTTTAAGTGATATATACTTGTAGTTTCGAACAAGGGGTACAAATTAAGAAACCTGTAGGGTTCGATCCCCGATGGAAACACGCTGTTCTCGTTCTACTTCCGGTTTATTTCGTTCAATCGGCATATGTTGCAAGCCCGTTCCGAATGCCATAATTTTTATACATCTAGGTGCAAGAGATCATAAAGTAAGTTAGTATTTAAATCTTCCAAGATTAAAGTCCAAAGATATTTATAGAAATATATGCCAACACGATTTGTGACATCACTGTTGATTCGTCATTACTTTACGCATTCGATTAAGCTTAATATATAATGTCAGGTTCAAAAGTCAGGGTCAAGGTCACTATGAATAACTGATTGGAAAATTAAAAACTTAAAACGTGCATTGAACCTCCTTAGAAACATGATGATCTCAGGAATTTTTTTTCAAAAATCTGTTCCAGAGAGATATTTGTAGTTCGTCGAGGATTGGGTTGAATACGTGTAAGTATGATTTGACAGCGGGTTCTGAGAACATTCTATAATAGTGATATTTTGCCATGTAGACTACGACAGTAATTTTATACATGTAAAGGGTTTAGATTAACACTCGCTAAAACGCCACACCCAGTGAAGATAACATTTACGGAAAGGATGGGAAGCTTTCAATGAACCCCAATCTAACTGTCTACGTGTGTCGTTTCAATATTGTGGAAGTCGAACAATATCTCTCATCGTTGGAAAAAAAATGTATAGTTTTTCTTCCAATTACATTTTATTTTCACGTAAAATTCAAAATACAATGTATTCCTTCTGACGGGACAGGGTCATCGGTTACTTGTTAATAAACAGTATACCGAAGGTTAGGGTCATGTATAAGAGCACTTATTATACCGTTTATGGCATTACGGGAAGTAACTTAGATTCGGATATTTTAATCGGGAGCCCGAAGCACTTTCCGTAAACGAGGAAAAAACATTCGGAACACCTCGGATATTCTCTTCAAGAATCCACGATCTTTTTCGATCTAGAAAATGGAATCGCGCTCGATCTTTTCCGTAATATTCGCAATAATTCGAAAAAAATGTGAATAGTTCCGATTCATTCGTAGTCTAATTATTCATACAACATATTTGATTAACTTTCATCTTTCACAAAAATGATAATGAACACTTTGCAAAAAGAAATTAAATATCATGACTCTGCAAAAAAAAAACCTAATGGAATGCATTCTTATTTTGAGAAATATGGTAATGGGCGACATTTGTACGAATTAAATGTCACGTTTGTAAAATGAGCAGCACATTTCACTGACTGAGGTGTAGGGGGCGGAACAGATGGAATGTGAACTCTGACCCTGCCCAGGATCTAGTTACCCAACAAAACACTAAACCACTATGTCGATGTCGACCGACAGACGGCTGACAGAAAAGTTTCTAAACTATATAAATGATTTAAATCTAGACAGAGATCGGGGTATGTATGACAAAGCGCACATAGATTAGAATGTCGTCTGCTCTTAGATCATTTCTTCCCGTATACATATTTAAACTCTTCCAATTCAAATATTAGACTAGTTCATAATTAAATTTCAGGGGTGAATGAGGTGACTTATGGCGTATCTTTTATTACAACAGTATTAGAAAATCAATGTACTACCCAGTGACACTCTTGTAGTCTCGTCTTACTGACATAGTTTATTTAATTATCATTGAAGGGGCCGAGTGATTATAAGGTGTCCCAACATTCTACCACTAGACCTCCACTTGTGGATTGCAAGTTCGAAACCCACATTGGGCAGTTGCCGTCAGGTACTGGCAATATGTAGGACGTTTGCCTCCGGGTACTCCGGCTTTCCTCCACCTCCAAAACCTGGCACGTCCTTAAATGACCACCGGCTGTAAATAAGACGTAAACAAAGTATACCAAATTGATAAGCATTGACCTGATCTGACTTAGTGTAATGGTGAATCGAACAAAATAACTGGGTTTTTTTTAAGTTCTATATACCAAATGTGTTTTTTTCATTACATATTTAAATATTTAAGAACTAAGTCTATCACTTGTTCAATATCATTTGTCTGAACAGGTCTGGTTTATGTCATTACGCTGTTGTATATGACGTCACGTATCTGATGTCAAGGTCTTATCTTAGTGATGTCATTGGTCTATTGATGTTGATGTCATTGGTGCATCATGTCATTTGTTTGGTATATATAACGTCACTGGTATGAAGTCTTTAAATGACACATCCTCGATATCCAAGGGTTACACTCACCTACGCTCTCTCCATCCCTGGAATACGTCATGGAAAAACTGAAGGCACGCTCAGGTAAAAATATCCTGACCGATCAATTTGTACCGTTATGTGACCAGAGATTCTTTTGATGTACATCAAATGGTCGGACCGGTATTCTTGCCTCATCAGCAAGGTGATCGCACAGAGCTTTCAGTTTTGCCATGACATATTCCAGAGGTGTAGAGAGCGAAGGTGAGCGTAACCTATGGATATCGAGGATGTAAAAGACACTGATCAGAGCTAGGTTTTTGATTCGGAGTTTTTTTCTCTCTTAATTTTCTTGTTAATAGTTTATGAAGGAACTAAAACTGATATTTTCCACTTTGTAGTGTTTTATCTTTTCCCATTTCCCTTGGATTTTGATATGTTTGAGTGATGTAGCCGGGTCTGCGGGTCCGGGTCCTGTTTGGTGATATAATCACTTTGACACGGGCAAAGTTTACTGACATGTTTTCTCCCTTGGGAGAAGTTAAGTTTACAACCTAAAATAATATTCGTTCTCAATAAAAAAAACCTTGACGCACACACCTTTCAAAGCCAAATTTATTTTATAGGTAAACACACAGCCCGTGTCAATGGGACGTCTTATCAACGCCGCATAGAAAATGGCAGGCTTAGTTATTCAGATAATCCGGGTCCCAAATTGAATTTCATTTTGCATGAATTATAGATGTAGTCAATTTCAAGTTGAATGTAACGTATTTCTTTACAATGACAAGAAAGAGACCCACTGTTTGCATAGTATTACATTGGATAAGATATGCCATCGCTTTGAAAGGCGGATTTATGTTCACGTTTAAAAGAATTTTACACCCTAGGGAAAGTGACTTCGCAGTAACTGTAAAGGGCAGAGGCATATGTTTGCCCATGATATTCATTTCCATGTGTGATGGTCAGTGACAAAAAGGGTAACCATTTAAATGTCTTGGTTCTCGAAGAAATTGTTAACGTTATAGCTTTCGTTTTCTGTCACCTAAAACATTTACTAATTTTGAATTGAAAATTGAATTTCATTTTATGTTAATTTGACTTTTCCATGTTGTGAAGGTAAAACAGAAGTAAAACGTTTTTAACATTAAAATAAGATCGTAAGATTAAAAGTAAGTACAACAAGCGTTCTCCGCAGCATCGAAGCCCGAGTGATAACCGTATCACACCTAAAAAGTCGGGATTGATCAACTTCGTCCCTACAGTGATTACCGTATCTCACCAATAGGTCGGGACGTCGCCCCTTCAGTGATTACCCTACTACATGTACACCAATAGGTCGGGACGTCGCCCCTTCAGTGATTACCCTACTACATGTACACCAATAGGTCGGGACGTCGCCCCTTCAGTGATTACCCTACTACATGTACACCAATAGGTCGGGACGTCGCCCCTTCAGTGATTACCCTACTACACCAATAGGTCGGAAATATTGGACAAAGTCCCATCGGGGGTTCCCGGTCCTTCCTTTCCCAGACTACAGCCGGACAAGGCGGACAAAACATGATTAATTTCTAAGTATATCAATTTCCAACTTTCTCGGGACACTAGCCAGAATGGGCGTGTATGATAAACAAAGGAAAAACACACGTCACCGGTTTGCCTGTATCATATATATAGTGTATTGATCATTTGAAAAAATACATTGCCTTCGGCCAGATCACTAGACCAAGGATAGTTAAACAAATAGATGAATCCACGTAGACATATCAAGATAGCTCTTGTCTGCTTACAGAGAAAACAAATCACAGGAAAAGAAAAAACATTATCCGCGCAAGTTTGGTCTGGATATGGACGCTAAAAGGATTTTTGTATATTTTGTTTTATCAACTTTATATTGTTCCATTGGCATGAACAGAATCTGCACATATAAGAGGTTTTAGAATGTCGAATGTAGGAATTACACTATTAGCAAATAAACAAAAAATCGACCTGTGAAAGGAACGATTACACCATATTCCAAATGGAAGTGTGCATCCCTAACCCACTCCCTAACTCACCATTTCCCCTACACCCTCCTACATTTCCCCCAATTCCCTATCCCCTTCCAACAGAAATCATTCGGATATCCATCACTCCGTGAAAGTAATCAACGTTGTTTAATTTCGGGATGTGTCGAACTAATTTCTCGTTTACGGAAAGTGCCGACGGTTACCGAATGCCCCAGTTCGAATTCGCAGCATGCGTTTTTGAGTTGTTTCAGACAGGCTCGCCGTTAAACAGGCAAGATAAAGATTAGTGGACGAACCCTCGCTCTATGTCATGACGACGGACACATTAATATAACCACTAAGCCACCATTTCAACCTTCTAGACTCGACTGTTTACTAAATATGACGGGTCATATATTAATTCGAGAGCACTTCAAGGATCAATCAAACTGGCTTTACACTAGCTCCCTTCACAGGGACATGATAATTTGTTACAGTTTAGTTGTGATCAGGGCTAAACTGATGTGTTCGGAGTAATTTAGAATAATATAAGCCCGTGCTATGACTGGTTTAGAACATCTTTTTTGCAAGTTTATCTATACACAGTTGCTTGAGTTTGTCAGTAAATGATAAATATATATGTGTGAAATGAGCCTCCCATCACAGTAATTCTGTAATGGGCCGCAGCTCCATATATATATAAAAATACTTATATACTGACAGAAACTGAAGCAACTGTGATCTAAACCCATAAAACATTTTGAATATTGGAACAATAATTTTAGTTTCAAACACTCAAACTGTAACGAGTTAGCAGGTCCCTGTGATCTTGCCGTATTTGGCTATTTGCTTAAGATAAACAGTCTCCCAAGAGGTTAATAGATGGTCGTAAGCTATAAGCGAATGTACATATGTTTTAGACGATGAATCAATGAAGAAAACGCCTGTCAAAACTTTATGTTGGCAAAGTGTCTGTCAACTTCGCAAGCCAAGGGTGTACAATACGCTACTCTCCTTTTCACCCTTGGCGGATCTCACGGCAAACTCGATGTTCCCGCTCCTGCATTTTGATTGGATGCGGCTAGGTTTAGCCGACCAATCAAAACGCGCGCTGCAATTGTTTATAACAAAGATGGCAGCGCCCACGGAAACATGTCGTATCTGTAACAACATATGTTGCCAACGAAGTCTAGAAGTGTGATTTTTGGCCCGACATTCACCGTTTTCGACCAGTTGAATAATATTTTGGGATATATCGCCGATCATGCAGATAAAAAAACAGATACGTGTGTGGATTTTGTTTTACGAAGTTGAACAAACTATCGACTATGATCTTATTCATAAAATGAAAATGTTACAAAAAGAAAACACAAGCTTATTTCCCTGTTCTTGTTCCAACAAAAACATCATTTCCATTGTTGATTGAGCTGATTGATCGTCTCTGTGTCTCACGAAGTTCTTGAATTTCAAATTTTTCGCATATATAGCATGTTCATCAAAGGGCGCTGCCATTTTCTGTTTATTTGTTGAATCGTACACAAAAAGTACGAGCTATTTGATTGGTCAGGAATTACGTAAAACAAGGGACACAACTGCAATTGTCCACTAGATGGCGCAGTGCGGGAACATCGAATTTGCCGTGAGATCCGCCAAGGGTGAAAAGGAGAGTAGCGTATTGTACACCCTTGGCTTGCGAAGTTGAGTGTCTGTCTGATAAAGATGATTAAATTTGTGGCCTTTCATGGATTCCTGATTAAATGGCAATGTAATCCATTTAAAAACAAACGAAAAAGCCTACCCAGTACAAAACGTCTTCTTGTTTGTTCACCATTTATTAAAAAAACCCTTTTCAAATCAAACATTAGAAAATTATCCAGATTTAGGTATTAACTAAGTATCCGTACGGATACGGTTACTGGATATCCTGATATCAATTCGATAGTCAAAATATAGAAGTGAAACAGAAAACATGTACAGCAGGCTAGATCCCGAGCCATTCAGACAATATTCCGAAACCTTGGTTTGGTTTATTTTTGTTTTACATCCTATTAATCAGTTAATAGCCAGGGTTATTTAAGGACGTGCCAGGTTTTTGAGGTGAAGGAAAGCCGGAGTACCCGGAGAAAAAACACCGACCTACGGTCAGTACCTGGCAACTGCCCCACGTGGGTTTCGAACTCGCAACCCAGAGGTGGAGGGCTAGTGGCAGTTAATCAACCACTCGGCCCCTCCGAAACTCATTGTGCACTGTGTGGTAAGTATTACGTTTAAGAAGTATTAACTTAATTTTTTAATAAATGAATCTTAAGGAGACAAGTGATGACATTTCGGGTGTTCCATATACCCTGAAGAGGGGGAAGACAGCCTCTGGAGATTGTGTACGTTTTCTGTTTTTTTTTTTAAATAAAGAACACCCATTTGTTATGTCCACAAAAACACCGCTACTGAATTTCAACCGTAAACAACTTTGTATTTGTAAACAATCTGTTCAGTTGACCAACGACTGGCTAGCTTAACGTGAACCTATCAAAACAAATCATCTTTCTTGTTAATTTACGAATTTTGAAATTAGAAATTAGATGAGAATGTATAGTATTTAATATTCATAAGAAAATCAATATAATGTATATAGAATATTCGTTGATTTTCATTCAATTCTTTAAATATATCGAGTTAAAAACTTTTCTATTAACGATTTATTAAACAAACATACATGTAATCGGAAAACAACAAACTATCTATGTACATATACACTGATAGTTTATAAAGTACTTAGACAAACTGACTTGTTATGAACATTATACACAGTAGCACAAGTCAACATTCGTAGCCACTAGACAGGTGTGTATATAAATGTACCTATGCAAAGTATTACAGGTAAATAATAGGTGACACAATATAGGTACAGTGGCGATTGGAATTCAAGACATTCCGACGTGGGTTAACATAATATTGTTTTATCTCAACTCAGGACGTGACGTCAAACATTTTTAAGATTTGTGGCTTTTGTTAATGAGATTCACATAAATATTTTGTTTAGGAGCCACCTCTTACCACTTAGTCACGAGGTCAGCGCGAGGCGGCGAGGTTCAATTTCCTTATAAGGACTCGACAAACGATAACTGAAAATAAAATTAATTCAATTTAAAATGATCTCATATTAACCGCCGTGTTTCTTTGTGTATTGCCTTTTTCTGATTTGACACCTTTTTAAATGCTTAACGCATTCGATATTGTATCGATTCAAACTTTTACAATAAACACTACTGAATTAGATCTGGGCACGCCTATAGCCCGGCGGGTTAACCAATCAGAGAAGCTGTTATAATCAGCTGTGGGTCGGAGGTTACCAGTGAATCATCACTCCGTTAACATATATATATTGCGGTTTCGCAGTCGTCTGCTCAGTATAGCTAACCGTACACGTGTCTGTGATTCTAAAAACCAGGAATAAGCAAAATACTCTTGTCATCATGTCAATGAACAGAGCTACAAAGAGTGGACTTGCCCGCGATGCCCAGGACAAGGTAAGAAGCTGTGAATAAGTATATTGTCGTCTGTCATTTTCCCGCGGGCTGTGATCAATGTCCGGCATCTGTACATGTATTGCCGGCCGGCTGGGAGGCTGCTGAAGGGGAAATCCGCCATACATATTGATTCAGTTAAAACGTTTGAAAGCTGGATTATTTAAAGCCAAGCAGGTGGTCACGGTTTAATTGAAATTGTGTGTCTGTCTTTTATAAGTTTTATTACATCATAAAAGTGATCATGATCTCTCTGGCGCCATCGGGATTTTTAAGAAACTCGCCAAATAACCATCGCTGCAAAGAGATGCCCCGGAAACCGAATAAGCTTGAGCTTTGTAAATTCATAACTGGATTTAAAACTGTGTCGGTCACATCCTGTATCTTGTGCATTGCTTTGTAAGTTGGGAAAACGTTAGGTTGGCCGCAGTATTTTGAGGCGTTCAGTTATTATAATGATGTCTGTTATTTATGATAATATAATTACGACGCCCTCAGTCACTTATCCAGAATGTCTGTGTGCCCGTTCAAAAACCTAGCATTTCCAGAAAACGGGGACACACCCATTGTCAACAATAATGTTCTGTCGGGTTTGTTTGGACTAGAGATTGAAAAAGGATGTAAGTGCTCTCGGCAAGTAACCGAAGAATGTAGTTGAGCAAGCTGTTTTTTTTCTGTCTATCCAAACATTATATAGGCCGTTCGGATGAGTTACAATCCTGACTGAAAGTCTTGACATTATAAATAACTATAACACAGACACTTTTAATGATACTTAGGAAGACGTAAATCAGTTTCCAGTTAAGGAAATATTTAAATGGGAAATTTACATATTTCATATGAAACGCAATTTATCCCAAGCCGTTTAAAATTTGTATTTCATGGATGTGTATATAGCCCGGGACATAATCAATAATCACGTTACAAATATATTTCCATGTACTCTTGACTATGAAATTGTATCGGTAATTTGTTACCCAGGTCTGGTGTATATTTGTATGATTTAAGTTTTATAAACATAAGTCGACTTTTTATCCCTATATTTTCTGCGGGCTGACTTATGTTTTTAAAGAACAGTTACGACGATTCATAAAAAGAAGATCTAGAACTATTAGGGGAAAAAATGAAAAAAAAATAAAACAAACTAACTAAGCTTTTAACAGCCAATTGATGAACGATAGCATTGACAAAGTAAACAGCCCCAGGGGTCGGGCATGGATTGTAAGTTTCCGGTAGGAGGGCTTTAGTAGCCAATTGGATGGAATTTATGCTGAAAATTCTCTAACGGAAATTAAATTTGGTTCTGCGTTACGTCATATTGGTGGAATGCTCACTAGCTCACTCCTCGGGATCTGAATGGTGGGATCGGAATTTTACCGATAAGTAAAAACCTTGTGCTATGTGTTTTAAAAGAAACATATGCATCGTCTTAACTTTCTGGGCGAGCGTGTTAAATGTGTATAAGATGTATTAAGTGGGCAGACGTCAGCGCGTATCAACACGTTTCATATTTAGCCAGTGACCTGGCTGTGTTTATGTGATAACGTACAAGCAGAGGTTTAAACGCTTTCTCGATAACTGTTTACAAGGAAAGGCAGTATTTAGAACGAAGATGTTGATATTTCTCAACGTTAGATAAGATAGCATGTCTAAACGATGTTCTCAACTGTGGGTGATTGGTGCGAGCTGCTCGTTACAGTCCAGGGTTTTCCCTGGGGACCCTCAAAGTTATATAATAATTTATTAGTCTCGGAACTCTTAACAACAAATAAGATATTGTAAAACTTTATCAATTTTGGAGTCCTTTGGCAATAAAGAGTAAAATTGCAGGTTTTTGTGATTCCGGGAAAATTCTGGTAAGACAACATTGTTGTTGCTTTCTTAACGGAACGCATTTGAAATTTTAAAGTTTGATACTTTCTGGAGAAGTCTTGCCTGGATTTCGGTCCGACGACGATGATTATTGTGGTTCTCAGACTTGGGTTATTTAAAATTTTATTGCACGTCCTATTATCAACAGACTGTCAAGAGATCATTTCGGCAAGTCGGTCTTTTAAATGTCAAGAATAAAACGTTATCGGTCTAACGTCCCTGGTTGTGTATACGTTATCTGTCTAACGTCCCTGGTTGTGTATACGTTATCGATCTAACGTCCCTGGTTGTGTATACGTTATCGGTGTAACGTCCCTTGTTGTGTATACGTTATCGGTGTAACGTCCCTGGTTGTGTATACGTCATCGGTGTAACGTCCCTGGTTGTGTATACGTTATCGGTGTAACGTCCCTGGTTGTGTATACGTTATCGGTCTCACGTCCCTGGTTGGGTATACGTTATCACTAACCTCCCTGGTTGGGTATACGATATCAGTCTAACGTCCCTGGTTGTGTATACGTTATCGGTGTAACGTCCCTGGTTGTGTATACGTTATCGGTCTCACGTCCCTGGTTGGGTATACGTTATCACTAACCTCCCTGGTTGGGTATACGATATCAGTCTAACGTCCCTGGTTGGGTATACGTTATCGGTGTAACGTCCCTGGTTGTGTATACGTTATCGGTCTAACGTCCCTGGTTGTGTATACGCTATCGGTCTAACGTCCCTGGTTTGGTATACGTTATCAGTGTAACGTCCCTTGTTGGGTATACGTTATCAGTGTAACGTCCCTGGTTGTGTATATGTTATCAGTGTAACGTCCCTTGTTGGGTGTACGTATCGGTCTAACGTCCCTGGTTGGGTATACGTTATCGGTCTAACGTCCCTGGTTGGGTATACGTTATCGGTCTAACGTCCCTGGTTGGGTATACGTTATCGGTCTAACGTCCCTGGTTGGGTATACGTTATCAGTGTAACGTCCCTTGTTGGGTGTACGTTATTAGTGTAACGTCCCTGGTTGGGTACACGTTATCGGTGTAACGTCCCTGGTTTGGTATACGATATCAGTCTAACGTCCCTGGTTGTGTATACGTTATCGGTGTAACGTCCCTGGTTGGGTACACGTTATCGGTGTAACGTCCCTGGTTGGGTGTACGTTATCGGTGTAACGTCCCTGGTTGGGTATACGTTATCAGTGTAACGTCCCTTGTTGGGTGTACGTTATCGGTCTAACGTCTCTGGTTGGGTATACGTTATCGGTCTAACGTCCCTGGTTGGGTGTACGTTATCGGTGTAACGTCCCTGGTTGGGTATACGTTATCAGTGTAACGTCCCTGGTTGTGTATACGTTATCAGTGTAACGTCCCTGGTTGGGTATACGTTATCGGTGTAACGCCCCTGGTTGGGTATACGTTATTGGTCTAACGTCCCTGGTTTGGTATGCGTTATCGGTCTAACGTCCCTTGTTGTGTATACGTTATCGGTCTAACGTCCCTGGTTTGGTATGCGTTATCGGTCTAACGTCCCTGGTTGGGTATACGTTATCAGTGTAACGTACCTGGTTGGGTATACGTTATCGGTCTTACGTCCGTGGTTGGGTATACGATATCAGTCTAACGTCCCTGGTTAGGTATACGTTATCGGTGTAACGTCCCTGGTTGGGTATACGTTATCAGTGTAACGTCCCTGGTTGGGTATACGTTATCAGTGTAACGTCCCTGGTTGGTTATACGTTATCGGTGTAACGTCCCTGGTTGGGTATACGTTATCGGTCTAACGTCCCTTGTTGTGTATACGTTATCGGTCTAACGTCCCTGGTTTGGTATGCGTTATCGGTCTAACGTCCCTGGTTGGGTATACGTTATCAGTGTAACGTACCTGGTTGGGTATACGTTATCGGTCTTACGTCCGTGGTTGGGTATACGATATCAGTCTAACGTCCCTGGTTAGGTATACGTTATCGGTGTAACGTCCCTGGTTGGGTATACGTTATCAGTGTAACGTCCCTGGTTGGGTATACGTTATCAGTGTAACGTCCCTGGTTGGTTATACGTTATCGGTGTAACGTCCCTGGTTGGGTATACGTTATCGGTGTAACGTCCCTGGTTGGGATACGTTATCAGTGTAACGTCCATGGTTGGGTATACGTTATCGGTCTAACGTCCCTGGTTGGGTATACGTTATCGGTGTAACGTCCCTGGTTGTGTATACGTTATCAGTGTAACGTCCATGGTTGGGTATACGTTATCAGTGTAACGTCCATGGTTGGGTATACGTTATCGGTGTAACGTCCCTGGTTGTGTATACGTTATCAGTGTAACGTCCATGGTTGGGTGTACGTTATCGGTCTAACGTCCCTGGTTGGGTATACGTTATCGGTGTGACGTCCATGGTTGGGTGTACGTTATCGGTCTAACGTCCATGGTTGGGTGTACGTTATCAGTGTAACATCCCTGGTTGGGTATACGTTATCAGGACAGTGTAACGTCCCTGGTTATGTTTATACGTTATCGGTCTAACGTCCCTTGTTGTGTATACGTTATCAGTGTAACGTCCATGGTTGGGTATACGTTATCGGTCTAACGTCCCTTGTTGTGTATACGTTATCGGTGTAACGTCCCTGGTTGGGTATACGTTATCGGTGTAACGTCCCTTGTTGTGTATACGTTATCGGTGTAACGTCCCTGATTGGGTATACGTTATCAGTGTAACATCCCTGGTTGGGTATACGTTATCGGTGTAACGTCCCTTGTTGGGTATACGTTATCGGTGTAACGTCCCTGGTTGTGTATACGTTATCGGTGTAACGTCCCTGGTTGGGTATACGTTATCGGTGTAACGTCCCTGGTTGTGTATACGTTATCGGTGTAACGTCCCTGGTTGTGTATACGTTATCGGTGTAACGTCCCTGGTTGGGTATACGTTATCGGTGTAACGTCCTTGGTTGTGTATACGTTATCGGTGTAACGTCCCTGGTTGTGTATACGTTATCGGTGTAACGTCCCTGGTTGTGTATACGTTATCGGTGTAACGTCCCTGGTTGGGTATACGTTATCGGTGTAACGTCCCTGGTTGTGTATACGTTATCGGTGTAACGTCCCTGGTTGTGTATACGTTATCGGTGTAACGTCCCTGGTTGGGTATACGTTATCGGTGTAACGTCCCTGGTTGTGTATACGTTATCGGTGTAACGTCCCTGGTTGTGTATACGTTATCGGTGTAACGTCCCTGGTTGGGTATACGTTATCGGTGTAACGTCCCTGGTTGTGTATACGTTATCGGTGTAACGTCCCTGGTTGGGTATACGTATCGGTCTAACGTCCCTGGTTGTGTATACGTTATCGGTGTAACGTCCCTGGTTGGGTATACGTTATCGGTGTAACGTCCCTTGTTGGGTATACGTATCGGTCTAACGTCCCTGGTTGGGTATACGTTATTGGTCTTACGTCCCTAGTTTGGTATACGTTATCGGTGTAACGTCCCTGGTTGGGTATACGTTATCGGTGTAACGTCCATGGTTGGGTATACGATATCAGTGTAACGCCCCTGGCTTGTGTCAGAGGCTGTTATGATACGTTCGCCCTACAGTGCAATGTTTAACGGATTTTAATGTTTCGCATGTCTCGTTTATTTGACTGGAGACATGCTTGTTATGACATTTTAAGGATGGACTTTAAAATGTCAGAAGTGAACAGACGTGATTTATCAGGCACAGAAGACGTGCACACGAATGACTAGTCCGCTATAAAATATATGTATACCGTTATACCTTCTGTTTGCCGTTGGAATGTAAAGCAATATGTTACATAGCGGGAATGAATTCATAGATTGATCGATAAAAAGATATAGCCGTATCGGGAACGGATGAAACGTTCCCTCAAACGACGCGACAGTGCAAGTTTTTTTTATTGTCACGTGTGACAAAAATGTTCGTTTCCTGCTTCATATTAAAAGACATTGTGTGTGTGTTTGCACACGCATTCCTTCTAGTGGAACCACGCCCAAAGTCACGTGACGCGGTCCTGAGAGAAGCAGACATCCTGTTCGACTCATTCAAACATGTAATAAGATTCGTCACCGCCGAGAGCTTGATAAGACTCGTTCGTTTAATCATATGCGTCTCTCTCTCCACAGCATATTCAACGTATGTGGTCTAAGGCTCACTCGTACGATGATCCGACAAAATGAAATCTATCATCCCATCGAACGTTAAACAGCTTCAAAAATATACCGTTAATAATGGACATTGAAATGAGAGTATGTACCTATCTGAACTCTTTCCCAGGCGCCCAGGGGCACGGTTTATTTTATGAATATCAATTGAGGTAATTATTAATGATGAGATTATGCACTCGCACATATACAATACGTACTGTGTTAAGGCATCCATATGATATCACGTCAAAAACCCCTCCATACCGCCGAACCCATATATCGTCAAAAACCCCTCCATATCGCTGAACCTATATCACGTCAAACCTCTCCATACCGCCAAACCTATATAACGTCAAAAACCCCTCCATACTGCCAAACCTATACACGTCAAACCCCTCCATACCACCAAACCTATATAACGTCAAAAACCCCTCCATACTACCAAACCTATATCACGTCAAACCCCTCCATACCGCCAACCTATATAACGTCAAAAACCCCTCCATACTGCCAAACCTATACACGTCAAACCCCTCCATACCACCAAACCTATATCACGTCAAACCCCTCCATAACGAACACCAAACCTATATAACGTCAAAAACCCCTCCATACCGCCAACCTATATCACGTCAAACCCCTCCATACCGCAAAACCTATATCACGTCAAACCCCTCCATACCACCAAACCTATATCACGTCAAACCCCTCCATACCACCAAACCTATATCACGTCAAACCCCTCCATACCACCGAACAAATATCACGTCAAACCCCTCCATACCGCCAAACCTATATCACGTCAAACCCCTCCATACCGCCGAACAAATATCACGTCAAACCCCTCCATACCGCCAAACCTATATCACGTCAAACCCCTCCATACCGCCGAACCTATACCACGTCAAACTCCTCCATACCGCCAACAAATATCACGTCAAACCCCTCCATACCGCCAAACCTATACCACGTCAAACTCCTCCATACCGCCAACCTATATCACGTCAAACCCCTCCATACCACCAAACCTATATCACGTCAAACCCCTCCATACCGCCGAACCTATTTTACGTCAAAAAAACCTCCATACCACCGAACCCTATATCACGTCAAACCCCTCCATAACGAACACCGAACCCATACTACGTCACCCCCCCCCCCCCCCAACTCCCATAACGCCGAACTTGTATATGGACACTAAGAGAGTTCTGACAAAAACGATATTGTGTCGAGTGGAGTAGAGTTATACATTATATAAAGCATACGTTTTGATATTTAAATTACAAGTGTGTCAACTATAACTCGTACGAAAACATTGATTGGGACGATCGGCCAATTCCCCCTGTCAATAAATATCATATGACGTTTATTATCATCACTATTTGCACATGGAATGAAAATAACATTTTGCAAATCTACGCAGTTGCATGATCATTTTTCGAAGTACTTCCAGTTGTCACTAGTGTGTGACTGCTTTAGTGATGTATGTTTCGTTATTTATTGGAAACAAAAATCGACATGTGTTCTAGAAAAAATGAAAGAGCTCAATATATCACAAAATCGCAAAGTTTTAACTCTGATTTTGTTTTCTAATGATACAAAGCTTGTTTACTTCGATCGACTGTTCCTATGCAAGAACCCACAAGCGGGACTTGATGAGAATGACTAGGTCAAAATTTTGAGGGAAATCGCGAATTTAAGTCAAAGAAAATTAAGTAGCATGCAATAACCATCTTGGCATATTAATCTAATATCCTACTTCCTGTTTTTTTTTTTTTCAGATCAACAATAAGTACGAAGAAGGGTTAGCTAGTCAAGTGCTTCAGTGGGTCCAACAGAACACGGGAGAGAGTATCTGTACCGATGGCTGTATGGACAACCTGTACGACGTATTAAACGACGGTTACATCTTAGGCTGGTAAGTAATATGACGTCATGTTTATTCTCGTCACGCTGTCTTATGGGCGAGAATTGAAAGTCGAATTTTTATATCTCGAGACTTTTTTCATCGTCTAAACCCGCATGACACTGTATTTACGTTAATGTCATGTGGCCCAGAAAAGACGGAAAATCTCGGTCTTCCAAATAGAAGTCTATTTGGAGATTTCGACCAATCAAAATGGCCATTTCTCTTGGCACTCGGATAGATCATTTTACCTTGGTACACTTCTGTATATATGAGGCTGATAGAAGTGTCCGGTGGGACTTATTGTCTCTAATGTTGATCAAACAAAACCCACGTTTTCTTGGCAGGCGAAGCCGCCGCCATATTGGTTTAATTGTATAGCTTTAAATGGGATATCCCGGCCGAATGTAGTCACGTACAAAAGAAGCGATATCATTGGCTACTAAAATGAGATTCTCCGTCTATTTTAGCCCACGGGATACACTTACACAAGTTTGTTCTGTCCCAAGGATTAAATGTAGCGGTCCAATTTAACGGAGTTAGTAAAGTGTATGTTACTCGAGGGAAAAGGTAAATATTACAAGAAAAGTTATCAATATTTCCAAGAGACCAAATCTTGTGGCCCAGGGCAACGAACATGGGTTTTTCACATTCTCCACACTATATTAACGTAGGCCCTACAAGGTGGTGATTTTTGTGTGATCCCTTTTTAGCCAGAAGCGGTGGTTTTATAATGATATTTTGTAATTTTAATGTTAAGATTTAGGTAGTCTGTTTAATCAAAATCATATTATGAAATAATACTCATAACAATTGTACATTTCAGACTATTTCATTCAATTTCCTTTTATTTTTTTTTACAGTTTGGCCACGAAGCTTGGGTCCAAAAGGGTACCAGCTAACTTGCTAACTAAACGACAGACTATGGCTTTTAAAAAAATGGACTTAATTGGCAAATTTATTGAGGCTGCCACGGAGCTTGGTGTAGCTGATCACGATAGATTTCAAACCGTCGACCTGACCGACAGAGCCAATCTCAACCAGGTCGTAGTTTGTCTGCACGCTCTGGGCAGGAAGGTAAGCAAAATATACATAAAGTTTTCATTGAATACAGCGATCACAATAAAAAAAAGCAATCAAAACCAATTTGGTGATTAATTAATTAATTTGGTGTTTATCATAAAGTCAAAAAAAAGTTCTAGTTTTCTTTTCAGAAAACATTATTCTGTTTACCATGCATTTAGCTACACTTAATTTCATTATTTTGATAATCGTATGAGTAGCCTTATCCATGGGTTACGATCACATACGCTCTCTTCACCCTTGAAATATGTCATGGCAAAACTGAAGGCTCCGTGTGTGAAACCTTGTAGATAAAGCAAGAAATTGTGTTCGACCCTTTGATGTACATCAAGCGAATCTTGTCGCATAACGGTAAAAATTGACAAGCTTTGTCTAAAAGTGAATGGTAAGGGTTTTACACATGGGCGTGCCATCAGTTTTGCCATGACATTCTCAAGGAGTGTAGAGAGCGAAGGTGATCGAGACCCCTGGATATCGAGATGATGATTCCAGGGGTGTAGAGAGCGAAGGTGATCGTGACCCCTGGATATAGAGGATGATTTCAGGGGTGTATCGAGCGAAGAAGTGCAGGTACATATTATTGCAGTACACTGGAATCATGTCCGCCGTTTTGAATACCTTCGCTGCGCTCTTGAAATATATCAAGGCACGCCCAGCGTGCTGTTTGCTGATTCACAAACATATGATTAAAACGAATTTAGCAGTTACAGGGACGTTAAACGAAATAAATCATACATAACCATTTAATCATTTTCCATACGTTCTGATTTCAGCAAGGAACATTCGGAGTGAAGGAAGCCACGAAAAACGAGCGACAGTTTACGAAAGAGCAGCTGGATGCTGGGAAGAACGTGATCAGTCTACAGTATGGTTCAAATCAAGGAGCATCGCAAGCCGGTCAGAACTTCGGCTGTCAACGTCACATCATCGACTAGATTTGAACTAAAGACACGGAAACACGGACAAAGAAACGTAACTTGATCACTAGATCCATGGGTTACGCTCACCTACGCTCTCTACACCCTTGGGATATCTCACAGCAAAAACTGAAGACACGCTCAGGTTTAAAAAATTGACACATCGCTAGGCTACATGCCTGTCATTTGAAGATTGCAAAGGAGTCGCAACCGACTTCATCAGCAAGTTGGCGCACACGGAGCCTTCAGTTTTGCATGACATATTCCAGGGGCGTAGAGAGAGAAGGTGAGCGTAACCCCTGGATATCGAGGATGATTTGGCACAGAAAGGATCACTAGAGATGTGCAAAATGACTGTGTCGGAACATTGAAGTTCAATCATAAACTTAGTCCAAAGCAATTTCACTGATACTTCTTGCTACTTCTTGATATTGTTATATATGTTAATATGAGTGTGTTCAATTAGCCAAGTGCTACATCTTGCTTAAACGTTGATGCTAAACATATGTGCGCAAGTGCATTTTCTTGCGGATCAGGACATTACTCATACGTAATGTGTAGACGGTTGGAAACGTTTACACGTGTGTGTATACATATGCGTATTCAGTATACATCTAGCACGTGCGGTCAGCGGGTCACACATGGATGGTTGCTGGACACGAACTCGACGTAACGTCTTGGCTAAAGAAACGTAAAACGGAAGTGAGGAATGCGCGGGAGAAATGCAAACGTTCAAAAGATGTGTGCTAGTTGAAGCGAAATTTCGAGTGAGAGCAGGGACAGCTAAGCTTTCAAAAGTTAAATGCCTTATTATTCATCCTACATACAATATTGCCTTCTCCAAGTCGGGGACCAAAGTCACCATTTACTTTGTTATTTACATTTAAATAAATATTGGAAACGAAATACAATTTGTCATGTTTTTGTTATGTTTGAAGACGGTTTAAGCCCGCGGGCCAGACAGTGCCTCGTTTTCAGAACATTTTTACTTGATTTGGTGGTCACGTGGTGTATTGAATGGGACCTGACGTATACGGGTACGACTACGTAAAATTTCCATCAAAATTCGAAAATCTTGTTAGATTTACCTTATACAAATGGTTTACCTAATGCCCCATTCAATGCAACACGTGATCATCATCTGGAAGACCGACCGCACTCAGGGTTTAACCGGAAGTACAAATTCCTCCTCGATCTAAATCCGGAATGGACTAAATTGAGCATTTTCGATCGTCAACGATTAGCAGTACCTGACTCCTTCATCTAATAACCACCTTCATATAAATGGAAAATTTAACTACACATTGAATAGGCGATGGTTAAAATGTCTGGTGCGGCACGAGTTTATTTAATCAAGCAAATTCAGATTATTGGGGCTATAAAGAAAAACAATCGATTTTGTTACATTTTCATCATATAGAAGGGAAACTGTCAAAGTCTTTCAATGAGTGACGGGGATTTGCACATTACGTTATATCAACTGTGCTGAATATTGAAACAATACTAGATTGAATTTCTGTTTTTGTTTCAATTCTTTACAACAGGGGTTTTGTATTGGGTCATAGAATCACGCGGTATATATCCAATGGTAAAGTTGTGACCTATATTTATTCAATGCGCCCAAGAGCAACAGTTTAAGTTTACATTTTTCCTGTTAAAGATTATGTTGTGTTTTTTTCGTTTTTGTTTTTTTGTTCAACCCACGCCTTCATCGACACCGCCTTAGTTCGCTTATATCAGGAAAATGAAAGATTCTGTTTCAAGGCCGGAACATAAGTAATACCACAGGGACCTGAGAATCTGTTACGGCTAGCTTTTGACGTAAACTACATAGTGTAAGGTGTTAAAGAGTAATTTTACACCTGCTGTGGGATTTTTGGGAATTTCCAATGATCTTGGCATTTTTATCGAAAATTGAACAAAACCCTCCAATAGTGTAAAATTCCTCCTTACGCATTGCAATATTTAGTTTTACGTCCAAAACTATTTGTAACTAATTCGCATGTCCCTGTGTTTAATACGTCCTCATTTACCTGTTGCAAATATTATATTTGGAGTGTTCGTTGTGATATGTCGATGAGGAAGCGCGCCTAAAAAGCGACACAATGTCATGATCTTAAATATTAATTGGACACTAAACCCAATGCACCTACCCGAACGTAGACGGATTTGGCCGAGAACTAGCGTTGGTACAAATAAGATAAGCTAGTTTGAATGACTTTTACCCACTAATCTGTTCCTAATGATATCAAAGCTGTGGTGTAGTTCATTATGTTAGCTTCCCGTCGGGAAGGTTTAACCCGGGCAAGTTAACATGGAGTCGGCGAGAAGAGAAATATTGTGTCGTCGTTCCGTGGGCGTATCCAGACCGTCTGACCTAGCATGGCTCGGAACTGATATGGCGAGGGTCTTTAACTAATTCACCACAGAACATTTATAATCAACTCTCCCAAACTTTTGAATTTAGAGACTTCAATGATGTTATTTTGGGATGAATGGGATAAGGGAAGCGGAACAGGTATAAGTCTAATCAATTAATGTCTAATTAATATTTTTATTATTTATCAACATTTATTAACTGCAGAGTTGTGTGTTATTATTGGCTTTTTAGATTTGTTATTTACAGTTCGAAATGTTTCCTTCAAAATTTTCTTATCGGGGTAGAAATGACAACTTGAGATATTATCAGGAAGAAAACAATGTCTTTAACAGTGCTGGGTATTATTTCTGCCTCTCCTTGCATCATGTGTACGACATATTCACATTTTAACACTAAAATTGGGTTCATTTGGCTATTAACGCATTTCGAAGCATATCTCCCCCGTCGCCTGAATAACATGACATGAAAAAGCTTACAGAAACAAACATTTTGATGACGTTGGGCTGTTCCAGGAATTCCGCGTGCACTGAACTCATAAATACTTCAATATCCGAAATATAAGCGGATACTTTTATTTAAGTAAATGACAAAACACAATTTATAAGGAATGTAAACAATTATTAAATTTTAGTACATGTAACGAACAGATTTTACCATGTCGCCCTACCGGGCCATATGAGGTATTTATGCAACTGAAATAGAACCTATCCATGTAAATAACCGGGACATTCTATCGACGTTAAACTGCATATAAAAGAAGGGTTTTATACAGAGTTCGAATTTATATGTTAACAAAGGATGTTTTACAATATAGAATTAGAGATAGTATACAGTATAATATATGATCCACTGTATGTAAAGGACTTGCATGATAAGGAGGTTAAACTTAATCTGATTAAATTGTAGATTCTTGTTCTCACTTCATTATATAGAAAATGTTACAACATTCCACAAGAGGTCATGTTCTAATGGCCTTTACATCTCATGTACTTTATACATAAGGCGAATTTTCTTATGACAATGTTTTCTGCAGCGATGGGCTTGTTGTGACGCACGGCCACCTTAAAGTTGTACTGCAAAAGTTTATATTTTCGCGTGGTGAATTTTCAGCCTCGATATCCAGGCGTTACGATCACCTACGCTCTCTACACCCCTGGAAAATGTCATGGTAAAACTGAAGGCTTCGTGAACATTGTTGAAAATACAAGAAGACTGGTTTGACCCTTTGATGTACATCAAAAGAATCTTGTTGTCACATAACGGTAAACATGGACATGTTTTGAAGTAGGTTGCGGCTCCTTTGTCATCTTCGAAGGAAAGGACAAGCATGCAGCCAAGCGATTGGTCATTTTTTATCACCTAAGCGTGCCCCCAGTTTTACCATGACATATTCCAGGGATGTAGAGAGCGTAGGTGATCATAACCCCTGGATTTCGAGGATGATTTCAGGGGTGTAAAGAGCGTAGGTGATCGTGACCCCTTGATATCGAGGATGGCCTTAAATGACCATGTCTGTTTATAGGACGTAAAAACAATTAAACCATCAAACAATGTGTGATGCAGTTGACTCTTTAATATTGATGTAGTTCGTCTAAAAGTCCTGTTGGTGTGTATAAAGCACAGGGACGTGAGGATTTGTTACAGAAATAGGTTAATCGAAATTTGTTGTTCAGTGATATTTCACATACTTCATAGTTTAGATCGACTCTCTGTGTAGGTCGTCAGTGAGTGATCAGCAGTTCCTACATTAAGTTATGTAAACCCCTGAAATGCGTGAAATTACTCAGCACATCCGAGTTAATGAACACATTCCTAATGTACATACTTAACTCGTTTATAATTTGAAATCAAACCGTACCTCTCAACTTTTTAAAAATCGTATAAATATGAGGTTTATGCACTTCCCTTTATATTTCAACAGTAGTTAAACCAATCAGTATTACCTAGCTGTACTAAGTCATAGAAGGACGCGACAACTGTATGTAGGTGCAATCTTGCGTTGATCTTTTAGCGTTCAAATATACCAGGCAATTATTATTTTGATAAACATTTAACAGGGCTCAAATTTACACACGCTAACTGCTTTCAATCTGTCCGCAATGCTGTAAGAGTTACCTCCCATGGATTGTAGTCTAAATGATTGTAAAATGTTGGATGAAATAAGAGAATACCGAAGCGTCAACATAATCATAATCCAAACTCAAAATCGATTAAACCAGGGACAAAATTTGAACAAAGGAAAGATTTACATGGGGACCCTTGCAAAAGTACAAGAGAAAAAGACCAGGTATTCCGGAAGAGTAAGCGTCTTCTGCTTCATCGACGACACCCGCCATGTAAATCTTTGTCACATCCAAGTAAACATCAAGTTCTCAAAATGAGAATCGAGTATCATTGTCAATCACAACAAGTAAATGATGTTTGCGAAATTTTGGTTCCAAGACTTATACCTCAGACAATTGAAAGGATTTTGCTATCAAAGGGAGTTTTTACTAATACAGAGTCAGCGAAAGTTCACATTTTCTGCATGGAATAATATTTGATTACATGTACTGCTATTCATATCATCATGCCAATACGGGTCGTGCGCGGAGACCGGAGTGGTGGAGGCTAAGACCAGGACAGTCGCCAGCCACAGGTCGTTGGTTTTTCTCTGGTACTCTGGTTTCCCCCTACACCAAAACTTGAAACGGCCTTCCAATGAGAACACCTGTAAATAGGGTTACAAACTTACAAGCAAATACATGAAATAGAATTGTATTCGAAGTGCCCAGATTGAGAACAATAAACTGGTGTCTCTTCTTGGAATCTCAATTTCGAATCACTGTAATATTTTTTATAAAATAATAAAACAAAAACACAGAGGATATAGTAAGGTACTACATGGGTAGTGTTTACTTTCAAATACTGTATAAATGAGATTTGTCATCAACATTCAATAAATATAAATTTGATCCTTTGAACATATGTTTTAACATACAGCACACACCTATTCAGCGATTCAACATTGTTTTCGAATTAACCTACATCAAACTTCATAATGGTACTGATATAGAACTTTGATGTCGGAAGATCAACCATGGACTCCTTTTTGTGCATTTTATTACTTAGTATAAATTACCGGCCAACAAGTTAAAGGCCCAATATGCGTAACTTTCGGCAAAACTTGAAGCGAAAATCAAGCCTAATAACTTTTTATATTTATAGATTAAGTTAAGATTAACTGATATCAGCAATATTCAAGATGAATTCTTACGCGGTTACCGGTACAACAGCAGTTGAAACTCGGTATTTGTAAACACGCGTCCATTTTGAACTGTCTTCTAACTTTGACTTGTTGTTGAAGTGGGCCCCACCTGAATTATTTTCAGTTCTTTGGATTTTTCTGTCAAAAGTTTCTTATTAGTTACCGCTTCAGTTTACTTCGTTTTAGGCTTATCTTTGCATGGTTATCAACTGGATTTTTTTCAGAATTTTTCAGAATTACGAAAAATTTCCTCAAGTTACGTATGATTTATTGGGCCTTTAAACAAAATATATTTTATTTTCACTTTTTGTGGAAGTCCTTTCCAAAATATATATTCCGTAGGAATCACAGGTTTTGCCAAGGGTTTCACAAGAAATTTGATAGCTTGATATAATAATTATATAAATGAAGAGGAGTGTAGCTCATCTAAACTTCTTTAATTGCAAAGTCTTCACTTTACTACTAGCACAAAACAAATGTCCACTGTATCGACTTCAAACCATAGAGAAACACTACATGGGCAATGAATAACCCTAGACAAAAAAAGTGATTTTCGTTGCTCCGAAGGGTGGTTTACTAAAGAAATGAGTGGAATTCTTCCCCTTGATTTAACTGATACAGTAGTACCCTTCCTCTCGGGATAACTTGTCGACATAGAAAGATTATTGGAGACAAGGCATACACGTTATTGGCGTCAAATAAATCAGTATCGGACATCGTCATACCCGATATTTGTATGATTTGTGCAAATAAAAATTTAAATACATGATTAACGACCACATACCTACTGATATCTGAGAATTGGTTTCAGCCAGGTTTGGACCTAAATTACGGTGTTTAGAGTAATTTTTGCGGGTTAAGTTCATTTTATGATACCCCCCCCCTTTAAATGGTCATAAAAGCCTTATTGACACCTGAATTCAGGTCCAAAACTAGATGCAACAAATTCTCAGGACCCTCAGCACATATCTAGTATTTTTACTGTAAAAGTGGAATTGTTCGCTCTTTTCGCTTGCATTAAATCTCCGCGAATATATCCACACACAAGCATATCTAACACCACTCAAACTCCACAATGTATTAATGTATTATTGATATACAATACAAATAGTACGACTGACAGCGCAAAAATTTCCACATCGCCATGCAACAGTTTGGAGGCTTGCTAAGCGAAAAGTTCCACGCGCGAAAAATATTGGCTTTTACAGTATTTTCTAATCTGGTCCAACTTTAAAACTCTGTTTTCATTAATACATGCCGCAACAGTTTGGAGGCTTGCTAAGCGAAAAGTTCCACGCGCGAAAAATATTGGCTTTTACAGTATTTTCTAATCTGGTCCAACTTTAAAACTCTGTTTTCATTAATACATGCCTTAAGCATCCTACGCAACCTTTATGAATTATGATAAACATAAACACATATTGCCTGAACCAATCAATGTAAATAATCATAATGGGACTATTGTCGTGCGTGTAATGAAAAACACATAAATAATGATCTAAAAATAGATCTTTGGTGATATGCACGAGCACATGTAGGTGAGTGATTTGAAAACAATAAAACATGTCTGGAAATCGATTCATACTGTCATGGCCAATGCAAAGTTAATGATCAATGAATGACGTCATTTGACGACAAGCAACGGTCTAAGCTTACATTTGATTGGTCAATATTTACAACCATTTATAATTAATGCATGACGGAAACACTCGAGACATGACTGAAACATCCGAGACTAAAAATAGATATGACGGGAATGAGAATTTCTGAATACATTACCCTAGCTAGTGAAATGGAATGTGTATCAAAGAAAACTTTGGATTATAAAAATAATGGGAAAATGTCATCTTCTGAATGATAATTACATCCGTTTGTTTGTTACAATGGCTTTATAGTTACTCCAGGATGTGTCATTTAACTGTATGACATCCGGTCAGGCTCACAATCAGAAAGAAAAAACAAATACCCGAACTGTTGTCATGGCAACTACTACCAACCACTGTTGGATTTTGGTCCCAATGACAAAATTACCACTGACCTTAAACGAGGATCACAAGGTCAAATAATTAGTATTGGAATGTTATACAAGCTTAAGGTCATTTATTAAGGCATACACAAACCGGTTATTGCTTCTTTATGGCGACAGTAAAAGTTTTGTAATGTGTAAAAAATGTACATATCAAGGTCATAACAAGGTCATACAGACAGGTCACACAATATTGGTCATCGCTGAACAGCCAGCAGTTAACATTGTACATTGCATATTGTGTACTAAATTTACACAGCAAGGATACACGTCAAGGTCATACACAAGGTTAATGTGACAGGGTTTCTTGCAAAGGTCACGAACCAAGGTCATTTAACAAAGAAACATACAAAGGAGTTCTGTCAGGTTCACTTGCATGTTAAGTGGTGATATTGCACTCAAAGTTTATGAGACAATTATCACACGATGATCGCGTATCACGGTTTAACAAGAATATTGTGACATGATTTCATACAAAGGTCACGTGCTGAGGTCACCTACAAGGTCACACATTAATGTCAGTCGATGATCATTCTCTGTTTTCCGAAGCTGAGGCCAGCCTGGGAGGCGCCTATGTTGGTACCGTACTGTAGACTTATGGTCTGTTTGCTAGCCTGAAGCTGTTCCTGGGTGAATTCTCGTTTGTTCTCTTTGGCTTTCTTTGGCCAAATGTAAGGTCCACGGTAGTCTGGTCTTGTTTGTGCCTGAAAATAGTAATAACAATAATAATTCGAGTCTCTTATATACCGCTTTAACACAAACTAAAGGTCGTCGCAAACGGTTCATAAATTATTATCTGTGGTTATAGTGCCTTAGCAACCAGCCATTATAGTTGTCATCTCCCTGTGGGGCATACAACCGGTGCTGCCATTTCGGCGCCCGCAGCTAGCATTCTACAATTGCTAGTACTGTCCAACAACGTATTCATTTACAGCTGAGTAGACTGGAACAATCAAAGTAAAGTATCTTGCTCAAGGATGCAACAAAAGTACCGTCGCCGGGACTCGGAATTTGCAACCCTCGATCACGAGCCCCGCACCCTACCACTAGATCACTGTGCCTCTATAGGCAGGTCAGCACATGACCATTGTAAATTGTTATATACGGGTATTCATAAATAAGACATTTTATTGAGATTAAGTATTCTTGTATCAATCGGGAATCGTCGGCACTTTCCGTAAACGAGAATAATTTCTCGTTTACGGAAAGTGCCGACGGTTCCGATACATCCTTGTATTATTAATATTGACCATGACAATATTTACGGAAATATCTATCTTTGCTTTAGGCAGGTAGACAATGGTACCTGTTTGCAGTTATACTACGAGACGTGGTTCTTTGTTCACAACTTTTCTAGCAAGAATTATTCAATATTTCCATTTTATCTACATGTATAGCGGAACAGGCTTGAGTCGAGTATCGGTGACAAGTTAGCTAAAGTAAGTAAGCTTCCGTCCAGATTTCGTGCGGTCCTGGGTTCAAAAACCCGATTTAACCATTACATTTCCTCTTTATCAGGTCACAAATTTTGTCAATTCTCTACGTCCAAAAGGTGGCGCGCACAGGGACGTCGATCTAGACATGCGTGAACGAATCGCTTCTATTTTTAAAAGATGACCATCTCCCTATGGCTACACCAATAACGGCAGTCACAAAAAGTCCAACCAAACAACGTGAATATTTCATCTTAAATTAATGCATTCGCATTCATCAAGAACCTGATAAATTACAAGAGAAGTCTTATCGCCTTATAGTTAAACGGTGTTATACCTTCATGTAAACGGAATGTCACTTCGAGGCTCTGCTAATACGTGATCGACGCGCTCTAGGTTCGACCTCGTTCTGATAAGATTTTATCAACATGCATCACATTCCGTACACCGTTCCATTCCCATGATCCGTGCCCGGGATTGGTGAATTAGGCTATTCATTAGTGAAGTTTTATCTAAATTGCTCGGAAGGTTTCGATAACCGAACTTATACCGGTATACCCAGGTTGTGAGTCATTACGGAAACAAACCCCATTGTCAGCAATTTGTATAACATAGTTATGATGTTAATAGGTACAATTATATACTAAAATACCGTATTACGGGTATTTACGTTCCGGAAAACAACATAATCACAGAGAGCCTCTCTCCCGAAATTGATATTTCGATAAATTCGCATTTGTCACAGAAATACCACAGGCACATGTGGCCAGGAGAATAACAATAATTACCAATACAAGTATATAGAAAATTTTTAAAAAAAGATATAAAGTTTCCTTTTTCCTTTTTATTTCAATAATTTTGTAGAACCCTAATGAATATAATAGCCAAATTTCAGCTTGATTGATACCGCAAGCGGTTAAATTTCACAAAAGGAAATCCACCATCAGACACTGAAAAAGAGTGTTTGATATTTTCGACCCACCCCCCCCCCCCCCCCCCACCCCCCTCGAATTTGTTGACCTAAATCGTGACGAGAATTCGTTCCAACTTGGAAGATGACAATCGGGAACTGTCGGCACTTTCCGTAAACGAGTTTTTCATTTTCGTTTACGGAAAGTTCCGACAGTTTCCGATTGGGAAGGCTATAGCGAATCAGCCGAGCTTAATTATCACCGACTGGAAATAAGTCTTGCTGGTACTTGTATGTAATAACGATTATGGTTTGTATATGTATGTATCCGAGGGATTTTACACATACCTCTATGAATCATCTGAGTTATCTAATGTTTATATCAATCAAGGAATGCATGCGATCGTGCAACAAAATATCGAAATACCTATGTACCATTGTGACATTGCACATTTTGTACAAATTAAAAAAAATATATATATACATGTGGGTCGACATGTTTTTAACCCATAAAATGTGAGCTGTTTTAAACGAACAATTGATCATTTATAAAAAGGCCGATTATTTATAGAGCGAAAATAGAAACAAGCATGTTTCGTTTTTTTCTTTTATTAAGCCTAGTTTCTATGTGAAGTTTCCACCACGGGGTATGTCTATAATATGTTTTAAAATTCTCCCTTTTAAGCTGATTTAAGTTTTATAGTGATTCATCATTCATATAAGTAGTGTTGGAATGCTATTCATTTTTTGGAACAATATTGGTGCAGAGCAAATCTACATATTTTATTTGTTCATGTAATGTCTTCTGAAAGGGTATCACTGCAATTTCATTGATGTGCAATGTTATCACTTCGCCGCATTAAGTGTTTTGCAATTATTAAGAAGTATTATCCAGGGGTTGAAATTCCCAAATTCGGTTGAAATTCCCAAATTCACCTCAAAAGTGCAACTGATTGTCTGTTTCCCCCCTGTTCGACTTTATATTTACACGTATCAGGCTAATAAACTCATTGCTGACGTGACGTCATACAGTTGTTACAATCGGGAACCGTCGGCACTTTCCGTAAACGAGTTCGCCGACGGTTCTCGATTGACAGTTGTTATGGAATAAACTTCGAAATTACAAAAAAAAACAAAAAAAACAGAGAGAGTAAAAGATAAAGATGAAATAGAAAAATAAACGAATAAATAAACAGCACACTAAAGAGGACTGTTTCTCAAGATATCAACTAAAAAAACTTCAAAAGGTCAAAAAGTAAACTACAAAATATACAAACCTCGATCCCAATAGCTCTGATACACGTACACACTTGGACGAGGTTGGTCCTTTCATAAAGATAGTCAGTTTGAAATGAACTAGTACACGAAATTCCATATTCCCGAACCTTTTCCAGAAATATTCCAATTTTTTCCCGGGAACGAGCAGAGGCAAACGCTACAGTGTTCGTGAATTGGAATGCTTTCGCGGAAAAGTCTAACTTCCGGTCATTTGGCATGAGTGTATCGATAAATCTGCAAGGCAAAATGAACAGACGGCATCATGTAACACCATTAATTTCTAATGTTAAAAAAATGTGCGGGAGCTTAGTACTAAAAACTGTCATCGCCGAATAGAACTAGGTCAGCGCCCCCTGGCGGGAACACAACATGCTTTTTAATTCATTCATGAACAGAAAATAGTCATTTCACTTCCCTGAAACTAAAACAGAAACTTAAACAATTTCCTCCTAGCCTACACAACGAGGAGAATATCTTTATTTAAAGGAATATTTACATGACACGGGCCTGGAATACGATCTTTGGTTGTTATTTTGTCAGATCATGAGATGGTGTTTTAATTCCAAACATATTTTCACATAATACCTGCACAGGACGGCTCCATCTTTGAGCACATCATAGAAAAAGGTCGCCATTAATTTTTTGTCCTCGTGATATTCGATCTTTAGGTCCAGGCCAGTTAAAGATTGGATCCACTCCAAACATTTCTGAGCCTCCTGGCAGTCGAATGTCGCATCGATCTGAAACCACAGAAACATAAAATTAGCTTTTCTTAAATTCAACTCAAATATGTGTGGTCCTGTTTTCACCAGAATATATCCAATGTCTATCCACCTGAATATATCGAATGTCCTTCTATTCACCAGAATATATATCAATTGGTCCTCTAAAGACAGCAAATGACCCTTTATTCAGCACCTCAAGATGTCGAATGGTAATCTATGTACCCCAAGATGTCGAATGGTAATATATGTACCTCAAGATATCGAATGGTAATATATGTACCTCAAGATGTCGAATGGTAATATATGCACTTCAAGATGTCGAATGGTAATCTTTGTACCTCAAGATATCGAATGGTAATCTATGTACCTCAATATATCAAATGGTAATATACGACCTCAAGATGCCGAATGGTAATATACGTACCTCAAGATGTCGAATGGTAATATATGTACCTCAAGATATCGAATGGTAATCTACGTACCTCCAGATGTCGAATGGTAATCTATGTACCTCCAGATGTCGAATGGTAATAATGTACCTCAAGATATAGAATGGTCAACTATGTACCTCAAGATATAGAATGGTAAACTATGTACCTCAACATATCGAATGGTAAACTATGTACCTCAAGATGTCGAATGGTAATCTACGTACCTCAAGATATCGAATGGTAATCTATGTACCTCAAGATGTCAAATGGAAATCTATGTACCTCCAGATGTCGAATGGTAATAATGTACCTCAAGATATCGAATGGTAATATATGTACCTCAAGATATCGAATGGTAATCTACGTACCTCCAGATGTCGAATGGTAATCTTTGTACCTCAAGATATCGAATGGTAATCTATGTACCTCAAGATGTCGAATGGTAATCTATGCACCACAAGATATCGAATGGTGATATATGCACCACAAGATATCGAATGGTGATATATGTACCACAAGATATAGAATGGTAATCTTTGTACCTCAAGATATCGAATGGTAATATATGTACCACAAGATGTCGAATGGTAATCTATGCACCACAAGATATCGAATGGTAAACTATGTACCTCAACATATCGAATGGTAAACTATGTACCTCAAGATGTCGAATGGTAATCTACGTACCTCAAGATATCGAATGGTGATATATGTACCACAAGATATAGAATGGTAATCTTTGTACCTCAAGATATCGAATGGTAATATATGTACCACAAGATGTCGAATGGTAATCTTTGTACCTCAAGATATCGAATGGTAATCTATGTACCTCAAGATATCGAATGGTAAACTATGTACCTCAACATATCGAATGGTAAACTATGTACCTCAAGATGTCGAATGGTAATCTACGTACCTCAAGATATCGAATGGTAATCTATGTACCTCAAGATGTCAAATGGAAATCTATGTACCTCCAGATGTCGAATGGTAATAATGTACCTCAAGATATCGAATGGTAATATATGTACCTCAAGATATCGAATGGTAATATATGTACCTCAAGATATCGAATGGTAATCTACGTACCTCCAGATGTCGAATGGTAATCTTTGTACCTCAAGATATCGAATGGTGATATATGTACCACAAGATATAGAATGGTAATCTTTGTACCTCAAGATATCGAATGGTAATATATGTACCACAAGATGTCGAATGGTAATCTTTGTACCTCAAGATATCGAATGGTAATCTATGTACCTCAAGATATCGAATGGCAATATATGTTTCTCAAGATGTCGAATGGTAATCTATGTACCTCAAGATATCGAATGGTAATCTATGTACCTCAAGATATCGAATGGCAATATGTGTACCTCAAGATATCGAATGGTGATATATGCACCACAAGATGTCGAATGGTAATCTATGCACCACAAGATATCGAATGGTGATATATGTACCACAAGATATAGAATGGTAATCTTTGTACCTCAAGATATCGAATGGTAATATATGTACCACAAGATGTCGAATGGTAATCTTTGTACCTCAAGATATCGAATGGTAATCTATGTACCTCAAGATATCGAATGGCAATATATGTTTCTCAAGATGTCGAATGGTAATCTATGTACCTCAAGATATCGAATGGTAAACTATGTACCTCAACATATCGAATGGTAAACTATGTACCTCAAGATGTCGAATGGTAATCTACGTACCTCAAGATATCGAATGGTAATCTATGTACCTCAAGATGTCAAATGGAAATCTATGTACCTCAAGATATCGAATGGTAATCTACGTACCTCCAGATGTCGAATGGTAATAATGTACCTCAAGATATCGAATGGTAATATATGTACCTCAAGATATCGAATGGTAATATATGTACCTCAAGATATCGAATGGTAATCTACGTACCTCCAGATGTCGAATGGTAATCTTTGTACCTCAAGATATCGAATGGTGATATATGCACCACAAGATGTCGAATGGTAATCTTTGTACCTCAAGATATCGAATGGAAATCTATGTACCTCCAGATGTCGAATGGTAATAATGTACCTCAAGATATCGAATGGTCAACTATGTACCTCAAGATATAGAATGGTCAACTATGTACCTCAAGATATAGAATGGTAAACTATGTACCTCAACATATCGAATGGTAAACTATGTACCTCAAGATGTCGAATGGTAATCTACGTACCTCAAGATGTCAAATGGAAATCTATGTACCTCCAGATGTCGAATGGTAATAATGTACCTCAAGATATCGAATGGTAATATATGTACCTCTAGATATCGAATGGTAATATATGTACCTCAAGATATCGAATGGTAATCTACGTACCTCCAGATGTCGAATGGTAATCTTTGTACCTCAAGATATCGAATGGTGATATATGCACCACAAGATATCGAATGGTAATCTATGTACCACAAGATGTCGAATTGTAATCTATGAACCTCAAGACGTCTAATGGTAATTTATGTACCACAAGATATAGAATGGTAATCTTTGTACCTCAAGATATCGAATGGTAATATATGTACCACAAGATGTCGAATGGTAATCTTTGTACCTCAAGATATCGAATGGTAATCTATGTTTCTCAAGATGTCGAATGGTAATATATGAACCTCAAGACGTCGAATGGTAATATATGTACCACAAGATGTCGAATGGTAATCTTTGTACCTCAAGATATCGAATGGTAATATATGTACCACAAGATGTCGAATGGTAATATATGTACCACAAGATGTCGAATGGTAATCTTTGTACCTCAAGATATCGAATGGTAATCTATGTACCTCAAGACGTCGAATGGTAATCTATGTACCTCAATATATCGAATGGTAATCTATGTACCTCAAGATATCGAATGGTAATATATGTACCACAAGATGTCGAATGGTAATCTTTGTACCTCAAGATATCGAATGGTAATCTATGTTCCTCAAGATGTCGAATGGTAATCTATGTACCTCAAGATATCGAATGGTAATCTTTGTACCTCAATATATCGAATGGTAATCTTTGTACCTCAATATATCGAATGGTAATCTATGTACCTCAATATATCGAAAGGTAATCTATATACTTCCAGATGTCGAAAGGTTATCTATGCACCTCACGCAAAAGAAAGACAAATGATGTAGGAAAATGTGATTCCTATCGCTCATTTTTTCTATCATTTCCTTAAAATATGCATCACCCGCTCAATCGGGAACCGTCAGTAATTTACGGAAAACGCCGATGGTTTCCGATCGCTTCCCGACAACATTAATCTGCTAGGAAGGACATATACCAGAACGAATTCGGCAGATTACTTGATATTATTGACACCTTTTTCCTCTCCAAATATCAATGTCACATCCCTCTTAGGAATCGAATACCTCTGGATCAGATCTTCAAAACTACTATAAGCTGACGAAATCGCTGCATTGTTAAACATGAGAGAAACCACATTTCCACAAACTGCAAATGTCTATTAATGACTCTAGGTTTAGTCGAGGGTTTTTGCTGATTTATTAGTCTGTTGTGAAAGTGGCCGTAAGTGAGGTATTTAATCCCTCAACGAAGTATTTTACGAGATAAAAATGGCGACAGAGAGCACTTAACGGTTCGACAGTGTCGGGAGATTCTGCGTACACACCGTATCAATTGTCACTCGGCCATTATGTCGTCTGGTTAAAAGAAATGTTGTGATTCGTCAAACTCTAGCAAGTATTAAACACGGCGTCCCGGTATTTAAGAACATTTTTTGGGCGTGAAACACAATGCGAACTTAACGTGGTACTGTAAAGCACGACATCCCGGTAGGCCTAGTTACTTCCGGTTGAAGTGATGTGCCATGTCATGCTAAAAATAGACGCTCGCGCCCATAAAACTTCCCCGTGCTCTTCATCAACCTGCATCCCTCGAATACTTGTGCTGGATATTTGTTAATCAGCAGCTGACACATATCACGGAAATCTCGATATTTAGAGCAAGCCCTGTAATAACGAATCAACTGCGACAGGTGAACGACTAAGGTTGGAAAAACAGGGATGTTAGTATCAATTAAGGTTATGTTTCAACTAAGCAATTCCTTTATTCCTTCGCCAAATCATAACACCAACATTTCTCTGGACAGTGGCAGTTTGACGCAAGCTTGTTTTCACTCTATTGTCACCTATAGCTACGAAAATCTAACACATGAGACACTTTGTTTCCCTTCTCTTTCACAATCTTCCCTCCTTCTTTCCGTTTTAACTCATACACTAAATGTATTATTGCATGTTTTCCTTTTCAAAATATATTGTCATAAAACAGGCGGCCGTCAACCTCAAAATACATTACTTCGATTGGAGATGGACCATGTATCAAGTTGTAAAACTTCTTTCTGGAATCAATTTCAATAATAGCATATCTTACTACATGTGTATTGATAAAAGTAATAGTATATCTTAATAATATTGATAAAAGTAATAGTATATTATAATATTGATAAAAGTAATAGTATATCTTAATAATATTGATAAAAGTAATAGTATATTATAATATTGATAAAAGTAATAGTATATTATAATATTGATAAAAGTAATAGTATATCTTAATAATATTGATAAAAGTAATAGTATATTATAATATTGATAAAAGTAATAGTATATCTTAATAATATTGATAAAAGTAATAGTATATTATAATATTGATAAAAGTAATAGTATATCTTAATAATATTGATAAAAGTAATAGTATATTATAATATTGATAAAAGTAATAGTATATTATAATATTGATAAAAGTAATAGTATATCTTAATAATATTGATAAAAGTAATAGTATATTATAATATTGATAAAAGTAATAGTATATCTTAATAATATTTATAAAAGTAATAGTATATTATAATATTGATAAAAGTAATAGTATATTATAATATTGATAAAAGTAATAGTATATCTTAATAATATTGATAAAAGTAATAGTATATTATAATATTGATAAAAGTAATAGTATATCTTAATAATATTTATAAAAGTAATAGTATATCTTAATAATATTGATAAAAGTAATAGTTTATTATAATATTGATAATAGTAATAGTATATTATAATATTGATAAAAGTAATAGTATATCTTAATAATATTTATAAAAGTAATAGTATATCTTAATAATATTTATAAAAGTAATAGTATATCTTAATAATATTGATAAAAGTAATAGTTTATTATAATATTGCTCTATATTGCACTGTAAAAGAAAAAAAATATTAAAAACTTCAGGAAATTTTTCGGGATAATGTAAAATTATGAAAAAAAATCCAGTTGATAACCACGCAAAAATAAGCCTAAAACGAAGTTAAACTGAGCGGTAACTAACAAGAAATTGTTCACAAAAAATCTAAAGAATTGAAAATAGTTCAGGTGGGGCCCAACAACAAAGCCATAGAAGACAATTCGAAATGGACGCGTGTTTACATATACCGTGTTTCAACTGCTGCTAAATCTAATAATATAAGAAGTTATAAGGCTTGATTTTCGCTTCAGGTTTTGCCAAAATTTACGTATATAGGGCCTTTAAAGGTGTTGATAATAAAACGTTGCTCCTGGCGACGAGAACATTTTTAATGATCTGTATGTTACGTTGTTAGTTTGGGGCGGAGGAGTCCTGGTATCAAACCGAGTACTACGGGGATCGTGTGATAAAAGATCTACACTGTGTTTACCATACCAAGTATCTATGTAGTAAATATTTTACCTATGTACATACAGGTAAGCACTTATATTATCGCACAGGTAGGTACTACAACAGCTGTACCTGCACAGGTGTTCGTTACATCCTTATTTGACGGGGAACAACACTTCGTGACCTCGAATACCTGGTCAAAGTATATATATATATAAACCTAGCGTGCCCCCATCCTCTGGATCACAGGTATATACAATGTACATGGATACATTTTGCACCTGTGTTATACCTGGCTACCGAAACACGTTTTCGGTCCAAACTAAGTAAGTAAACAATACTGTACAGTGAATCAAGTTTAGTCAACTTTACAAAATTGAATTCCAGTTCAAAATACGATTAAAAATGAAAACTTGGGTATTCAGGCTAACTATGTGATATACGTTTATTGTTATTTACAACAACTACACATTCAATTCGTTTTCGTTATGCATTTTCATAAGTTCTCAAAAACTATTCCGGATTACAAAAATACGTTTAATTCAAAAGAAGCTAACAAGGTTTTATGAATTACTAGGTTCCCATGTCAGAAAAAGTTATACGAAACGGTGGTCATCTTGTAACATACAGGCTGAGTTTCTAGTCAGATTTTAATTTATTTCTAATTCACAATGAAATGTCTTCCGTTTTCAATATCAAACTTCAATCGTAAACTCTCCATGCCTCCGTGCTTACACATTTCTCTATGCTTTGTAATGTCAATGTTATTTACCATGTTTGAAATATATATCATACATATTTAAAGAGGCATCACGGTAAAACTATATTTTTTATGCTTATTTTGAATTATTGTATATATGAATTAAATGTATACTCTTGTGGAAAATTAATGGACGACTTACGCTGAAATATGTTCACAAAAATTTTAATTAATAGTTAAAAAAGGGAATCACTATTCGTTGATCAACGATTTGGACATGTAAATTTTTTTGCATCACATATGATAACGCATGCGCATAACAAGCTACATCGGTAAACAAAAAATGGCGATCCGCGTGACCTACATGTAACTACCAAGGGAAAAGTGGCCGAATGGTCAAATTTTAACGTAAGGATTATATTGCGGAAGCATAATGAGGGATGTGAAGTATTCAAGGGAGAGACTTACAGCCCAATTGTTTGCAATGTTACAGTTTTCTTCTGGATAGCCGGTGACACAGTTTTTATTTGGTTTTGGGGTCTCCCAAGGGATAACTCTTTCATTCCTCTGTTACATGAAATGCGTGTGTAAAACTTGAAAGCGTGTATTGTAATATTCCCTTTATAATATTCCAGTAAAATGGCATTATTGAATTATATTTCTGAAGAGAAAGACCTTTTCACATACAAGACAAGAGGCCCATGGGCCTTAACGGTCACCTGATGTTTGACATGAAAGAGAAATATGGGAATGTTGAGATGAATATTTATAACAATACATTGTAGCATATCTGGGAGTGGAAAAAATGAATTTTTGAAATTATGTCAATTTGACCCTTTTAGGCCCCACTCCTCAGGCACCTGGGGGTCAGTCAGTGTCAATATGTGCGTACTACTCAAAAGTCATGTCATATTGATAATTTCAACCAAATTTGCATCATTTCTTATGGCAATTAAACAAATAATGCAAAAAAATGTTGTTTTTTTTTCTGCCAATATACTAAAGTAAACTTAACCCCCTCCACAGGAGGAGATGCAAGACCCCAGAGTCATGAAATTCACAATTTTGGTAAAGAACCTTAAAACCAATCCATCCATGAAGAGTATTTGATTCCAGCATATGTGGGAGAAGAGAAGTAGATTTTTGAAATTTTTGTCAATTTGACCCTTTTTGGCCCCGCCCTCCAGCCCCTGGGGGTCAACTAGGGCCAACATGTACATACCATCAAAGTATCATCCCATGCTGATAATTTGATACAAGTTAGAATGAATTCCAATACAAATCCAACAAATAATAGTCAAAAATGTAAGAGTGCAGTGTAGCTTTTATGACCATTGAGGGGGTATTTTTATCGAAAATTGATCTTAACCCCCCAAATGTGTAAAATTACTCTAAACATCCTATTTTAGGTCCAAAACTAGCTGTAACAAATTCTCAGGTCCCTGTGATTTGCATCGGTTTCAGTCAGGTACTGATGTCGATAAATGATGCAGAGATGTCGACATGAATATATTCATATGCATATCGTGTGTAATTAACGTCTGATTATTAATGTGAATGTGATTCAATAAATTTATACACGGACTTTGTGTCTGGTTCATCATCGGACCTGTACATTACGTATCCCCTCCCTATGGGCCCCCTCGTCGACTTGCGACAAAATAGTCACGTGATTGACGCGTGATCAGCGCTATTTTTATCGGGCTTTCCCAAGGAATGCAATTTTGCAAGTGGCTAATAAACACATTTTGAGTGCGCTTTGAATATTGAAATATCAGGAAAATGTATCTGGTAGTGCAGACAGCATGTACATTCAAGAACTTCATTGTAGACTTCCCCGGGATGCCCCTTTAAATACCACAACACATTCACACATCAATTTAAGTATTAATGCGATGATTGTATTTAACAACAGGTCGCTTCTATCTTTTATTTTTTTTATTGAAAATTGTTTTCAGTAGATTTTCTGAAGGTTTCGTTTCATAACCACACAGCATTGTCAGCTTAACATGTTTGATTCACATTTATATTCATTCTGTTCTTTTGTTATTTACCGCAATGATGTTGACAGACAACTGTTTTACAATGGAAGCTAATATAATTATTTAAATATTGGTATTTGTGAAGTTATGATATGAAAAATATAGAAATTAAAAAATTACCTTGAATAATCGTTAAGCTGATGGAACTTATACATGTCTGTTAAATTATACCTGTAAAATCTGCAATCTCATACAATCGACGTAATAGTATTGAGAATGACTCCTTTTATTCTGTCAACAAACGCTATATATACAATTATATGTGACTCATTCACTTACGTATTCTAAAGTTTAAAAAAAATCCCAAGAATCACTTAGCATTTAGAACAACAGAAATAGGTTTCTTCCTTTTAATAGCTATTAAGTTTCAGATCTGAGTTCCTTATGTTTTTTTATGTTGTTTGTTAAGATGACATGAAAGCATGCTATTGTACCTTACATGTACTTGTTCAACAGCCTACTTACACGTCTATATATCTTACTGTATCAGACGTACTTGACATAGATTTTATGCTACCAGCAGGGTTGGAATTGCTTGTATAGATCGATCTTGGCTTAAACCCATAAAAAAGTCAGACATACTATATACATACGTGAATATATGTATCATCGATATATGTATTAGCCGTTCTCTGTATAATAAAACATGCACCTGTGGTCACCGCACGTGAACTGACCACAGTGTTATGAATTGATTTTTTTGTATACACACACAATCGATCGACAACTACGGACGATTTTCTCAATCACACTTGGAAGTGGTTTTTTTTTTACAGTTTTCCCCACCCCCGGGCTTACCTTGGCCTGGGCCTCCCGGGCTAGTCCAGACTTTGGGGCACGATACTGTGCCATGATGAGTGCTGTTCGCTTACCAAACTCTCGTGGACAAATGTGTTGACAACTCGCGTTCGGCTGCTGATTTGCATATCACGTGACGTATTTGATACGGGATATCGTGTAGATGTGTGTGTGCGCTACCGTCACAGTTTGTGTAATGTATTCCGGAATGGAAGGGACACAGTAATGATGTAATGACACGCAGAATTCACAGACCCAGGCGAACGAACGTATCCACTACATGACACACGGATATTCATTTGGTTTAATCGGAATAACTTTCTAAGTAAAATAAGAAGGCACAAGAAATATCCCTCGTCAGACCTTTCAAAATGGAGACAGCGTTATCTTCGACAATAAGCTAAATGGCAATCTAATGGTTCTAGTATCATTTAGGTGACCACATGCTCGTCCGGAATGCAATGGACACCGTCGGTGTTGACCATTTACCTGGTGGGGGCATTCTAAGGACCTAAACCAGTGACGTAGACATATGTGTACGTCTCTGCGAAACGTAAGCTCTAAACGTTAACGTAGTCTGTGAACAGATAGATTTACCGTGAATCTATAAAAAAGACACAGGACCCTGTGTCAAAAGTGTATCTATTTGATATATCACGACCCTGTGTTAATTAATCCTACGCTGTCATCAAAATTAGGAAATGCACCATCCATGAATTTTGTTGTGTTTTTTTCGAAAATACACATTATTTTGTTTTAAAAATGAATAGTAAATTTGAATCATCGTGCAGAATCAATAATTCTTAAAACTTTCTCACATACATATATGTATTCTAATGATTGTTAAAACTTGCTCATTTGTTCCAATAATTGCTAAACTTGCTCACCTATTCCTATAATTATTAAAACTTGCTCACCTATTCCAATAATTAGTAAAACTTGCTCATCTCTTCCAATTATTGTTAAAACTTGCTCATCTCTTCCAATAATTGCTAAACTTGCTCACCTATTCCTATAATTATTAAAACTTGCTCACATATTCCAATAATTGTTAAAACCTGCTCATCTGTTCCAATAATTGCTAAACTTGCTCACCTATTCCAATAATTGTTAAAACTTGCTCATCTCTTCTAATAATTGTTAAAACTTGCTCATCTGTTCCAATATTTGTTAAAACTTGCTCACCTATTCCAATAATTATTAAAACTTGCTCATCTGTTCCAATAATTGTAAAACTTGCTCATCTGTTCCAATAATTGTTAAATTTGCTCACCTATTCCAATAATTGTTAAATCTTGCTCACCTATTCCAATAATTATTAAAACTTGCTCATCTGTTCCAATAATTGTAAAACTTGCTCACCTATTCCAATAATTAGTAAAACTTGCTCATCTCTTCCAATTATTGTTAAAGCTTGCTCATCTCTTCCAATAATTGTTAAAACTTGCTCACCTATTCCAATAACTGTTAAATCTTGCTCACATTTTCCAATAATTGTTAAATCTTGCTCATCTCTTCCAATAATTGTTAAAACTTGTAACAGTAACAAAATGATCCACAGGGACTTGGCACGATTTTCAAACAGACGGTTCATATAATATATATGTTTGTATTTTATATTATACTGTAAGTTGGAAAGTCCCTGTTCCAAAACAAATCAACGAAGTTTTTTTTCTCCAGGTATATACGAGTTACTCCCCTTGGAGAAGATGTTTCCATTCTTCGATGAGGCAATACATGTCGTGTACATAATACACATCAAAGCCACGTGTATAAACTGGCTGCTGATATGATCAGTCCAGGTAAATGTACTCTTTCTCATGTTTTATTTTTCTTCTTAAAATTTCACTTTTACTTACCATGCTCTAAACAATGTATGTATTTTAGTATGTACTATATTCGGTCAATTTTTACACCTTGCTACATTAGCATGTTGGCGAGTTTTGCATTCGTTGAAATCTGCAGAAGGATCTAACAGTAGTAACCGTCATGGTGCCATGTGTTTTTGATAACCAAAATTTTAGCATAAGATTAATTTTGTGCTCACTCTTATAAATTCATTCCAAAATTATGTTTAAATTAATTGCTCTATTTCTTGGCTATAACTGTTGTTGATATATGTTTACTACCTTGCTGTGATATTGTAATAATATAGTAGTCTTTCAGAGTAATCGTTCTGTTATATATACGATTATAAAAATAAAAAATTGGCTTGTGTATCCGATTCCCATGTCCCTGTGGTCAGCCAACTGAGTAAGATCAGCTATGTGTGACATAAAACCAGGTAACAGTGCCAGTTATTCGTACGAAGAAAAGAAAATAACACATGACACTTAAAAACTTTTAAAAAAATCTCTCAAAGTTTACTTAAGCGACCGCGAAAATATACACTCGTGGAAAGTAGATGCACAAGGATTTTGCATCCTCTGTTCTAAAGAAAAAAATTGCTTCAGCATTGTCCTATCAAAGATGTGAGCACCGCTAATATTATAAAAATCAAAATGGACAAATATTACACCGTAAAAAAAGTAAACAAATTCTTCATACAATACTTAATGCAGAATGTCCGGAGGATTTTGTCTGTGAATAAACGGTTACTACAGTTAGATCCTTCTGCAGATTTCAACGAATGCAAAACTCGCCAAACTGCAGACCAGACCAAGAATTTCCAATATTGTTTGACGAACACACCCGGCTCACCGATTCAATTGTTGGCGAGAAACATTTTAACATCTGCCGAATCCCTTTGATCCTTCAACAAAACATGTTTGAATGAAACATTTTAGCGAGTCTAAACAGTTCGGCAATTACTGTCAAACCAGTTTCTCTCGTGACGTCGAGACGAAAGTTTCACAAACTACATACAGTCAAGCCAGCTATTGTAGACGATTGTGTTCACATGCTTTATACGTCTCAGCTAGAAAATATCTTTATGTCAGCAGAGATAAATTAAAACATTATGAAATGTTGCAAGGAAAGTAAACATTCGTGTACAGAGAAGAATGTCCCCGAAATATCAGTGTGTAGTTGCTTCAGGTTATAGGCTATTTACACCAAGTGTCGATTTCAATCGATTTCCAAAGGGAAATTTACATGTGTGTATTGTGTGGCGTTTTCTACTACAGCAATTCTGTTTGAGTTCACATGCACTGGATATAGAAATCGCGTCCGTCTGCGTGAGGGTTTGTGAAAACAGAAATTATACTGACCTTTTTCTCCTCCTCCCTGGCTAGTCCAGATTTAGGGGCACGGAGGTTAGCCATTTGGTCCTGTGAATGGCGGGGTACAATACCCACGTTTGATAGATCGTTCAATTGTATCGTTCACACAGGCTAAATATCTTCAACAAGTCACGCGCCCATGACTCGGATAATTAGGACACAGGTACACGAGATGTCATAAAACATTTGTACATTTATCCTCATTATGGAGTGGTTCTGCTTGAACGAACAAATCTGCAAATTGTTATTATACTTGTAGAAATTTCATGAGCTAAGTCATTTTATTTTCGTGTATATATTTCATTTTCTTGTTTGTGCTTCAAACGTTCAATTTCTTTGGATTTCCCCACAAAATTAACGACTACAAAGGTATGTCGATTTAGATTTGGATTCGTTCACTGGGGCATGAACATTTATAAAATCTGTATATGAAAGTTACTTTTGGAACTAATTTATGCTAAGGTGTTCAGCTTAACATGTTTTAGTGTTTCTATCAAATTAAATCTGAACACATTACTTGAGGTCAAAATATATAGCTGTATCAAGTTCTCAGGTCCCTGTAAATCAACGCATTACATGATGTAAAGCGCATAAAAGAAAGGTCTCACTGCCCACTGGCTCTCTCTCACCAGTGCAGAAAGCAAAAGCTAGCGAAAGTGAGCGTAACCCTTCCTTGTGTATCGAAGATGATAGCTTGATTACGTGTAGACTCGTTCATCTGCACGCTTGATCACCTTGGGAAAAAAACGTTAAAATTATCAATATTAGAAGCGTAGCTTGTGCATACAACTTGATTCTGATTGTTAACAGCTTTGGTCGCTAGAGAATTGCAGTACCTTGATAATTTTACCGTTATGCTGCCGCATAATTTCGTTTTGCACATAGGAGAAAGATTAGATTAGTCTACATGTATCAGTTCCGGAAGTGATGCTCTGCTGTTCCGGCCTGTCCTTAGACAATTATGTGTCATTTCTTGATCCCCAGAGTCGGTGGACTGCAAATGTTTCAGACCTTCAATCCAGACGTCATCCTTGATATCCAGGGATTACGCTCACCTACGCTCTTTACACTCCTAGGATCTGCCATTACAAACCTGAAGGCTCGGCTCCGGTAAGCGCTATCCTGTTTGATGAGACAAGAAGACTGGTTCGACACTTTGATGTCCACCGAAAGAATATCGTGGTCAAATAACGGTAATTATTGACAAGCTTTGAAGTCGGTTGTGGCTCCTTTATAATGTTCAAAGGGCAGGCATACAGAACAGCGATTGGTCATATGTTTTTTGTACCTGAGCGAACCTACAGTTTTACCATGACATATCCCTGGGGTGTAGAGAGCGTAGGTGATCGTAACCCCTGTATATCGAGGATGTCCATACGTCTGTCCAAGGTAGTAATTGTCTTAAATACTGAACCAACATCATTATCCTTTAATTTCGCTATGCAATCTTTAAAAATTGTAAATAATGCATTCACTGGAATTTCAGAATTGACTGCATAAAACAAGGCAGTAACTGTATGTGAGGAAGGGGCAGCGATGGCCGAGTGGTTGAGGTGTTCCGACATTCTACCACTAGCCCTCCACATCTGGGTTGCGAGTTCAAATTCCACCCACGTGGGGTAGTTGCAAGGTACTGACCGTAGGTCGGTGGATTTTCTTCGGGTACTCCGGCTTTCCTCCACCTCCAAAACTTGGTATGTCCTTAAACGATCCTGGCTGTTAATAGGACGTAAAACAAAAATAAACCAAAAAAAAGTATGTGAGGATTGCCATCCGATACTGTTTTACAGTTTTATATGCACATTTAACAAAAAAAGGCGAAGCTGACTTTGGGTCACAGAGCATTGCATTTGTATGATCAATGTTCCCAGTTTCATTTTAATAGTTCCAATGCAAGCAGTACTCTGCCAAGATATTTCAGCAAAAGGGTATGACTCTGTAAATAAAGGATTGTGGGCCTTGCATGAAGCTCACTATGCATCTTCATAGTGTACATAAACTAGAACTTGTCTTTTGATCCGATTGACCTTGAGGTTTGATCAATGCACTCATTGTTCGATTCTGGCAACGTTTAATAAATAAACAGTCTGTCTGAAGGCAAAGTCTCAGTTTTTTGTGATTATTTAATTTCTATTATGTCATCCTCAAGTCATTCTCATCTTAAGAACTCTTCTTTTTTTTAAGATGCGTACTCGGTAGTTTATGCCAATAGTACTATATCCTTCTTTTCATACATCAACTATTGCCAAGAAAGAATACAAAGAGGTTTGTACTGAGCTAAAGCTCGTCTAACAATTTTGTCGGACATCAACTATATGCCCGTATTCATGAAATCGTTATCGTGCTCAAACGTATCCTCGAATTCCAGGGGTTACGCTCTCTGTACAGCGTAGATTCATGTGACCCCTGGATATCGAGGATGGCTCAAGCATAGATTTTGTACTCATTTCTTGTTTCAGCAAAATCCGAAGAACATTTAAATTTATCAACGATTTTGGGAAGAGTAAGGTAAAAGTTTGAGCACAGAATCCAAGCTTGAACAGTGTAATGAATTCGGGGACTCTTACTTAATGGCGTCAAATCAACATATGCGGTTCTTAAAAAAGTATTTACTTTACATATCGACATGAACCTCTTCAGTTATTTTGAGGTATGGGGGCTTTGTTTACACATGAAATCATCCTCGACATCAAGGGGTTATACTAACACTCTAGAGCGAAGGTGAGCGTAACCCCTGTCGAGGAAGACGTGTAATAGGACGGGGAAAGTGATAAAGATAGTGCCGTCGCTGGGATTTGAACCCAAGCAATACACATCTTGTTGTATTGCCCCCACACCCCCACCCCTTTTCCCCCTAAATCACCATTCCTGATTCTCTTTGACTTCCCGCCAAGATTCTCCTGCCTTGTTATGGGGAGGGTCAACGGCACCAGTTTGTAATAGGACGGAATAGTGCTGTCGCTTGGGCTCGAACTTACGATCATTGGCTCTCCAGCCCGATGCTCTAACGCTGAGCTAAAGGGAAATTCACTATACATGTAGCTCGTGCTAAGACCACCTAATCAATGCAAATCTTTTACACACGCATAGAAAACCCATTGACCTTGTAACAGGATTTTAATCTGAGGCTTTAAACACGCAGAAATAATCAAGAGCCTTAAATATTTATACTACAATTTATCTTGCCCCTTAAAACAACATACATTTTTGTAGAAGTGATGGACACAACGAAAGTATTGAAAAAATTGGATGTTCAAAGTTATATGTTGCGGTACACAAGCGCTAAGACGAACATGATCAGTTCGGCATTTGTTTAAAGTAAAGTACCGAACTGTTGAACAAGGTTTATATCGGCAATCAACATCTCAGAGATGAAAGCATGTCAGTTTCAACACAGAGGGGTTCCTTGTCAGACAAGCGCTTAAGTATGTGTAACAAATCTTTATCGCTATTTTCCGAATCAAAGCAAACGTTAATGAACACATGATCATGTTGTTGATAATATTAAAACGTAACCATCAACGCGTGCGGAAAATGTGCCGACATAATTGTTAGTTTAATGATAAAAAGCTTAACATAGAATTTTCGTCTTATATTTTTAAAATAAAATGCGGCCACTGAATATTTCTACTGTATGTCAAAGATAAAACAAAATAGATAATTTGGCAGATAAATGTCAAAGATGTATTGCATAAAAGGTTTTTCATCCGTATATTGAAAATATTTTTGAAGCTAATAAGGCCTCCAATTTCAAGAAGCAACATTTATTTACTGTTAGATATGCAAGATAAATAGTACCATGTTTTCATCTCATGTATTTAATACAAAGAATCGTTAGCTTAATATGGAATTTTTACACAAACAACTCAATAGCGAATCTAACATGAGTTTCCATGTCATATTGAATTTATTAAACGCAAATAAAGTAAATGTAATATAACATGGACACGCATTTAAGATTATGTTTATCACATAACGTAAATCCTTCAGGGGCCACGATGGCCAAGTGGTTAGGTATCCATCTGGGTTGTGAGTTCGAAACCCACGTTGGGCAGTTGCCCGGTAATGACCGTAGGTCGGTGTTTTTTTCTCCGGGTACTCCGGCTTTCCTCCACCTCTAAAACCTAGGACGTCCTGAAATGATCCCGATTGTTAAAATCACATAAAACAAAATAAACCAAACCTACAAACACAGTGATAACTTATCAACTACATAGGTCAAAACCTAAGGACTCCGATGATATTATTGTCGCTCAGCGCAATGTAATGTAGGTCCAGTTTTCGTAAACTACGAACAGTTATGCATTTCTATTTATTTTAAATAACAGGAGCAGTATCTCGTTATAGAGTAAAAGCAAACAGTATCCGTATTGTCGTAGGGATACGTTCAAAAAGTTTTGACCAATCGCAGCTCCAATTATCTTCGATATCCAAGGTTACGATCACCTACGCTCTCTACACTTGTGGAATATGCCATGGCAAAATTGAAGGATCCATACAAGTGTGCGCCACCTTGTTGATGAGACAAGAAGACTGGTTCGAACCTTTGATGTACATCAAAAGAATCTTGTGGTCAAATAACGGTAAAAATTGACAGTCTTTGAAATCGGTTGCGGCTCTTTTGTAATCTTTAAGGACAAGCAAGCAGCCTAGCGGTTGATCAGCGTTTTTTTTTACCTGAGCGTGCCTTCAGTTTTGCCACGAAATATTTAAGGGTGTAGAGAGCTATAGGTTTATGACAAGGTCGTATGACATAATAAAATGAATCAGCTATATGATTAAATAAATCTATAGGTTGATTTTTGCATACAACATTTCAGCAAAAAAACTTATAAATTTCCCGGACAGTTCACTTAAAATTTTCTTTGATCCGTATACATGCTATCAGGTAACTAAATCGGCTGTAAAGTTAATTTTGTTATCACATAGCTTTACATTTATCACAGAATCTACAAAAATTGTACATTTCTCAGAATTGACATGTGGAATTATTATAGTCTAATCGACCCCGAATAGTGCCATGTTAAATTTCCAGTCGCCGACTAATTGTGCTGTTTATTCAGGATTTTATTTCAGTTGTAGATAATTTCATTACTTCCGGTGTTGACATGGTAACACGATCTCTGTGTATGCAGCTGTGAGATCACTACCCAGCAGATAAAATGCCCGCTTACGATGATCAGCCAAATACTGCACACACATATGCAGTTCTCCCGATACGATACGTATACGTATTGCGGTGCGATGCTTGATTACGATACGTACCGCGATACACAAATCACAAATAGTGATTGAGTGTAAGATTATATCGAATTTTATCATTGAATTTCCAAAGTACATTGGTTTATAAACTAGTGCAAAATACTACTGTGGCCTGTTAAGACTTGGGCCCTTATTCATTAAAACCATTCTCATGCTCAAGCATGGATTTTGTGCTCAAGCCTAAGTTATTATTTTGGCTAAAATTTATTTAAAAGTTCTTATTTTGTCAAAGTTTTGGTAAAAAAAAAAGATCTATGAATCTGAATATTATTTTCAATATTTACTATTTGCCTTTTTATTGTTGATTTGATTAGGTGAATTTCAAGAAAGCTGGCTTGAGCACAAAATCAAAGCTTGAGCACGAGAACGGTTTCATGAGTAAGGGCCTTGGTTTTAATATTTTGATTAATTGCGTTTCCATATTTCTATTTTAACAGAAAATAGTCATGTGAAGGTTGAAAGTAATTCGTATTGAACGCTATAGCTATCCTATATTTTTTACTTGTCTTTATATATGTGCTTTGTCTTTTTGATAAAAGTACATATAATGAAAAGAAAATCAAACAATATACAAGAAAAGTCGTTCTCTTTATATGTAAACATCCATGTGAACTTGATGATGTCTATGATACTGAACACAAACATACAAGAATCCACAGAAATCGTCCTTGTATAGTAAATCTTTTTCAAAATTTTCTCAGCAATTCTGTTAGTGATGCCAGCTTACCAGCGTTGAAGCATTAGCCTGTTATTTGAACTTGTATCAAAATATTAGACATATGCGTCAGTTTGCATGAGTAAATACCGTTTATGCATTTAGGTTCTAGCTCTTCCTAATCTTACCCTCACACACTCGGCTTTTGACGTCTGTACATTTTATCTTCACTCAGCACGAGTCTTAAACATTTTTGAGTTCACGCGACCCTGGAGGAGATAGAATAATTGCACGCGCGGAACATGTGCGTAATGTTTGCCGTTTTCACGCTCTCTCTATCTATTTCAGGAATAAACTCCCACTATCTGTAAACTCTATATTGGAACTCTCCACTGCCGGGAGGGAAAACAAGATTAAAACCGAAATATAACATTACAAATCAACTATGAACGAGCTCGAACTACATTTACCCCATTTAATGCACGTGCATGGGGTATATATATACAACTAATGACGGACGTCTTAAATGCTGAGTAGTAATTATCTGCGAATGCAGGTACCTCCCCTCCCCCGTTAATTAATGGAACAGCCAGCGCGAGAGCCAGTATCATTAGCTGGGCACCTCCCGTGGGCAATAACTATCTTTCTCATTGCGTCTGTTGGTAGTTCTAAAGAACGGTGTGAAAAGTAAGGAACTTGTAGAAACAACATGCCGCCAAAGGTAGGTCTACTCTTTTAATTATTGGGAATACTGTTTTTAATTTCAGGATTTCAAACACCTTGAACTTTTAAAAACATTCATATATTGAGGTAAGATCGATATCCCACTTTCAAAAATAAGGTATATAGGGCGTGGCTTAGAGTGACAAGCAATTTAAATCTTAAAGAATCAACAAAAATTTCATTTTATTTACAATATCATTTTTTGAAATCAATCTTTCTTGTTTATATATTTTCATGATTTTAAATGTACATCGGTAACCTTTCTTTATTAACTATTGCAAATTTAATATCTTAAAATCACTGTGAATCTAAAAAGAATCCTGCTTTCAAGAGAGGCGGGCTTTTCCCCGGCTTTACTTTTAGAATCATAACAGGCGGTCTGACCTTGATCCGGGGGGTCGAATGTAAGTGCTCAGAAACGACACACTGAAGGGTGTGTTTATGGCGGATTAATTGATGGGTGGTTGGTGAGACTGTCGGCCCCTAGAGGTTGAGCGCCAGGTTGTATATCTCCGCCGTGTTTTAGTTAAAGGTGTTTTCTGTTGATACAAGTGAGGGCTTAAATTACACCTGGGCAAAACAGTTAGACCGATGCTTAGGAGAGAGTTAATTTATTGCTAACTTTTTGCTGATGGACTCGTGAAACACCTTTTATGAAAAACCAAAGTCAATATACTGTGTTGCTGCTAATTTTTGCGAGCGTATATGTTGCTAGTACAGCACTCGTTGATTGTAGCACCTCTTATCCGTAATTTATGCATATAAAGATACATTTACATTTGAACTACATCTTCCAATAATGCATACTGTAGTAAAGGCAAATATTGTTATAAGACTGTAACTACAATTGCTATTGTGACGTCATCATTCTTTATTGTGGCGTCATCAATTATATTGTTGTCTACACTTGACTTGCTGTTCAAAATAGCTAAATACAAAGCGTTATTTAGTAAAAATATAAATATAAGCAGGGCCTTGTGTACCACTATTAGCAATAGTCATGTGTTTATATGACTGTAACAACATTTGCTAAAACGTTCATTGCTAAGTATTTACTCTGACTTCTCATTATGACGTGCTATGTTATGATGTCACACATGTTCGGATTCTTTTAACACGGTTATGAAGTCGTTACTGTTGACGTCATTCTTACCTAATGACGTCATCAAGACGAGTTTCCACTGCGTCGTTATCAATTATCATCGAATCCGATGAAGGCTGTGCCAAATTGTATACACATCTGGCGCAGAAGGAGAAACGCGAGGGTGAGAACCTTAATGTATTTATCATGCTTATAGAAGTATACAAGTAAACATCTAATCAGAAAATACTTAATGGATCAGTCCAGTATAGGATGTTGGTACTCCGTGCCAGGAAATTACTTAAATAAACCCGAAGTAAATGGACTTTAAATTTAAGGTACATTGCCGTGTTGGCAATCAACCTCGGGAGTCAAAATCCAATGATGTTGTTGGAGTTTTTGGGTGTTCGGATAGCGCACTTGCCTTTCACCAAGGCGGCTGGGGTTCGATTCCCCGACTGGACGTGAAAAGATATGGGGTCACCTGCCCAACCACGTGGGTTTTCTCCGGGTACTCCGGTTTCCTCTCACAATAAGACCCCTTGCGCGCTAACATCCGGGCAAACAAGAATGATTAATATAAGTTGTATAACTTATTTCATAATTGTTGTAAAATAATAAAGTTTATATTTAAAGTTTTCCAGTCTTGAATAAAGAAACAACTACAGTTGTAGGATATTATTCTTGTAACTGGAAAGATAGTATGTTAATTTCACCGCGGGAATAATACCAGAAACCACTATCTTGTCAGTCTTAGCTAAAAGGCAACCGATTGAGCTAAAACGAAATTCAATTAATCGCAGAGCTTTAAGGAGATCCAAATTAAAGATACAAGCTACAAATGTACCATTATCTAATAATCAGGAGGAATTTATGTTACCTTAATGTAAAATGTTAGATAGAGCTCTTAGACTAACGAGGCGGTCAGGCGGTTAAGTAAATAGCGCAATTGCCTTTCACCAAGGCGACCGGGGTTCGATTTCCCGATCTGGCGTGAAAAGATATTGGGGTCACCTGCCCGACCGCGTGGGTTTTCTCTTGGTTCTCCGGTTTCCTACCACGATGAGACCCCCTCGCGCTAACATCTGGGCCAAACCCATCGATATATATATTAAGTTTAATAACTTGTTTAATAAAAGTTGTAAAATAAATCAAATTAATTTAAAAACTAACGATAAACCATTAGCTCTAAGCCCTATTTACCAAGAAAGGACAGTCATTGAAGTCATTATCGGTTAAGAAAGATTTTATTTCCCGTTGCTTAGCAACATGTCACAAAGTAACGCCACCAATCCACTGAAATCCGACAAGTTTTTGCAAATGTTTCTTTGCCCAAATAAGTGATATAAACACAAAAATAAAGTGAAAATATTGCACTTAAATTTTGAGCCCCCTTCGATTGAAAATGAACCAACAAACTCGAGCAAACTGCCCACTTCCGGTTTTGTTGACGTCTTGTCTAAGTTCCGGAGAATCACATACACTCCGGAATGTATTGAATGTAAAGGCGCTCCTACATGTATGTAAAGTAAGGGAAGTCGACAGGGAGATTCGATCGGGGTTGGAATCTACTCGGGTTTGAAATATTCCCACAAAAACGTCACTGGAACGATGTTTGTCGGCGTATCACTGGAATCTACAAGAATACCATTGTGTAGGGCAGAGTAATTCTATTTTAAGTACACCACGTGCAAATCAAAGAAAGGATAACTTAGGAGTTGGATACATTACTAAAAATTCCTTATACATTTGATGAAGCGAAAATGTGGCATTTGTGCTGAGAGTAAATCATTTGAAATGCCAAAATTATTGTATGTAGGCATGGCTTTAGCTCTGCAGTCGAGTTTTTACAGTAAAACGTGCTGGCATCAGAACATAAGATGATTTGTTTCCAGATAAGAAATATAAGGATTGCCAATTCTTTCTCAAGATATAAAACAAACAAGAGGATACGTTGTGATATCGCCCGGATGTTAATGAATCAATGGTGTTTTCTGTGTATTGGCGTCGGCTACGTAAAGGCACATCGTACAATACTCGCAATTGACGTTTGGAACGAGCTTTTCCCTGTGTGTTGGTAGTTGTTTCGACTACTTGAATATCATAAGGTTGAGTGAATAACGAGTTGGGAGATGGCTGTGGAGGTGGGGGTTTAGGGGGGATGGCTGGGGTTGAGACAGAAGACCTATACATTAAACAGCCGATCTGGCGCCAAGCAAAACACTGAAGATGAAGACGCATAAACATAATGACAAAACCAGTAACAGCAACGAGATTTTACGTTCAGGCAACGCGTGATTTGAAACATGGCTTCATCGCAACAGTATTTGCGAAATAGTCTACTCAAACCCAAGATAATGTACACAGACGAATATATATACTGCATATATTGCATACTTTATTGCAACAATCGAAAATAAATCAATTCAAGGGTGCGAAATTGAAGTTCTGCCAACAAAATCCAAAAATAAGGATAGGGTGAATTTATATATAGAACCCTCCTCCACCAGACATATCAGCAGGCAATATGTATAGCTGTTTTGACAAAAAACATATATATCAAACTCCTCGATCTATTCTCAGCCACCGTACTTCCTCCCCCTCCCGTCTGACTCTCCTCGCCGCCTCCCCCCCCCTCTCTCCCTATCTGCTGATGACGCTTCCGGGCGTGGCCCTTTCAACAGCCCATATAATTCTCGTTTAAACTCATTTCAAGCCGTTGCGGCTTATTTATAAATCCCTTCTCCATTATACATAGCAGCTAATTGCAAAAACATGTTAGACAGAAGATGTTAGCTGCTTCTGGTACATATGTAATGTATGCTTCCATACATACGCGTGTTTCTCTGTACCAAAATTTGTGTCTCTATTTAATATACTCCAAATATGTTTGTCATTTTATATACACTTATTGGCCCTAATCAACTACTCCCCCCCCCCCAAGTATATATTTTATAGTTCCTTCTGACGATAGCTGAATCCTTGCGTTTAGATGAACTCATCTTTTGTTCACCACAACTTTCATATTTATGACCAATTGTATGAATTTCTGTCCCCCTTTTTTGTAAAGCAAATTACATTATGTATTTTCAATATAAAGGGACTTATAACTCTTTCTTGATTGCTGTAAATATACAAATAAAATATATTTACCATTCTCATGATCAGTATCTTGACAGGATTTAAGCACCTGAAATATGCTTTAAAGTGCTATTTAGTATTTACATATCGCATTTATAAGATTTTGCAGAGTATACCACATATAAGCAAAACTACATGACAATATGGTGTCATAGTTGTTTAAAAGAATGAAGTAGAGAAAATGGTTTCGTGTTTCCCACCTTTGGGTAATTTATTTGAGGGTAACACGTCAAATTATTTTTGCTTCTTTCGCTATTCGAATTCAAGTCGTTTAACCACATAACACGTACACAGATTAAAAACTAAAAGAGATGGGAAAAGCATCTTTAAGCTTCTATTAAATGCATTATCTCAAAGACGACGTGAAGCTGATGGTCCTGAAAACATTCATAGAGATCCTATCTAGAAACTTGTAAACGAAAAAAATACATCGAAATAGACATATACATCCTCCGATGTTGTCGATTACAAGTGTCTGACGTCATCAGCGTTTTGTAAGCGAAATCGGAGAGGCAATAAACATGAAACTGACATGTTATTTATGTGTGTTTCAGCGGGGTGATACAGTGGGTTGATATCGAGGCTATCTGTAAAGCCACCTCCAGACTTGAAGAGTTCTGATCCGTGTTGCTACGGATGCACGTGCATGCATGGGATATGTTCAGACAGTAAAGGGGTTGGAGCGGCTGGTATTGCTTATGTTATTTGTACAACTCTTTGTTTAAACTGAACACAATCAAGTGTATATTAATTGGATAGGGCGTATTTAACCACAAATTGCTTCACTTATATGAGGCACGAGGATACTTTGTAAAATGCCTGTAAATCCATTCGCCCTTTGTCTGTAAGTTTATGGACAGCGTTATGTCGTATTCCAGATACTAATTACTTTACAAAGCTGATTAAAGCACAATTCCTTCATTGCTAAAGTTGTGTTTCAGACATCACGTGTTTGATTTCGATTGTGTATTTTCAAATAATTATGCAGGGAAATGTATTAGATTTATTGTGCGAACTTATAGACTTTCACTGAGGTGTTATTTGGTTATATAATCGTGTGAATTTGATATTAACCGAACAAAAAGTCGAGATAAGCGTGAGTTTGATCACACCAATGTAAATATAGACAACAGAAACATAGTCTATTATTACTCTGAACAAATACGTTCGGAACCGGAAGATTTCATTCGTGGATCCCAGAAAATATTGATATACCCTATCCATTCTGAGATCTTTCCGGATGTGTACGTATATGACACACCCTCCTGAAAGTTTAACATACATAGCACCATCTGTGTCGGCTAGATATATATGAAGAAGAACGGAGCACAATTTTCAAAGAATTTGGCACAAAGCGATCGTGTTAGGTCACTACTGCTCAAAACGATATTAAAACAGGCTACTATCGGGGTAGGCATTTGAGAGAGTCATATATTGTGTTTAACTACAAGTGGCGCAGAACAGCAACTCCAATGAACTTTCCGCGAAGGAGCTTCACTTCTCTTGTTTACGGAAAGTGCCGACAGTTCTCGATTGCAGCGATTCTCACCATTCTAGATCCCTTGACCTAAAAATACTTCACTCCCTGTCTATTCACTGCAGTGAGAAGGTGGCCCGTCCTTAAAATCAGAGTTTGTTTAATATTTGACCGTGCTTTTCATTTAAAATGACAATAACCTGAGTGTAACCTTTCCCCTTTATAATCATTTCAGATGTTCTCTCAATGATTATCAGTTTAACTCACCAGGTTCGGAGTGTTTACAGCCGTTTAACTGCTTGCTGACAAATTGGGGCTTCTCCAGACTGCATTGGTATACAAACAGTCGACGTTCGCCAAGTTCAATATGGGACGTTGACATTTCTCGCGGGAATCAAGTTTGACCTTTGTTCGTCCGTGTGAGTCTGGCCAAGCAATACATAAGCCGGTCGTTATCAGTGGTCATGTTCAGTTCAGTATGGGTCAGACGTATACTGACCACCCCGGTCAAACGTATAGTGACCACCCCCGGTCAAACGTATAGTGACAACCCCCGGTCAAACTTATAGTGACCACCACCGGGCAAACGTATACTGACCACCACCGGGCAAACGTATACTGACCACCCCGGGCAAAACGTATATACTGACCACTCCCGGTCAAACATATACTGACCAACCCCTTGTCAAACGTATACTGGCCACCCCTGGGCAAACGTATACTGGCCATCCCCGGGCAAACAAAAGAGTAAAATTATTCTAAACACCCTATCTTAGGTCCAAAACTAGCTGTAACAAATTTTCAGGTCCCTGTGGACCCCCCCTTACTCGCCAAATACTCTAGCGCCCATGGTATGCAAAATAATTAAATACAAACTATTTTGTTGCGGGACATAGCGCTTTCTTACGCCGTCTGAAGCTTTCTAATTTTCCAATATTAACGTTATGTTTATATGAATAATTGGGTCCAAATTGCCCATGATAAAACCTACAACTCGACTCTTCCTCCACTGTATTCAATAACGCGGTGGTGTTTGCTGCCGTGTAGAGACTCTGTGAGGAAGACTAGTCAGTGAGATGCGTATCTCTGAGATACAAGTAATTAGCTTTAATGGTCTACCTCCCGTAAGGCTGTCTGTGTTCCTCTCCGCAACATACATTGCCCTCGAAAAGAATCATATGTAATCTCACTTGTTTGGCCCCTCCGCATTTTCCCATGACGTTTGTTCGATAAATATATCTGGTTTATGTTCGTAAGAAGTCAAACTCTTTCTACGATCATTTTCGTATCAATGGACTTCAGCAAGTCTCATATACTATCGTTTTTGGATGGTGTGTATTGACAAAAAGCTAAATAAATGGCGAATTCTAACCGTTGCAAGCAGAAACAACTTTTCGTTTCATCGTGTCCCCTAAACGGAAAGTTCCGAAATATATTTCCGGACTCGGCATGAAGTACATGGTCCGGAAAATAAGTAATAACTCCAGGGGCTTAATAAACAAATTGTATTAAAACACCGGAGCGCCTGCACCTCTTTCCAAACCAAAACTTACCTACTCTATCATATTTACAATACTTATATATTTATAATTTTTATATTTTTTACACATAAGTAGTTGTTCATTTTGCAATAAGGCTTCTGAAACAGTTTATCGCTTTCCTCAATACACACCTTTGCTTTGTTCGAATACACCCGCTAAAAATAGCATTTACATATACAATGACATGTAATAACCTGTATTGAGGTCGACAGTGAGTGTTGTGTACCCCGTCGTTCGGTACAGCTTGGGGGCGATAACGTCTGCCTACGTCACTCTATATAGTACGCGGAATGTTGCCAACTATTCTTACAAACAATGATAGTATCGCGGTTAGCTGTTGTATCTACATAACATCTGTTTGTTATATACCGGTGTTGTACTTGGGTGTGCGTTTTAAACTGTTAACTAACAACACCAACACAGTTTCGTATGCCTTATGTTTCGTATTTTCCAAAGTGAAATCTAATTGTTAAGTTTGATATTATGAGAGCGGGGTTTAACAGACGAAATTTAACGCAAATTGTGTTCTTTTGCTTTAGTCTTTTCTTGCTCTCTTTCGAAATTTTCGTTCCTTCATTGTTCAATACATTCATGTGACATCCATTTACAAAAAAAATAATAAAGAAAAAAATGATGTACAGTATAATTTAATCAATAGATTGTTTACAAATTCATGAAAGAAAAATTACTACGTTCCGCAAATAGCATATTCACTAGTTTAAAATCCGTGGAACGCGAAACAGTAACGCTCGTTCAAATTTACAGTCAGTGTGGGTTATCGCCCCTTCCAGACATCGACTTTCATATTGACGGCGTATGCGTTTATATGTACTGTCTTCGGTAGCAGTGAAAAGGAATTCCTGAGACTAATTGCAACCCTTCTTGGTGCATTATAAGCTTAATGTGTAGACACAATTCACTTCTATATTTAGTACGGACATAACTATTTGTGACATATATTGACGTTTTTATCGACCCGTGCGCCTTTTTTAAAACAATGATACGATACATATTTATATGTAAGTGAAGCCAAACACTGCTTGCCTCGGTAGGGGCTGCGATGGTCGAGTGGTTAAGGTGTCTCGCCATTCTACCACTAACCCTCCACCTCGGAGTTGCGAGTTTGAAACCCACGTGGGACAGTTGCCAGGTACTGACCGTACATTTGTACATCGGTGGTTTTCATCCAGCTCCACCTCCAAAACCTAGCACGTCCTTAAATGACCATGGCTGTTATTAGGACGTAAAACAAAATAAACCAAACCAACCGTTTGCCTCGGTAGAATTAGGATATAACTACATTGTAAAACGAATGGCACTAGACGTACGAAACTGTTCTGCTTAAATGACGTAATACTTCAAATTGTGGGTGATCAGAACTTTAATGGATATACAAAGGAATGTTTACGCTGTTGTAAAGAGCTCTTTAAACAAAAAGACATAAAAGATACCTTGTGTCGAAGTCGTGTTATTTACAACGACCTGTCACGTGATAACCTGAATACTCCAGTCTAGACGTTTTAAAGTCAATGGCCTTGGGATATTTTCTACAACGACACATCTGTATCAAGAAAGTGTTTGAACTCCTACTTGGAATGTTGAATATGTCATTTAAGCGTTTGAAATCCGATTTATTTTTAAGTAGGCAGACGTTGAAATCGATTAAACTTACGTAGGCATACACTACTGAAGTACCTGATGACGTCACAGACATCGCCCTTAGTGCACACACGGTTACCAGAAACATCAAAGTTTCTTTAGTATCGAGAAGAAATGTAGAAGAAAAGTAATAAAATATATAAGATTGTCTGAGTAGACGGTGTTTCAAAAGAAGTATTCCTCATAATAAACAAACCATGACTGTTCGGTATGGTTCTGTGTCTTATATGATGGGATATCATGAGATAAAAATTATTTTGCAGACATGGAACTTCATTATTTTGAATTCGTTTGGATAGTGTTTCAAAGAGAAAGGCATGTTTGAAAGTACTGCGAGTCCAGATAAAGGAACATATTCGAGTTATGGATGTCAACTCTTCAAGTGTGGAGTTTCACTGTGGAAATTAGATATGTTATTTTTATGAATTCGACTTAAAAAGTTTTAAGTTCTTCAGAAATCGTAATAGCTCGATATGATCTGATTAAAATTTAAATGATTCATCAAAGTTGTATGGAGTTAGCTCCCCTTCATAATTACTAGTGTCGTTTTGTCATAATGAAGGCTAACCGAAATCAATGTCATCAATGCTTGTATATTGTAAATTTTTCCTTTCAAGTGTGCCATCGGTTCCTGTGAAGTTGTTCAAACATGCCACAGATTAATGCGTACCTGCGCATTGTGTTGTCAATGATAAATGTGTATCATTCAAACTGTCATCAATTCGTGTGTACCGTTCAAACGGTCATCGTTTCTTATTAAGACGTTGTATCAACTGTTGTTTCTCTTACTCCAGGTGTGTCAGTGCTTCTTGTGTACGTTGCATAGACGTCATCGATATTAAATGTTTTATCATTGATAAAGTTGATATAGTTGTGTCCATCTTTGGAACTCTTCATGTAATGAAAAACATATAAATGTAAGACAACATATATGATGTCGTTTCCCTCCGTTACCTGACAATGTACACTATACGTGTATTACACGACCCTCCTAAAGCAGAATAAGAACTGATGACTCAAACAGGTGCCGACAATAAAAGCTACAACTCTCAACATGTGTATTTACGTCACAATCTCGTATAAAACACGCCGCAGATGCTGATTACGTCATCCTATCGTAGCAACGAGAATCTTAATCTGTCAGTGCATGCCGAAAGCATTAGCGTCTCATATATATATACGACATTTTAATTCAAAGCAAGCGTGTATAAAGGGTCATTTATATCCTGGAAACAACTCTAGGTAATATGCGTATGATTGCGGGTACCACTGACAAAATGGTGGTGATGATCATTCCTATCAAATTTTACATCTCCTGCATGTTTTTTGAAGAATAGACCTGTGGAAATCTACTTAATGGTATCAGAAGAGGCGAGATATATATATGCCCTCCCAATCTCGACTTCCACCGACTAGAATCTCTCGATGCATTCTGTTTAGAGGAAAACGTTTTTTGATAAGCTGTCTCTATTCGGGATCAGTACCCCTTCCTCTACATTCCAACTTAGCCTTTATGTGGTGTCTCCGCAAGCAAATCACCTTTACTTTGGCTGCAAGATCGTTCAGTCTTAAAACAAAAAGTATAAACCAATAGTCATTATTACGATTTGTGGATCTCTTCACGAAGGAGGCAAGGAAAGTCTTCGCTCTGGGGCAACGCGTAAATACAACAACATGGCGGTAAATTTAAACAACCAGTCGTTTGTACTACATTGACTGAAATCCTAAAATATAAGGGCATACCTCATTTAAATAAGAAATAAGATTTAGTACACCGCTGCAAAAATGCTGAATCACTAAAACTACCTTATGTTGTGAGAAGTGATGATTATAGCGAAGCTTCAAGATTGCAAGTCCGTCTCGGCTAGCTGATTGCGACCATATATTTCTTTCGGATATCACGTTTGGAAGTTCTTCCTGCTGTCTAACGTACAGTCTACAGCAATGCAATCTAAGTGGCGCAAAGCTGCCGTCTGGCCATTGTTTAATAATGTTTGCAGTTTTATAATAATACCGAAAAAAATTAGGGCAGCTTTTATTCATGGTATTTCAAATGTTTCAAGCTTTTGGCCAAGATGGTTATGAAATAACTTTCAGGCGAGCTCTTACAAAGTTTTGCGAGGCCTGCACCAACAATTGTACATGTAGGTCAGTGAGGATTTATGGCAAAATGTTTCTTTTTTAAACAGATGTAATTATTGTTCAGCATAATGATCCTGATTATATTTAGTTGCTGATTCTGGAAGCAGAACGGCGGTCCTAGAATCACGATATTATAATTAATGTGTTCAATAATGACGTCAATGGCCGAAGTTATCATCCCGGGTGTTTTCTATCGAAATAAAAACAGGTTATGGATATGTTGGCGCTATTTTATTTACTGACCACACAACTTGGCAGTGGGACCAACATGTTAACCGGTCAGTGCTCTTCGTGTGGTGGTCAATCAAAGAGATACCATGGTCAATCGAGATAAGTGATTCGACAGGTGAATGTTTCCGTGTGTTTGGAGAAACTGATAACCCAGGACTCGAGACGTAGAATTGGCACTTTATCTGATGTTCACATAAAGCTTAGGTGCTTTTGAAGTCTTCTAGTCTAACTACCTACGTACCAGAAACGCTTAATTCACTCTCATTCGGCTTTTTCGGTAGATTACGGTGCCTATACGGAATCTGCCGGGATGTGACGAGTGGTTTCAATGTCTACGTAGAATTTGTTGTGCTTCTCTAACAGCGAGTGCAGTATACGTAAACAATTTTGAAAGATATTTTTCGTAATGTTTGTGTATCTCGTGTATGTAAAACTTCAGATTGAGATTCTTTATTAGCCTAGAACCTTACGACTTAGAGGCGCATCAAAATATCAAGTACAAAGAATACAATTTTACACGTCTAATAAACACATACTCACACGCACACTTCCACACACACACACACACACACCAACATATCCACATTATGTTGACAATTCAGTCATTTATCGTGTAGATTGCAACTTTTTGAAAAATCTTTGAAATTAACATATTGATAAGTGAACGAAAGAAGCATCATCCAGTTCTTATAATACATAAATGATCATTGCTTTAAATGTGAACGAAACAAATGTTTTTCATAACTTACAAACGAACATTCCGCGACGCCAGAACTTTTTTGAAGATAACCTGAGACAGATCCGTCACCGGCTTGGCTGTGCGGCAAGAGAATTGATACCTACCAATCTTCTTTGCTACATCAAATTTATCGTTAATGTTCACAGTTCTAATTGACATGCAGAACATGTATTTACAAAGGAATGCTTTCCTTGGCGAGGTGCCAGACCTGTCCGGATTTCAGAGATTAGCAGCCTACAGTTCCTCGTCAAATTTCATCCAAGTGTCGAAGCACAGTTACTTTTATTCTGTTCTGGCTCCAGTTCCATTACAATTTACCAAACAGCCAGCACAATCACAATAACGCCTTTTATATAGAGAGGTGCCGAGTTGGCGAAAATAGAACCCGAGCACGCGACATAGAATACATGCCCCATTCATGTTTTGCATTTGAGGTTGGCGAAAAGATTTGTGTAAGGATCTTGAAGGTTAAGTTGTTATGGTTATATAATTAATAAATGTATGGGTGAAGCTGATAGGACATAATTCACGAGCGCACGTGCATTTACACGTACAAATCGCTCCAACACGGTGGCACTTGTAGTGAGTGTATTGTGCACAGTTCAAAGAGAGGCACAGCAGCCGATGGTATATGTATATTCCCATTGTACACAGACCGATGTTAGGCAATGCAAATCGTAAAAGGCATTGTTAGCTTACACATACACGATTATCACTGAAAACTTTATATGAAAAGGTGTGTAAAGCTAACTATATTATGATTTTATTCAAATATATAATAATGACTATTTCAGTGTGACATGTTGTGTATGATATCGATATTAAAGGGCAATGACATAAAGAAATAAAGCCGACAAGGAATTATTGCTAAGCTGTAGACGTAGTCTTGATGTACATGTAGCATCGCGTCCGTAATTTGGGTGTGCTTGGTTGGGTGTTATCCAAAAACCGTGTCCTTGTACTAACCACAGGAATGAGACGAACGCCTCATAGTAATAACAATGTAACGATATAATCAAAGATATTCAAGTTAATTCACACGTACACAGGAACATATTGATGCATTTAAAATGCAGGTGTGCATGGTATTGAATATAATCATATTAGATAACACACATTTCGTCTCGGTTAATATCACTCTCTCTCTCTCCGGTTAGCGTACCATCATGTCCACCTCACCAAACAACTAGAACTGACTACACTTGCTCTAGAATATACGTACATCGAAGGTTCGTGATTAGCTATGTGATTGGTTTCGTTGGACGGAATTTACACAAGGATTGGTATAAATGAACGTGATAATTTTTGGCTCCTGTTTTTTTTAAGATGATTAAGTTATTGCATAATTCGACCAAAGCCGGTCACTGTTACCGCTGCGCTGTCTAGCGATTCCTTACATTACAATGATACCATGTTCTAGCATGTTCGAAAAAGCTTCCAGTTTTTCGGAACAGTCATGGCTTTGTGGGAGTTATGTTAATCAAGAACAGCTCAACGTTTACGGTTTAGGGTTCGAATCTTAGACAGTCCATTCCTCTTTATATCGTGTTGCATTTGTCAAGGCAAAAACATGACATGAACAGGAATGTGACATTAAGAGAAACATAAGTATAGTGCATTTCTAATCTCCATAACTTAAAGTAAGCTATTCAATGTACATATGAAGATGTTTCGTTCTATAGACAACATTATTTCATCAAAAATGTTTTGGTTATTTTTTTATTTTCTATGCAATATTTTGTACAAGTTGCATCTGAAATCAACGGAAAGGACATCATTTTCTTGATAATTCACGTGATTAGTTAAAAAAAACATAATATTAAAAGGAATTCATTTCAAAATACATGATATTTATCAAATAAAATTACATAGATTATATAGAGGGGAAAATGGTGCCTTGGAAATCATGATATAAAGAGGAACATGATATTAACAGGGATGATATTGAGTGGAATCCACTGTATAGTGCATATGCTTATTTTTGATTTATTTTTTGGGTTTTAGTTTTAATATTGATTACTTTTGTTGTTGTGAAGTTTGGACTTACAATAAATGCACAATATATACGATGCTTTGCATTCTTATTGATGTGCATTGTTATTGACACATTTTTCTTTTTGTTCTATTTTTCCAGCGAGATCCCGAGTTGGAGTCACAAGCTTTGGACTGGGTTGAGGCTAATTATGGCAAATCAATCGACAAGAAAAGTGGAATCGAGAACGTACTTAAAGACGGAATCATTCTTTGCGAGTAAGTGACGACGTCACTTCCGGTTTTAACGGTTTTCGGTTTTCGATTTTTTTTAAACGGTTAAATCAAATAACATAAGAAATAGGATAGTTTGTGATTGATTTACATATGTAATATTTCAAGTGTTCTTAGTTTTTTCAATACGATGTCAAACAATATGAAACCTTAACTAAATACTTCACCCGATTCAGAACTAAAAGTTTGCTTGTGTCTAGTTCCAGAAATAGATTGTGTTTGAAGATTGTGTAGTTATGATTCTGTTCATATGCACATGCAAATGAGTTGCATATAAAATCGAATACAAGAAGACAGAAAATAGTTCTAAAAAGAAAAAAAAAATGATAATAAGAATATAGTCAGTATCTAAATATAAAAATCATTTTTTTCACATTTTCATTTTTACCTGTACAATGTTTTCCATCCTCGACATCCAGGAGTTACGCTCATTTTCGCTTTTTACACACCTGGGATATGTCATGGCAAAACTGAAGGTACGCTCAGGTTAAAAAAACCCTGACCAATCCCTAGACTGCATGCATGTCCTTTGAAGATTACAAAGGAGCTGCAACCGACTTCAAAGCCTGTCATTTTTGACCGTTATGTGACTACGAGATTCTTTTGATGTACATCAAAAGGTCGAAACAGTCTTCTTGCCTCATCAGCAAGGTGGCGCACACGGAGCCTTCAGTTTTGCCATGACATAGTCCAGGGGTGTAGAGAGCAAAAGTGAGCGTAACCCCTGGATGTCGTGGATGAATGTTGACAAAACGGTGCTATACGTTTTTCGTTTTCTTCATCATCCCCCTCCGCCCCAAAGAATAAGGCATCTTTTTTCAGCGTGGTTTTAGATGTGTATCGTATTCTTCTGAATGATTTACTTATTTTTAGTATTTGGTATTCATTTTTTGCAGTATGATGAACAATCTAATGCCCGGCTGTATCAAGAAAATTGACCGAAAGGGAGGTGGTTTCGCTCTGATGCAGAACCTGGGACGATTCCAGGACGCGGCTAAGAAGTACGGGGTGCCAGCTGAGGAGGTGTTCCAGACAGTAGACCTCTGGGAGAAGAAAAATATATGTCAAGTCACATTATGTATACACGCCATGGCTAGAGTGGTAAGTCACTATCTAAAACCACAGGGACCTGGTGATTTGTTACAGCTGGTTTTGGACCTAAACTAAGGTTTTTAGAGTCATTTTACACTTTGGGGGGTCATTAAGATCATTTTTTTTTTTATAAAAATGCTCCCTTAATGATCATAAAGGCTTTTGACCATTGAGTAGGCATGTTTATGGAAAATGATCATACCACCCCCCCCCCCCCCCCCCCCCCAAAAAAAAGAGTGTTAAATGATTCTAAACACCTTAGTTGATGTCCAAAACTTCCTTAGACAACTTCTCAGGTCCCTTTGTCTAAAACTACATTTTAAAGGCATTACTTTGGTTGCAATTTTCTAACCGAGTTTTGAGTTTTAAGTTATTTTTACTTTACCGAATCTCCCTATCCTCTTTCTTTCTTTTTTTCCATGGATACACTTATCTTTCATTTGTGAGTCCGTCTGTACGTCTGACTGTTTGTCTGTCTGTCTTAAATCATTGGTGTGTCGAATGCTTGTTCAAATTATATAATTTGATATAATGTTACACTAAGTAGGTCTTTCATTGTGATATATCAGTATAACTTATAAATGGCGTCATGTTTCTCTAACGTATGGCTTCCTATCTCTCAGATTTCGACTCATGACTGCTGAAAATACTCTCCAAAACTTGTCTGATCAATATGAATATTTTATTATAGAGCTGTTTTAAACGATCCGCAATATAGTTTTCATTTTTATATATTTTTTCAGCCATGCGTCAATGTCACCATTCTGTTATAGGCTCAAACAAGAGATGACTACAAGGGGCCCATTCTAGGACCAAAGATGGCCGAAAAACAAGAGCGTGAATTTACTGAGGAACAACTAAGGGAGGGACGAAACGTCATCAGCCTACAGTACGGCAGTAACGAGGGGGCCTCACAGGCAGGACTCAACATGGGGAAGCCGCGTTCCATCATGGACTAGATTATTTCTTGGTGAACTTGGTCATCTAGATGCTTAATAGTAGTCTAGAGTACATGTACGTTTTAAACGTGTGCATTGACTGGATTACCTGCCCTTAGTGATCGTCCTGTGACGCTAGGCTTCAGATTTCATCATCATATTTACAATCGGGAACCGTCGGCACTTTCCGTAAACGAGAAAATACTGTTTTCTCGTTTACGGAAAGTGCCGACGGTTCCCGATTGATCATATTTATTCAATTTTTGAAGCGAAGCCTAGCGGAAAGTACCGAAACTATGGAAGGCAATCCGGTCTAATTAGTGTATTTATGTCTCTAGACGCATTTAAAGGTAGTTTTCAAGTAGTCTAGTCGCTTTACAAAATCCGCTCTAGGTAACGTAGCCCAATGTACTTATATTAGACAGATTGGGGTCCCGTGGCGGCTACAAAAACATTTCTGACATGATTAGATAGCATTTGTAATAACAGCGATCTGGGAACAACGGAACAAGCCCACGGTTCGAACCCTGAACTTCAGACAATCTACGAAGAGGGGGATATTTCATTGAAAAAAATGCAAACGATCTTTAATTATTTTCAAGTTTCAGAGGGTCAACATTTAATTAATGTCTGTATTTCATTCTATTCTTTCCTGCGATGGAGGTCAAGTTGAGAAATGATGTAATTACGAATAAGTCTTTGTGGTGAAGAAAGTCGAAAATTAATAGACATTTAAAGAAGATAAGAGCAAAATTTAGAGGGCGTCGTAAAGATTGGCTCGAACAATATGCATTTAGTAAAACGTTTTCATTGAGAGATATTTCCCTTCTTTTTAATATCGACACTCATCCGGAACATCAAGTTATCCTTTTGAAAAAAATACATATGTTGTCAAAAATTGGAAATTTGATCTTCACTAATAAAAAGAAAAAACATCATACTTTAACCTATTCCCTACTTGTCCTTCTTTCCTATGAAAAGTATCTTCACCTTAAGGGTAGATTTAGTTATATATCTTAGTGTATATGGTGTACATGATGTACGGTATACATAGGGTGGATAGACACGATCATCCTGTGCTATACACAGAACCGAAAGTGTACAATTTCCATGATTTATTTCATTGTCATATAGATTTATTTTTTATTTATTCATACTCGTATTAATATGGTTTGTTTTAATAAAGTCATTTCATCAAAATAATGTGTACTTATTTGTTTTCTCAAACTTAAAAATATTTCAATCATTTCGATAATAACATGATACTAAGCATTATTATGATGTATTTTTAACATAAGCTACAAACAGGTGGATTGAAATTTGGAGAACACGCTCAATTGTAATGATTTCAGGACGACCCTAATCAATTTTTAGACCTCTGTGTATATCATACCCAGGTCAGTAGATCTTATTTCGTGGTTTAACACAAGGGCAGACAACACATTTAAGAAAGTTAAGAATGATAAACAGAAATTGAAAACTTATTTTGTCGAGCTTTCAAAAACACCTGCTTCATTCGCCGAACAAAGAGTGCAAAAAACTGGTATCTCAGCTTTGTTGTTTTGACAAAAAGGGAAAATTTAGAGTCAGCATTGGTCGTTCAGCTCAACATCTTTTTTTTCAATCGGTAACAAGAGATCACTATAGTTGTCGACCTTATCAGAGTTAAATTAATGAACGAGTTGCGTCCCTTGACCAGCGTACTACTTCGATTGTTTTAAACGTTTATTTGTAAAGAGCAAATGTAACACCATAAAATGCTGATATGAAAATTGAGGTATTAATTTGCTTATGCATTTGATGCTTTCAAAATAGAACTATATCCTGTGGCGTATTAAGTTTATTTAAGCATCATCACTCTGTCCTGATCAATGAAAACCGCAAATTCTAACACCTTAATTTTTTTTCGGAATCTCTAAAACGAAATAAAAAGAAAATTCAATGATTTCCCGTTTTGTATTATATATATTCCACAAGTATGGCAGATTTTTGTTTTATATTTTTCACTACGCACTCGTGGAAATATAGAACAATCTGCAATACTCTTGAAATATATCTTATATTTAATATAAAACCGATCAAATCGTTTTTAGTTCACAGCCTGAAGTACCAGTGGCGTTTTGCTTTGATCTGCTGTAATCCTCAAACCTTTTACCAGAATATGTTTTGAACAACTGAAAGGTTTTGGGTCGATTTTTCTTGACCCCGATGCTCCAACAACCTTCAACGACCTGCAGAAACGACAATGTCATCTATAAAAACGATATCCTTGTTTGCAAACGCTATTACATTGATTGGTTGCTAGAAGAACTAGCGCTGCATGATAACAAAGTTAACCGTACTTACAAATTGGTCAGTTTTTCAAAAGATGAAATGCTATCCAACCATACAACAATTTATCGGTTAATGAGTACTAAATACCGAAACTACACAAGGATCCGTATAAGCAACGTGTCACCACTGGCTCTGGGTATTGCTTAACCAAGCTTTAATTTAAACACATTTTCAGTTTCATTAGTTAAATTAACGGGATGTGGATTTTGAAAAAAAAAATTAAAAAAAAAGATATATTTTGCCTATCAAAACATTTAATATTTTCACTATGAAGACCAACATACCTCACAAAAACTGAAAGAATATTTAATATTGCACAATCTTGATAAATGAAATGTTGTCTTTGATCTCTCATCATGATAGCTTCTTTTCCAAGAAAGGTGGACGACGATACAAATTAATGGTTGTGAGCTATATTGGAACATTCTGGGAGAAAAAACAGATTACAACAAATTCTAAGATGAAATATACCGAGGAAGATACGAAAGGTTGAATTACTTTTTGAAAAAAATATTAATGATCATTGAGTTAAGAGGAAATATTGTTAAGCAGACCTTTGACATTCATGGGAACAAATTATGCCCAACAGTATAGCTGATTTCTTCTTCATACGAGGATGCGTCTGTCGTGGAGCTTATCAGGCAGTTACAAATAAGTCATTAAATCAGTTAATATATCGATAATGTGCTGTCTATCAATCACAAAAAGTTTCCTACCTAGTCGATAAAAGTATATGTTCACTTCTGAACTCAAGGACCCAACAGGCTGTTGTTCATCAGCTGTTAATCTCCATCTTTACATGGACTACTTACTACTAAGCTCAACGATGAAAGATAAAAAAAGCCCGATTTTGATTTCCGGGTGGTGAACTTTCCCTTTTTTGATAGTAACACCCCTACTTTTCAACTTATTGCGTTTACATATCGCAACTAATTCGTTATTTTAAGGCTTGCTCTAGATAGCGAGATGTTTTCGTGATAAATGTCAGCTGCAGACGAACAAACTTACGACACAGGGATTCGAGAAATGTAGGTAAATGAAGACTAAGGCCAAGTTTTATGGTCGCCATCTTCCCCTTGATAATATTGTGTATCATCTTTTGATGGTGGACGTTTATGGATATACTCATTAGTATGCCTACTTAATGTCGTTGAAAATGATGCCTGAGTTCCCACTTGAGGACGTTACATTTACATGGACGTGACTAGATTTATATTTACATGGATGTGACCTAGATTTATATGGCGGGTGTCGTCGATAAAGCAATCGACAATTACTCCCCTGGAACATTCTCTTGTACTTTTTTTAAAGGCCCTATATACGTAACTTTCGGCAAAACTTGAAGCGAAAATTAAGCCTAATAACTTTTTATATCTAAAGATTTAGCTAAAATTAACTGATATCAGCATATCCAAGATGAATTCTTACGCGGTTACCGGTACAGCAGCAGTTGAAACACGCTATTTGTAAACACGCGTCCATTTCAAACCGTCTTCAACCTTCGGTTTGTTGTTGAAGTGGGCCCCACCTGAATTATTTTCAATTCTTTGAATTTTTCTTTCAAGAGTTTCTTGTTGGTTACCGCTCAGGTTTACTTCGTTTTAGGCTTATTTTTGCATAGTTATCAGCTGGATTTTTTTCAGAATCACGAAAAATTTCCTGAAGTTACGTTTATTGGGCTCAGATATATCTGTTCATCGTCCCATCACTAAAAGTGCATACAAATAATTAATTTACATGATGCTATGTATAAGTGCAAAGCAAGTATGCATATACTTTATCCAGTAAAGTTGTTTGTGGTATGTACTGCAGTATTGGCAATGTTAATTATTATGAAATAACCTGTTCTGGTATCAACTTTGGATGAACTTTGTATGTATGTAATTAAGATTATACTGTATTGGAAAAAAAGAAAAACTCTGGAAAATAAAATAAATATAAAAAAAAAAAACGTTTATTGGGCCTTTAAAAGAGTCTCTGTGAAAATCTTATCTTTGTTCACATTTGATCACTATTGAAAACGATTATTGTTTTGTTAACGCTTCGGCAAACTCTTGATTTTTTTAATAGATAATAAAATAAGCAATTCATTGAAATAGGAATAGCAACAAAGCTAATTTAATACTTGTATGAAAAAAACATCAAGTTGTACATAAATAATAAAGTGATCGATTTTATGTATTATATTTCTAGCCCACCACGATAAAATCCAAGCAATATAGATCTACATATGGATGAACCTCGATCGTTTATCATTGGCCTGTCCAACCTTAAACAATTCTTGTTTGACAGTTTGTGCTATTCCAAAACTTGACATAAAAAATGTATTTCGTATGAAATCGCAAATCAAATATCATATGACACTCGTATGTTTCCATGCATTCGCATATTATCGTGTCTTTCCGACATATTTGCAGAAAATGACGGAAATACCTGAACATACACGTCTGATTTCGATTATTTCACCAACTCGTTTTCATATTCGTATTAATATTTTGTGATGATTTGATTGACCAATCATTACAATTAATGTAGATAACCATGCTTTTGTGTATATAGAAACACAGTAAGACGAGTAAACAATATGTTTATGTTTCATTTTGATTTTGCCAATTGAAGATAGACAACTCGTAACAAAATAAACTTTGTGTCAGTGAAATATTATTTCGTTTGTGATCTAACGTTAGTTTGATAAATTCTGGCTTAATTACACTTCTTATTGAGAGAAATTGTTTTCCTGCGCAAAGTACAAAGCACCCCAAGTTGAACTTCCTTAATAAAATAATACACTGAGAGAGCAGTGGTAAACTTTCTGATTACGGATTTTTTGTCGAGCTACTTTTTAAAATATCCCGGATATACTTTGAGTAGCCACAACACAGACTTTCGGGATTCATGGACAGGATACTGTCCAAATCTGGTGTAAAGGAACCTCGATTAAAGGGGATTCAATTTTGTATAAACGTCGTGTCTGACTGCCATGAGGCCCGAGGGGTCGGTCGCTGATAATTAAACTCCTCATGTAAGGACTCACACCATTAAATCATTGACTATATGTTATTACCGTACATTTTAGCTAACAACTTTGATATTTGAAGTTCAACACTAGTGACAACTGTCTAGATTCATAGATACATACCTCAGAAAGGCTACAAAACGAATTTCATGGATATTTACTGACATACTGGGCTGCCACAGTGTCCAGAAGTTGACACCCGGAAGTTTACATACACAATCGGTGACCCTAAACAGAAACGCTCTCAAACTATTTGGCCCTGTGTAATTCCGCACACAGACATTGAAGCATAATATATAAAGTATACATTTTTGTTAAAGTTGAGTATCTGTAAATTTGATTCATGCAAAAATCTGTCACCAGATCCTCGTTACACTTCTTCAGTGGCCCAATAATTAGCCGGAACTATTTTTTTTTCATATGAGCTACACACATAAGAAACACTTGTCGATTGGCTGATGTAGTTCTGCGAGTCCATAAGCGTCTTCAAACAGCGTTTTCATAGATTCATCATTGGAATGGTCTCTTGAGCCAGCGTGTTGATGCACGTGAAAACGAAATAAGTTCAACATCCGGTTATGCGCAAAACACCTCTCATCCCAGCCATGACCAAGTCCTGGACACAGGATCGTGGTACCACTCGTCGTTCGTAGAGTGACATATCCGGTGTGTTCGGTCATTGGGGCTTAATCTGGAATCTAAACAATAAAATACTGCAGTAAATAACGACAGGTCAATATTAATATAACCACACATTTTTTTCGCTTGTTCAGTTGCGTTTGTGCTCAGCCAAGCCATTTTTCATAGGTCAAAATTATTACCGTTTTTCAATGCAATTATATATCGTTAAATCTGGTAATAGCGGTGTTGTGACTAAAGATACACTCCAAAAGTGGAAATAAATGGAATGTTCATGAATCGCGGACATCCTTTTCCAAAATATCTTTCTTTTATTAAAATAATTTATTTTGACACCCTTCCACCATACAGGGTATCTCGTACCATAATCGGACATGAGAGATTGCAACAAAGATTTCAGTTCCGGTTGTCTTTCAATCAGACCTTCCGTTTTCCAAGAAAGGCGAAGAAGCAATTCAGAGTTTGGAGAAATATTTGCGAGAAAAATACAATAAAGGCCTAGTAGATTAATATATTGAGGTCATGGTTGACAAACTGTTCTATGATGGGTTCATATGAAGTAATATCTCCTACAAACCTCTGGACATATCGTGGAACCTGTTGACACCTTTTTGCAGCCATCTTAGTAAATTTCTCAGCTTCGTGTTGAAAGTCCTGAACGGCATTTCGATATTTTTCTAAAATATAAACATTTATAATGGTGTGTTATTTAAGGAATTATAAAGGAACTGTGTGGACAGTTTAAACATCACCAAGTTAAAGAGGAAAAACGTGACAATGTCGTTTCCAGGGAACAGGTAGCAATATATGGCTAGCCCATCGCTCCAGAGCTGCTGGTAGATTTGTATTGTCCTCGAGGTTTGTTGGAGCCTTGAATGCCACAGTTTTATCATTTGAGTAGTGGCATGGTTCATATTATAGCATCGTTGGAAACCCACGGTACACTTCTCTGACGTTTGCATACCGTGGGCCAGAATCGATCTAAATCTTCGTTTCCCCGAGAAGAAGTTTATTCGGAGATTTCGACCAATCAGAATGGTCGTTTCTTGTGACACTCTGTTAGATCATTTTACCTTGACCATGCCGATGTCAATATCTGTATAGTAGGACCTTATATTTTAATTACAATCGACACAATTAAAACACAATCGACAGGTTTTGTGGACAATCGGTGCTACAAATTAAACGGGATACCCCGGCCGTAAGGCCCGGTTGAATGTTGTCACGGATGAAACTATCGATATGATTGGCCACTATTTTAGTACGAAAACGAGAGTTTCCATTGATTCTGGCCCACGGTATGCAAACGTCAGAGAAGTATACCGTGGGTTTCCGACGATGAAAATATATATACTTTCGTAGAACATGATTGTAGATTATACAGCACCCATTTTTTGTTTAAAATTCATAAATGAAGAATTTTTATGCACCTGATCTTTATTCGTCTACATCAGTTTAGAAAAGAATGATTCCCACCTTTTGGCCACTAGCATCACTGAGGAGTCTCAGAGGGACAAAACAGCTGTATGATGCAGCGTCATTCATTTGTCGGCATACTGTATCTATTTCTAAATTTAATAGGTGCAGCATATGTGTGCGTTACGTTCATCTTCAATGCAACGAAGAATCAAGTCATGTGGTTAAACACTCCATTCAACTTGAAACAAGATGTCAAATGCATAGAAATGAAGCCGGTGGACACATTCACATATCTAGGTACTGTGCTCAGCAAGAGAAGACGCAACACAAACAGATTTCAAAAGTAGGCTGGCCAGAGCAGGAGCTGTAAACCAGAGATAACGACCCTTATTGGGGTCTAAACAAAAATACAACTGGAAAGAGATAACGCTATATAACAGCAATGTAAAATCTGTAGAGCTCCCTTTGATGGAGTGAAAGTACTTAAAGGCCCAATATACGTAACTTCAAGATTTTTTTCGTGATTCTGAAAAATTCTGAAAAAAAATCCAGTTGATAACCATGCAAAAATAAGCCTAAAACGAAATAAACCCGAGCGGTAACTAACATGAAAGTCTTGACAAAAAAATCCAAAGAATTGAAAATAATCCAGGTGGGGCCCACTTCAACAACAAACCGAAGTGAGAAGACGGTTCAAAGTGGACGCGTGTTTACAAATACCGAGTTTGAACTGCTGCTGTACCAGTAACCGCGTAAGAATTTATCTTGAATATTGTTGTTATCAGTTAATCTTAACCAAATCTATAAATATAAAAACTTATAAGGCTTGATTTTCGCTTCAAAGTTTGCCGAAAAATACGTATATTGGGCCTTTAAAGAATGTGTCCGTTTCATTTTTGACGCCTACATATAGATGTATATATATAACTTTTACTCTGGTATCTAAACAAAATCGATTCGTCCGACTTCAAGTAAATAAAATATGCTTTTGATAATTTTATTCCTTATCTTCACACGGATACCTACAACGTGTAAGATATGAATCGATTTTTAATGTAAATTATCGATCAACCTGCTAATACATTGATGGCATCAGTAAAATACATACATAATATATATGATAAAACGTACAGATACAAGTTAGCATTACGTACTACTGCTGGCATTTCGCAAACTTGTTCAAACGAAAGTGTAGTAAATATGATAGGAAAATGACAAAGACTTTTAAAGGCCAAATATACGTAACTTTCGGCAAAACTTGAAGCGAAAATCAAGCCTAATAACTTATCATATTTATAGATATCGATAACATTAACTGATAATATATTCAAGATGAATTCGTACGCGGTTACCGGTACAGCAGCAGTTGAAATGCGGTAGTTGTAAACACGAGTCTATTTCGAACTGTCTTCTACGATTGGCTTGTTGTTGAAGTGGGCCCCATCTGAATTATTTTTAATTCTTTGGATTTTTTTTGTCAAGAGTTTCTTGTTAGTTACCGCTCAGGTGTACTTCGTTTTAGGCTTATTTTTGCATGGTTATCAACTGCATTTTTTTCATAATTTTTCAGAATCCCGAAATATTTCGTGAAGTTACGTATATTGGGCCTTTAAAAGAGAGAGTTACTTTGTTTATCTCTGATATTTACTGAGAATAGTCTCCCAAACTCGGCAAGTCAATGAATTAAAACAAAATCGGAGCAAGTCCGATTAAATTGTCAACATGTCTGGTTTTTTTTTTATAAAGAATTATGTGTAAGGACCTTTGTTGAAAGATCGGATTTGTGAACGAGAACGAATCAGCTTAATTATGACGTCATAAAACATAAAACATAAGATTTTCCATGTTTTACGACATTGGCCGAACTAAGCCCGGTATTGGGCCGAAACTGTCCGGACCAAAACTAATATTTCAATAAATTCTTATAGTACAACAATGGGATAGTATCTGTAAGTACTAACATTTTTATGGGTGGTGATGCATAACTGTAAATAAGTTATATCAACACTATAACAAGATTGAAAAAAATGCTGATAATTTCGTCAATATTCTCAACAACTGAAAAAAATCTTATAAGGCGATGTAAAAAGGGTGAATATAGACTACACGTACACCTATCGGTTTAACACATCTCTTTATGAAGAAATACCTCGCGGCTGAATACTTAACAAAACCTGGTTGATGAAATTTTTACTCTTTGTGTCTGTAGCAGATAAAGAAATGAAAAAAGAAAACCTTGTGAAGTACCCACAACAGATAAATGCAACGGACACCAGTTGAAGATTTCCGGGTCAAGGACGAGTATGACACATTTGTGTGACGTATTTCCCGTTTCCCCACTGGTGGTCTACTTCCGGACGAAAAAAGGCAAAGTGTAGCACACGGAAGTATCTCAGTTTACGCACACATACATGTGTTATTGAACTCGCTTAGCTCTGATAATTACACGTACGTGTGTACTTCGACGGTGTGAAGTGATTTATTGTTGGAACTGGACAAACTGCAAACTGTCAAGCATGTCAGTAACTGAATAATACAGGAACTGAATATTAAAATGGGTCAAACTACAATACCGTGCCACAAGAGCATGGAGGCATTTGCTATTTTGCTGCATATTCTTTGTATTTTTGACAATACCTAGTCATCTTGTACATAAATAAAATATCTATAGTATTCATTTATTTATCCACCTTGTATTGATGGAGCAACACAGAATTATATACACTGATAGTGTCCGTGTGACGCCATTTTCCCATATAACGTTACCAAAATGACGTCAAAATGGTGTTTTAAAAATGGACGTTAAATAAATTATGAATTCTTTGGTCAAATACAAATGAAAACAAGGCAAATGTTATAAGATGAAGCCGGAAACTATCATTTATAAGCATAACAATTTCATTAGAAATTATTCATACACAACGTAAGGAAAATTCTTTGGAAAAAATGCAAAATAAACAAATGTTTCCAAACTTATACTATATATAAAATACATGCAGGTATTTTAATATTATCTAAGTCAAAGAGTTAACTAAAATTTCTATATAAGCGGTATAATAGTATTGTAATATAAGTTAACTGATAGCAGTATAGAAACGCTATACAAGTGTTGTTACATAAGTTATATATATAACGGTATAGAAACGGTATACAAGTGTTGTAATATAAGTTACCTGAAACGGTTTACAAGTGTTGTAATATAAGTTACCTGATAGCGGTAGAGACGGTATACAAGTGTTGTAACATAAGTTAACTGATTGTGGTATAGAAACGGTTTACAAGTGTTGTAATATAAGTTACCTGATAGCGGTAGAGACGGTATACAAGTGTTGTAACATAAGTTAACTGATTGTGGTATAGAAACGGTTTACAAGTGTTGTAATATAAGTTACCTGATAGCGGTAGAGACGGTATACAAGTGTTGTAACATAAGTTACCTGATAGCGGTAGAGACGGTATACAAGTGTTGTAACATAAGTTAACTGATGGTGGTATAGAAACGGTATACAAGTGTTGTAACATAAGTTAACTGATATCGGTATAGAAAGGGTATACAAGTGTTGTAACATAAGTTAACTGATTGTGGTATAGAAACGGTATACAAGTGTTGTAACATAAGTTAACTGATTGTGGTATAGAAACGGTATACAAGTGTTGTAACATAAGTTAACTGATATCGGTATAGAAAGGGTATACAAGTGTTGTAACATAAGTTAACTGATTGTGGTATAGAAACGGTATACAAGTGTTGTAACATAAGTTAACTGATATCGGTATAGAAAGGGTATACAAGTGTTGTAACATAAGTTAACTGATTGTGGTATAGAAACGGTATACAAGTGTTGTAACATAAGTTAACTGATTGTGGTATAGAAACGATATACAAGTTTTGTAAGGATGACGCAACATACACATATGCTGCACCTCTTGAATTAAGTAATAAAAGTAATAGATACAGTATGCCGAATAAATGCATTAAACTGCATCATACAGCTGTTTCGTCCTCCTAGGACTCTTAGTGATGCTAGGAGCCAACAGGTGGGAATCCAAAATTTCTAAACTAATGTAGAAGCAGAAGGGTCAGGTGCGTAAATACCCCTTTAATTTATGAATTTAGAAGTAAAATTAAACTAGTTCTGTATTATTTCAAATCGTGTATTAGCATAAGTTAACTGACTGTGGTATAGAAACGGTATACAAGTATTGTAATATAGTTTTACTGAATCCCATATATGTTCCATGCTTCAAAATTTTTGAAGGAACCAAACAATGACTGTTAGCGAATAGTTATTGTTCTGAAGCGTGAACGACGCCATATTTGAAAAAAATACATGTACCAATCCGCCGACCCTTTTTTTTCATTGCGTACACGCTAATTATTCGCAATCATGAGAGTTTACTAAGCTCAAGAAGGGCGAGATGTAAATATAGACGAGTGACACGTTATGTATCTGTCACCCAAATTGTATTCATATCGACTGTATACTACAATTTGGTAACAGTTCAATGACTAAATAAATCTGGTCAAGACGTACAACAGTAGGTTAAAAGCCCAATATACGTAACTTTCGGCAAAACTTGAAGCGAAAATCAAGCCTAATAACTTATTATATTTATAGATTTAGTTAAGATTAACTGATATCAGCAATATTCCAGATGAATTCTTTCGCGGTTACCGGTACAGCAGCAGTTGAAACACGCTATTTGTAAACACGCGTCCATTTCGAACCGTCTTCTACCTTCGATTTGTTTTTGAAGTGGGCCCCACCTGAATTATTTTCATTTCTTTGGATTTTTTTGTCAAGAGTTTCTTGTTAGTTACCGCTCATGTTTACTTCGTTTTAGGCTTATTTTTGCATGGTTATCAACTGGATTTTTTTCAGAATTTTTCAGAATCACGAAAATTTCCCCGAAGTTACGTATATTGGGCCTTTAACCGACACAATCACATTACTTGCTGAAAAAACTGTAATTCGCGCAGTCATGATTTAGTCGAATGATTTCAGCGCGAATATCGCGAAAATAAGATGACCGTTAAATTATTACCGTTAACAGTATGTGATAGTAGCTACATGTAGACTACTTAAATCTTATCAGTTTGTGAGAACAAGAACGACCTTGACCTCAGCTGGAGATGTTTTTATCGTATCTTATATACATCATAAACATTTGTCTTAATGCAGTAACACGATTTGTAAACATACCTAGTTCTAACACGATAAAAATATTGTTGAAGGCGCATATTTAAAAATGATAATTTTTATCAATTATGGACTCAGCTTGACCAAGGGGTCAGTTGGTTTTGACAAGTACGTGAGTTGGTTTTATCTAAAATAAATGTTTGACACACAAAGGTTCTGTCTGTTTTTAATTTTGAGAATGTGTAATATGGCTATAACCAGAACACAGGGGCTAGGCACAGACCTATGTCACTATGAAATGATTGTCAGATATTTTTTTTACCTTTCTCGAATATAGCCCCTCACTACTATATATGTGTCACAGATATATAGTAGTGGGAGGGGCTATATTCGAGAAAGGTAAAAAAAAATCTGACAATCATTTCATAGTGACAAAGGTCCGTGCCTAGCCCCTGTGAACCAGAACAGTGTCTCGTTTGCTGCATTGGTCGCTAAGCAACGATAAAGAAAAGCAAGTGCCACATTTCACGACTCATATATGTGAATAAATTATATAGGTGTGCTGGTTTCGAAAAAAAATGTATAATGTATGTTTCGACCTATCCTGATATAAATTGAAGGTTTGAATCTACAATGGTAGTAAACCTACTGTAGGTTTGGAACGCGCGCACGCCTACACTTCAAACTCATAATTATACTTTAGGCTATGTCGACTAGGTAGGGCATGACTATTGACACGTTCACCTCTGAAATGTCATAATGAACTATCCCAGTCTTCGAATTGGAAGTGTTCAAATGTGTCTTCAGGGGTGAATGCTGCATTCAAAGATATCAGTTTCTGTTTGTAGTAAAAAATGTATACAGTAAACCTCCACTTACTCGAACCCGGTTTACTCGAATATCACTCATTTATCGAACAGTTTGTTTGGTCCCTACCAAGTGCGTATATATTCAACCAACGTCGGATTACTCAAATACCATGTATTCCTCGAACTATTGATCAGGTCCCCACGAGTTCGAGTAAGTTTTACTGTCACTATAATTGTGTATCGTGGTGTACCGCATGCTAATCTAAACCCTCAAAGTTAGCATGATAATCACTACACACAGCGATTTAAGTCAGAGTTAAAATAAACATTGTAGATTTTTTCTCTGGTCACTGTTATCGATATGCTTTACCTGATATTCGGTATCCAGGTCCGGAACGAGGTGCAGGCTAGCCAACAGCTGTCGGGTCGTTTTCCGGAAAAGTCTGTCACCGACTGACCGCCTTGCATGTTATATATACATGACAGCGACAAGACAAGCCGGCGATATCGATACTAGGTACCTGTCGGTAATGCTTATATATAGGTAATGCTTATATAGGAAGACTAGTTTACACAAACAGCAGTAATTACCAATAAACAAGTTCACACAAGTGTTGTAATTGAAACAATTATGACCTATAATTATCGGAGATTACAGTTTAACATTTTTGTGAGATAATTGTCAATTTGTACTATACAATATATATACAAATCAGAGTCGAAATAATCTTCATATATGGCCGCTGTCGCCGATATGTTTTACTGATACTCGGTGTCCAGATCCGGAACGAGGGAGTATCCAACAGCCGTCATGTTCCGGAAAAATCCTTCACAGTCTGATCGTCCAGCACATTATATCAATCAGGAACCGTCGCACTTTTCGTAAACGAGAAAATACTCGTTTACGGAAAGTGCCGACTGTTCCCGATTGCACATTATATACACTCGGCACATTCGGCACTTTCCGTAAACGAGTATTTTTCTCGTTTACGAAAAGTGCCGAAGGTTCCCGATGGGCCGGTGACAAGAATTTCAGCAATAGGCAGTTTTACAAACCAAAGTAATTATCAACGAACAAGTACACACAAGTGTTGTTATTTAAGCAATTATGATAATAAAGGCTGATTATATGTGATTTTTTTATTTAATTGGTTTTTTTTAAGTCACATGATTAATTGTGGTGAAAATATCGGAAACAATTTACTTTTAATATTTCCATAAACACTTAGGAAACGCTCAGGTAAAAAAAAGCAACCTCTGCGTTGCTAGTTCGAAACCCACGTATGACATTTGCCAGATACTGACCCTATGTCGGTAGTTTTTCTCCGGGTACTCCAGCTTTCCTCAGCCTCTAAAAACCTGATAAGGCCTTAAATAACCCTGGCTGTTTATAGGACGTTAAATAAAATAAACAAAAAATAAACTAATGAGATTGAGCTAAAGATGTTAAATATGAGCTTAACCTTTAATCTGATGACCTTGAGGTTTGGTAAGTTAATTTACATGTAATAGACACAGGGACTTTCAGGTTTAAAATCTTTTTGAACAATATATACAATGTACGTTCATAGCTTAAAACCATTTTGCTGTCCGTTATTTGTCCAAATCCCTATAAATAATTCACAATTCATCTATCCTTTTTTATTCATAATATTGAAAATAACCACTTTCGTAACGCCCGAGAATCTCTCGATACATGTAATTTGGTCTGCGTGGTTATGGTTTTAGATATTAAACTGCTTGCAATCGGCATTCATAGGCAATATGTATTCCAACTGGACAAGGGCTCCATGTAAGATTTGCCTTTTTTCTGGTTGGAACTCATATCGCCTATGAAAGCCAACTAAAAACAGTTCAATACTTATATTTTATTTATAGAATCAGTTCATCTCATATACAATCAATTAACCTTTTTACTTATCAGCATTTAGCTCAAAAAAGTAATTATCATGTATGCTCGCCAAAAATCGGTCAATGGTATTCATCACGGCTTTATGAATGCCAACTGAATTCGGTAGAGATATATAATGACAGTGCCTTGCAATAATAAATAGAGAGACGTACCACTTTGTTTACGATGCATATATTCGTCTATTTCAGAAAAAAAAACTATCGCTTGAAAAGTCTTTAAAACTATCAAATGAAAGAGTTGACAATTGTTTTCTCATTCATAGGCAGTGCCCCCATTGGACACAGGCAAATTCACTGAAGCGCGCTACACATTGAAAATGTATTTATAGTTTTAGCGTAAATCTTATCTATCGTGTATGTTTTTTTTTTCAATTAATAGAACAGCCATCGCCCGGGGACGGTCAGTGGTATCCAACGTAACAATTATGACGTCAACAATTAGTCAACGGCATTCATGGCCTCATGAATGCCGACTGAATTCGATAGTGTTTATATAGTGACAATGTCATGCTATGGTAAATATTAGTGTATGGAATTTCAAGAAAATCCCACTGAACAACTAGCTGTCATAAAATGTCACTGAAAATTTGTTAAAATGCATGAAATACATACAAAAAAATGAAAATAAAATGTGTCCTGATCCTTATTACACACCGCTGTACGTCTGTCATGGATAAATGGCGTTCTGAAAATGCATGTAGTCACTTACCGACCTCGAAATCCATCGTTGTATATGCTGTAATGAAACGCAGAAAAAAGTTATTCAAATTAAGATAAAATATGTATCATGCAGCTGTTCACAAGCTCATTACAATTGATGGTATTCTGTAGTGTATACATATCAAAATAATAATGAAACTGATGATATTCTGTAGTGTATACATGTACATATCAAAATAATTATGAAACTGATGAATCGAAGCGTGAATATACCATACTTGTACCATGGAAATTGTAGCAAACTTAGGACACGGCACTTGTGGCCAGGAGAATAACCATCTATATATAGAACGTATAGCGTCCAGCGGTTAAATTTCAGCTTCTCTCTTTTTCAGTGTCTGATAGTTGATTTTTTGTGAAATTTAATCGCTTGACGTAATGAGCTGAAATTTGGCTAATATTTTCATTGGGGTATTAGAAAATTAATGACACAAAAAGAAAATTTGAAACTTTTGTTTTTATTTATTTGTTTAATTATTCGTATTTCGCTATATTATCTATATATACACGTAGATGGTTATTCTCCAGGCCACAAGTGCCTGTGACTTAGGATTCCTTAAATGTTATCAAGTTTTGGAAAGAACGGAATCATCAAATCTAATATGGATCAATAAAGGCTGTTCAATGGTGCGCTCGAGAAGTTATGTGGAGTGCTCGAGAAGTTATGTGGAGTGCTCGAGAAGTTATGTGGAGTGCTCGAGAAGTTATGTCGAGTGCTAGTTACAAGTGTATATTAATTCGAGCGCTCGAGAAGTTATGTGGAGTGCTAGTGATATTAAGTCGAGCGCTCGAGAAGTTATGTCGAGTGCTAGTTATATTAAGTCGAGTGCTCGAGAATTTATGTGGAGTGCTAGTGATATTAATTCGAGTGCTCGAGAAGTTATGTGGAGTGCTAGTGATATTAATTCGAGCGCTCGAGAAGTTATGTGGAGTGCTAGTGATATTAAGTCGAGTGCTAGTGATATTAAGTGGGGCGCTCGAGAAGTTATGTGGAGTGCTAGTGATATTAAGTCGAGCGCTCGAGAAGTTATGTCGAGTGCTAGTGATATTAATTTGAGCGCTCGAGAAGTTATGTGGAGTGCTAGTGATATTTAGTCGAGTGCTAGTGATATTAAGTGGAGTGCTCGAGAAGTTATGTGGAGCGCTAGTTATATTAAGTGGAGTGCTCGAGAAGTTATGTGGAGTGCTAGTGATATTAAGTCGAGTGCTCGAAAAGTTATGTGGAGTGCTAATGATATTAATTTGAGCGCTCGAGAAGTTATGTGGAGTGCTAGTGATATTAATTCGAGCGCTCGAGAAGTTATGTCGAGTGCTAGTGATATTAAGTCGGGCGCTCAAGAAGTTATATGGAGTGCTAGTGATATTAAGTCGAGTGCTCGAGAAGTCATGTCGAGTGCTAATGATATTAAGTCGAGCGCTCGAGAAGTTATGTCAAGTGCTAGTGATATTAAGTCGAGTGCTAGTGATATTAAGTCGAGTGCTAGTGATATTAAGTGGAGCGCTCGAAAAGTTATGTGGAGCGCTAGTGATATTAAGTGGAGCGCTAGAGAAGTTATGTCGAGTGCTAGTGATATTAAGTGGGGCGCTCGAGAAGTTATGTCGAGCGCTAGTTATATTAAGTCGGACGCTTGAGAAGTTATGTCGAGTGCTAGTTATATTAAGTCGGACGCTCGAGAAGTTATGTCGAGTGCTAGTTATATTAAGTGGAGCGCTCGAGAAATTATGTCGAGTGCTAGTTATATTAAGTGGAGCGCTCGAGAAATTATGTCGAGTGCTAGTTATATTAAGTCGGACGCTCGAGAAGTTATGTCGAGTGCTAGTGATATTAAGTCGGACGCTTTAGAAGTTACGTCGAGTGCTAGTTATATTAAGTGGAGCGCTCCAGAAGTAATGTCGATGGCTAGTGATATTAAAGGCCCAAGATACCTAACTTCAGGAATTTTTTCGAGATTTTGAAAAATTCTGACAAAAAATCCAGTTTATAACCATGCAAAAATAAGCCTAAAACGAAGTAAACCTGAGCGGTAGCTTACAAGAAACTCTTGACAGAAAATCCAAAGAACTGAAAATAATTCAGGTGTTGCCCACTTCAACAACAAACCGAAGATTTTTTAAGTCGTTATGACAAGATTTTGAAAGGTTGTTATAACAAGATAAAAAGTCGCTATTTCGAGATAAGGAGTCGTTAATAAGATATTAAAAAAATCTCGTAATAAAATAATCTCAGTTGACCTCAATAGGCTTACATACTATTGAAACATTCATTACATAATAACCAATAAGCAATGTCAATAACATAAATAAAATCTACTTAGGTCCTATACATTTACAACTGTATTTGAAAGGTTTTCATATCATTGTAAGTAACGACTATTGGACGTACAGATCGGAGGTGATAAATAAAAAAAAATCAAACATGCAATTTACTGCACTGTTAAAAAAACCAATCACTAGGCTATTGCCTGTCTTTTGAGAGGTTCACTTTTCGTCAGTTTCGAGTTGCGAATTGCAACTCTCACTTTGGAACTCGCCCCTCGCTCTTTGCAACTCGCAACTCGACAAAAAACGTCTTTTGAAGATTACAATGGAGCCACAACCCACTTCAAAGCTTGTTAACTTTTACCGTTATGTGACCACGAGTTTATGTTGGATGATTTCAAACGGTCGAACAAATCTTCTTGTCTCATTAACAAGGTGGCGCACACAGAACTTTCAGATTTTCCATGACACACCCCAGGGGTGTAGAGAGCGTAGATGAGCGTATACCCTTGATCTCGAGGATGCGGTTTATACATATGTAGCGATCTGAACATATAACGGACAACAAAATGGAAATAAGCTTACAACGTATAGATTGTTCAAAAATATTTTAAACCTGAAAGTTTCCGTATCTTATTACGTGTAAATTAACTGACCAAACCTCAAGGTCATCAGATTAAAGGTCAAGCTCGTATTTAGCATCCTTACCTCAAGTTCATTAGTTTATTTTTTGTTAATATTGTTGTACGGCCTATCAACAGCCAGGGTCATTTAAGGACGTGTCAGGGTTTGGATGTGGAGGAAAGCTGGAGTACCCGGAAAAAACTACAGACCTACGGTCGGTACATGGCAACTGTCCTACGTGGGTGTCGAACTCGCAATGCTTTAATTTTCTCCTTATTTCTCGGTAAACATGAAAAAACCGTGTTAGAATTCGTCTTTAAAAATAATTTGAAAACAACCTAAACATGACTTTTGTCGGTAGGGCCTAAATGAGTGAAATTCATCGTAATTAATATATATGCAAATGAAAACAATTTTTATATATTTTCTTTAGTACTGTGGCTATACGTACAGTATTTACTGAGGTTTTGGGATAAATCCTGTTAGAAACATCACAAAATCCTAATCCATTTCCAGGTCAACAATATCCAAACAGGAGGTGAGGCGACAGAGCTTTCTCACAGGGACCTGAGAATTTGTTACATATAACGTTTGACCGAAACTAGGATGTTAACTGTAAGTTTACACTTTTGGGAGTTTTGGATCTATTTTCGATAAAAATGCTCCCTCAGTGGTCATATAGACTGAAGTCATAGATCTAAACCTCCCAAAAGTGTAAACTTACTCTTAACACCCTAGTTTAGGTCCAAAACTAGCTGTAACAAATTCTCAGGTCCCTGTGTGCTTTCTGTGTGTACTCCACATGTCATTCTCATGCACGAGCACACCTATACAGAGCTATACCTTTTGACACGTGAAGTGAGGACTCTCTGTTTGAATCAGTGAACGAAAAGATTTGTCACCTCACCTCTTGTTTGGATATTGTGGAAATGGATTTGGATTGTGCATTTTTTCTAAAATATCGGTAAATACGTAAAGCGACAGAGTAGCGGTACTGGACTTGATCGAGCATCGGCGACCAGGTAGCTCTGTGGTAGAGTGTTCATTTATTTGTTAATTGTCCAGAGTTAACTACTTTAAAAGAATTTCTAGTAAATATCTAAGATAACCTTATTGTACATGAAGATCCGGAAAAAGTAAACTCATTGCAAATTAAAAGACTCATACTTCTTCGATTTTGCGAGAAATGGAAGAAGGTGAATGGTTATTTTGTGATTTTTTTTATTGAGTGTAGCAAGATTTTGTATTTATAGAAGAAGAAATATGATGTTATTAGACGAAGGAAATGCTCCAATTTTACGGTTTTTTAAAATCACCATCAGATATTCATAAGTTCATAAGATATTCATTTTCCTATTATCGCAATCATGGAAAAATAAGTCTTTTCTGGAAATACTTTGCTAATCAATATATTTCGGAAGATGAGGCTGATGAAATTGTTATTCTCGATCTGTGATATATACATGTATGAATATAATTTTTTACTTTTTGTGACAAGAATGATAAACTGATATACTGATCTGTGATATACTTGTGATATATTATATTGTTGCATTGTGCGGAACTTCAGGGGCCCCAACCCCTGAGGCCCTATGATTGGGATATAAAAAAATATTTTTTAAGAAAAAAAAGTGTTCGTCTAGAGTTCGAAAGGTCCCGGGTTCGAACCCTGTCTGGCAACTGCATTTTCTCTGTCTAAAGAAAAGGTATTGAATTTTTTTAAATTTGCATTTATTATATTAATTGTGATGAACTTACCTCATTTCGGCCACCGACAATAGTCATGGTTTGGTTTTTTCCAAGTTATTTCTTTATTAAAAGTCGAGTTCTAACACGGTTGTTCATGCTTTGCTAGAAATAAGGTAAACACATGAAAGCATTCAGTGTATTAATTGCTTGTTAAAAAAAATCACACCCCTAAGATGGCGAACAGTATGTCCTATAGCTCATAAATGCTTTCATCAACTGTCAAGTTGTGGCATTCGGTAAAGAAGAAGTCCATTTTGGCAGTGTTTGGACTCCTTAGATAATCAGTACGTCCTAAATTGTCTGGCCTTCTGCACGAGTTCGCGGTTGTAATAGAGTTTTTATGAAGCTCAACCCCACTTTCGCACGACTTTCTCACATCTAGATCTGGACACGCACATTTATACAGAAACCACCATATAAGGACAACACGGTTACACCACCGAACAGTAGATGCATCCAAATATGGACATACACGTAAACGACCGGACAATACCGACTACTAATTAAACAAGACGCTTGCAATAGACACGGGGTGATACACACAAAAGTCTAACGTTACATCATATTTACTCCCCGTCACACACAGAAGACTATAGTTTGATCCATTGACGAGCATCAGAAGAAGCTGTGGATTCAAACTTGCCTTGGAAGCCAGGTTTGCTCTGTTATAATCTATCAGCCTCAGTCATTTCGTTTTCGATAGCGCCAATGAAAGAGGTAATTACGTGCATTCAACTTTGTTGCAATCTTATATAACAGCGATGACGAGAGCGAAAGTGAGCGTAACCCTTGGACAATCGTGCAGGTTGTTTCTGTAGCGTGATATTCTAGATATCACAGGAGATGCAGCTCGTTTGTTTCTCAACATATAAAAACATACATGTACCTCGTTATGTGCATAGCCTAAGCTAATCGCCACTGTTTAGAATATGTTTTTACATGTCTTATTTTCAGATGTTATGTATCATTTTTATTTTTTTATCATAGAGCGATGTACTACGTGGGCAGTTGGTGTCGAAGTGCACGTGAATGTGACCTAAAACGCACGAAAACGTCGTCCAATCGGAGGTCAGTAACACTAAAAGCGAAAAATAAATATTGTAAAGTGAAATTCTATCAATTCAAGCCAAAATGGCCAAATGCAATTGATCGTTGACCAACACCATCGCTAATCCCCTATTACCCCTGCACTGCCACCACTAGCCCCCTATGACCCCTCCTTCTACCACTACAACCACATGCTCCTATTACCCTTTCCCCTACCAGCACCACCACTACCCCCTATCACCCGGTGCCTACCCAGTATTCCGAAGGCCTGATATTCCGAAGGCCTGATATTCCGAAGGCCTGATATTCCGAAGGCCCGATATTCCGAAGGCCCGATACTCCGAAGGCCTAATATGTCCCTTCAAAGAATGTTTGCTATATAAATGTATGTATTTTCCATTGTATCGAAATGAAACCATTTTATTATGATTTTGATAAGCGACATTTCAAAACCAACACAACCATTTAAAATCATCGGAAACTTTTATTTATGATATAACAAACATGTAATCACCAGACGTCATTATCCTAATGGCGTCATCAAAAATAATTTTTATCAAGAACATCATCAAACATTATAATCATCAACGTCATCTAAATCAAAAATAATTATAATCAAAGGCATCAATTAATATTATAATCAAAAGCGTTTTCAAACATCAGTATCATCAAAAGCATTATCGTAGACCATCGGCATCAAAATCATCATCAAACATTGTCATCAAAGGCATCATCAATTACCAGTGTCATCAAAATCATCTACAAAAATCATTATCATTAAGCATCATCAAACCTTATTGTCATAAAAAAAAACATCATTTTCATCAAATATCGTTATCATCAAAGGCATCATTAAACATCATTGTCATCAAAGGCATCATCAATTACCAGTGTCATCAAAATCATCTACAAAAATCATTATCATTAAGCATCATCAAACCTTATTCTCATAAAAAAACATCATTTTCATCAAATATCGTTATCATCAAAGGCATCACAAAAGTATCATCAAACATTTATCACCAAATGAAACGTTATCGTATATATTATCCTACCACGCATTCTAATGCAATATCATCGTTAAGCATCATCAAATTCAGCTTAAATTGCCATCCATCAGAGCATTCGTCATCGTCCTCATCGATACTCCTTCACCACATAAGAGATTGCTGTCCAGAAGTCGTCAATATTTCTGGTTCCGTTCCGGTACTGTGTTCTCAGCATTTTTATCCTTGCCTCAAGGAGTCGCCATTTTCTCTTTTGTGTGTGGTCAATGTAGCCTTGTCGCACTCTCCGTAGCATAAGCCTCTCTCTGCGCTCTTGATCTTTCAGTTTTCGGATGAAAATCCAAATTGATGGATGTTTACAGCTGACCCCCTCGTTCCATCTGCTATGGAAGCCTGGAAAATACATTGTGAATTAAGATAATATGACATACAGGTACTTTTTAATATCTGTCACAAACGCTATTAAGTTAATATTAACATAGTTTCACAGTATACAGTACTACTATATAAAAATATTTTGTTTGACCGTATTTTGTTTATTTCTAAATTTCATGTCTTTCACTTTACCTTCAACAATGTTGTTCGTGCGACAGTCATGGTCTCTCTGATACACGTTCCACATGGGAACGGGGAAAGTTCCCTGAATGTAGGTGTTGTTGAGATGGGCTATGAAGTCCATGAGAGCCGGGTACCTATTGATGAGTCGTTGAGTTTCCCTGTTACGCCACAGGAGGTTGAAGTTTTGTCGGACAAGAGCTACGGGTAGATGTCCGATAGCCATGAATTTCCTCATAATGCGTCTCAGGCGCCTCCGCCGTTTGTATTGGTTGGCTAAACCAAGAGCTTGTGTTTTGCGCCACAGGCTTTGACAGAAGTGGAAATAGCATCCACGAATTTGAGTGTGAGGAAGTTCGGTTTCAATTGCCAAAATCAGGGTATGCTCAAAGTCGCATATTACCATCCCAGGACGCCATCTGTGCCCAGAAACAGTCCGCACCTTGGTCTTGATGTGCTGGAGCATCTGTCGGTACTGACCAACAGTTTTCCCTGTCAAAAGGCACATGGCTAGAGTGAACACATGACCAAGATATTTTCCATGAATAGTCACAAATTGTACGTATGGTCTGGGGCACGTTTTAAATGTTCCGTCAACATATATTTTGTCGCAATGACGAAGAGTTCTGAGATTCTCATCACTAGAAAATATAGCTATCCCCCAGTTGTTGTCTAAATGGGAGAGATATCGATTTCCTCTCCATGTTTGACCCCATTTACCCTGGATGTCCACATCAAGAATGTCATGGGGGAGGGGTGGCAACATGTCAGCTCGGACTCTCTGGAGACGAGTTCTGAATTGGGAATATCCGGGTAATTCGTCAATATCACTATCGTCATGTTGCGCGACTACCCCATCAAAAGTCCTCTTGATAGGTTTAGTTGGGTCATCCCGTATAGCATCGCGAACTTCATTGTAGACTTTTTCTGCCGTGATCCTGGATGTTTCGGTTGGATGGTCATGTTCTTTAAACTAAAATATAAATGGAGTAAAGGTAAAGAGTTATAGTGAATGATTTAAATATTTCAATTGAAAGGTACCAGTATGTTTTAAACACGTTACTATAGTTTAATGTCTACAAATGCCCTTTAAAACAAAGCAAATATATTTTCATAGAAAATGGGACAGTTTCAAGACAATCTTGAGGTTTCAACAGTCATCTGACAAATATGAACATTTTGGCTGATTTGATCTTTGAAATAGGTCAAGGTCATTCACTTAAACAAACTTGGTAGGGCGCCATGCCAGCATAGTACAGGCCCAATATCAGTTTATTGGGCCTTCTAATTATTGAAAATAACTCCTTTTAAAATTTTTTACAAGTTTGACCCCGTGACCTTGAAAATAGGTCAAGGTCATTCATTTGAACAAACTTGGTAGGTCGCCATGCCAGCATAATACAGGCCCAATATCCGTATCCTGTGCCTTCCGGTTATTGAGAAGACTTGAAGTCGTTTGAATGAAAAGTTTACGCACGGCGCACGGACGAAGCACAATGGCAGTAGGTCATCTTGACCCTTCGGGTCAGCAAAGATGACCTAAAAATGGCCGACCGGCGGCAATCTTTGTGTTTGGCAAATTAAATTTTGCTATCGCTATATCTTAACATGTGCTGAATGGATCTTTCTTAGATTTCAACCATAAGTCATCTTGGATTTTAAGAGTGATAGTTTAATGAAAGAATATGTCTGTTATAACTACATGAAGGCAATTTAGCCTCATTTTCACAGTCTTGATTCGACCTGTATTGTGTAGATCAACATAATAACCTAGCAAATCTTCTTGTAATATTTTTACTGGTATCTGTTTCCTATTTTCTGAGTGGTCATTGGTTATTTACAAACGTAAACATAACCACCACCGTTTTCTTTATTCTTGCCAGATAGCGTCACTGATAATTTTCTGTAATTTCTCGAAAAGAAACTAAGGTACCAAAACAAATGAAAATGTTGTTATCAGAAACGTTATGAAATACTTTTCTGTTAAAAAATGGTTAAATTGGTCAAAAGACAAAGCCAGGAAAATTCATTGAAAAAAAGTATGAAAAACATGAATCTTATGTTAAATATAGTGTGCACGTGTATGCATCATATCAGGATTACAATAAATATTGTGACATATATTGTCGCTGTAAAAAAAGAATCAATAGACAAATGTCCCGGCTAGGTCTACAATTAAAGGTATTAATATAAGCTCTAAGCTTGTTTTCCAATCCCCATTTCATCTGATGTTCCACATTTTTGCTGATTATGAAATAAAAAAAAATATTAAACTAATTAAAGGTACCACCTCTGTAATGCCAGCTTTAACAAACCCAATGTACATCTATCTGATCAAGGGAAGTAACTCGTACTCGACTTACCAGTTTCAAAAATCAAAGTTTTTGCGAAAATTAGAAGCTGGCGAAAAGAAAACACAAGCTTTTTACAGCAACCCTTTTTTAAAGAAACAACATAAAAGGGCGTAACAGATCTACAAGGAACTTTTCATTTTGGTTCTGCGAAATTTACTTTAAAGAAAGTTATGATCTCATTGCAATCGTAAATTACTTACCTCCAGCACACGAATCACAGCATTTCTGTCGTCCAAATCAAATAAAGCTGTTGTCAGAGGGGCCTTACATGCCTGGTTCCAGCATCGCCAATGAATTTTATTATTTGTTGTCTTGTTCTTCTGATATCGATAATCCCTGTAAACCAGGACACGACCCCGCTTGATCCCTGGCATTAAATGCGCCATAGTTTGATCACTTTGAATATGTCCCACGAAACAATAATCGTTTTAAACATAATTAACTAATTTTCCAGGTGGGAAACGAACGACAGATTGTACACCTTCTTTGTTGGTGATATAAATGTCACGGACTGCACAATCGTCGTAATGTAGGAATCTGTCATCGTTTGTGACTATTTGTAATGCAGTGTCTATGGTAAAGTTACCATATACCTGGTGACCACTTGCTTCTGCTTCAGACTTTATAAGAAGTCTCTCATTGTATATCATTTCCGCAGCAAGTTGAATAGTTTTAAATGTTGCAATTGTGTTGCCATTTCGTTCACGATTTATGATTGACTTGAACATGTTGGGCTTGCATTGTCGGCGGGAAACAACTACACAAGAAATTGGCGCGAAATCTTATACTCTTGATTTTCTTGTGTCTCTCACTTTTACCCGCCAAATTTAATCACGCTGCACTTTTACACATGTATCTTTTATATATAAATCGTTTCGAATTTATTAAGAATGTTTTATTACATTGTACGTTTCAATATGATTGCAAGTACGCTTGTAATGTGTTATAATTTTTAAATGGTCAAATCAACTTAACGTAGGCCATTCCTTCAATGACGTCACAGATACTGAGCCCCGGTCTTGTTTGCGCCGTACGGTTGATAAAGATGAAAACTCGTTATTTATAGTAGGATATTATTAAGTCTCTGTATTTCAAAGGTTTTAGTCGACTTAACATCATTTTTCTGATAATTCAGTTTTTCGGGTCAGATGCCGGGACAAAAAAATTAAGATCCTGGCAGAGTAATTCACAATTTGGCTTGTCAGACGATAAATACGGTGGTGTGTTTGTTTATTTATTTATTTTGATTTTGTACTGTATTATTGTAGAATTCTAAATAGGAATAAAAAAAAAAACACAAAAAGAAGATTTGAAATCACTTGAAATTAAGAAAATAGCCACTAGTTTTTTTGTTTTGTTTTTTTAAAATCTGCTGGTATGGGAAAGTAATTATGGACCATAACTTAAAAAAATATTATTGTGAGGTATACTTTTTATTTCAATTTTTATCATATTTATCCGGTAAAAGTTTTTTTCAGTTAAAAAATAAAAAGAAAAGTTTATCAGATAAATTTTAAAAAGTTCAAAGAAACGTATTTTTTAGGCAATTCTGTCATTGCAGAAAGGTCAAACTTGTCAACAAAAATGTCTGCCTCTATTCGAATTCCCAAACACATCATTTTTGTGGACACATTTTTTTTTTTTTTAAATATTTGAAAATTAACTATGTATTTCATTATGTTTTAGTAAGGGAATTAATTTAACAAAAATCCTATTCCTTTTAAGTTGTCAAAATCTGGATTAATGTTTCATTAGCACATACTTGCATGTACTTAAGGATTATCTTTTAACTTTTCTAGGTTAATAAATCCAGTAGAGCACGCGGTAAATTGCATGAACGCCAAGCGTTCATGTGTAATTTACAGCGTGCTCTACTGGATTTACTACCTCATAAACCAAGAAAAGTTAAAAGATAATCCTTTTATTTACAGTATTTTTGCCTTCAAATATAATCCGTAAAGAGTGTAGTTACTTACGCTATTTCAATTTATTTAGATACGAAAGTGAACGTGTCGACTCATTTGGATAAAGGCGGTAACAGCTGCTCAAACACGTTGACTCCGCCCACTTCCCACCCTTCGAAACAAAACAAATTCGTTCCTTAGTTTCAACACTAGCATTTTATTCTTGACAAAATAATTCACAATATAAAATAAAATTTGTGTGTCTTTTTGCCTTCAATTTTGTTTCATTTAAATAATTATTTTAAACAACAAAAATATTGTAAAACAGGACGCTGATGTATAAAGTAAGTTAGGATTGTGACGCGGCTTGACCTTTGACTTTGTGTACATATTCATACGTCAATTGTTACGTCACGTCACGTTCTTGACTAGGTTTATCGGTGTGTAAACATAGTTGCTCTGCTTATGTTTTCCATTGGGGAAAATGTGGCAACTGTTAATATCCAACGACGGATGCCGCGGTGTCCAAATTACTCACTTGGGTTTTATTTTCGCACCAGTCCAGCTTGAAAAACATCTAGTAAACTTTATTGGATTATCGGATTATCGGGCCTTCGGAGTATCGGGCCTTCGGAATATCGGGCCTTCGGAATATCAGGCCTTCGGCATACTGGGCGGACACCTATCACCCACTACCACTACCATGACTACCCCTTCTACTTCCACTACCACCACTACCCCCTATCACCCCTCTACTACCACAACCCCAAATCACCCCTCCCCTACCACTACCATCACTACCCCCTGTCAATCTCTACTACCACTACCCCCAATCACCCCTCCCCTACCACTACCCCCTGTCACCCTCTACTACCACTACCCCAAATCACCTCTCCCCTACCACTACCACCACTACCCCGTCACCCTCTACTACCACTACCCCCAATCACCCCTACCACTACCACCACTACCCCCTATCGCCCCCTACCACTACCCCCAATCACCCCTCCCCTATCGCCCCCTATCACTACCCCCTATCCCCCCTCCCCTACGACTACCACCAGTACCCCCTATCACCCATCCCCTACCACTACCACCACTACCCCTTACTGCCCCCTACCACTACTACCACTAACCCCTTATCACCTCTCACCTACCAACACTAGCCCCCTATCACCCCCTACCACAACCACCACTACCCCTATCACCCGTCCCCTACCACTATCACCACTACCCCCTATCACCCCCCTACCACTACCACCACTAGCCCCCTATCACCTCTCGCCTACCACCACTACCCCCTATAATCCCACTACCACTACAACCACTAGCCCTCTAACACCCCTCCCCTACCACTACCGCCACTACCCCCTATCACCCATCCCCTATGACTACCACAACTAGCCCCCTATCACCCCTACCCTACCACCACAACTAGCCCCCTATCACCCCTCCCCTACCACTATCACCACTTCCCCCTATCACCCCCCTACCATTACCACCACTACCCCCATCACCTCTCTACTACCACTACAACCACTAGCCCCTATCACCCCCTACCACTACTCCCTATCCCCCCTTCCACTACCACAACTACCCCCTATCACCCCTCCCCTACCACCACTAGCCCCCTATCACCCTTCCCCTACCACACCACCACTAGCCCCCTATCAACCCTCCCCTACCACTACCACCACTCCCCCTATCACCCATCCCTTACCACTACCACCACTACCCCCTATCAACCATCCCCTACCACTACCACCACTTCCCCCTATCATCCCCTAACCACTACAACCACTAGCATGCCTATCAGCCCTCCCCTACTACCACCATCACTAGCCCCCTATCACCTCTCCCCTACACCAACGATCACCAGCCCCCTACCATCCCTCATATACCACTACAACAACCAGCCCCCTAACAACCCTCACTTACCACCACCACCACCATCACCACCACCACCACCACTATCCCCCAATCAGCCCCACACCACTACAACCACTAGCCCCCTATCACCTACCCCCTTCCACCATCACTAGCCCCCTATCACCCTACCACTACAACCACTAGCCACCTGTCACCCCTCCTCTACCACCACCACCACCACTACCACCACCACCACCACTAGCCCCCTACACCCACCCTCTTCCACCATCACTAGCCCCCTATCACCCTACCACTACAACCACTAGCCCCCTGTCACCCCTCCCCTACCACCACCAGCACCAGGCCCTTATTAATCCTTCTCCTACCACCACCATCACTAGCCCCCTATCACCCCTACCCTACCACCACAACTAGCCCCCTATCACCCCTCCCCTACCACTACAACCACTAGCCCATATCATCCCTCTCCTACCACTACCACCACAAGCCCCCTATCACCCCTCCCCTACCACTACCACCACTAGCCCCTATCAACCATCCCCTACCACTACCACCACTAGCCCCCGATCACCCGCCTACCACTACCACAACTAACCCCTTTCACCCCTACCCCTACCACTACCACCACTACCAACTATCAACCATCCCCTACCACTACCACCACTACCCCCTATCAACCCCTACCACTACCACCGCTACCCCCTATCACCCCTCCCCTACCACCACAACTAGCCCCCTATCACCCCTCCCCTACCAATACCCCTATCATCCCCCTACTCCTACCACCACTACCCCCTATCACCCCCCTACCACTACCACCACTACTTTCTATCCCTCATCCCTTTCCACTACCACCACTACCCCTTATCACTCCTCTACTACCACTACCACCACTACCCCCAATCGCCCTACCACTACCACCACTACCCCCTATCACCCTCTACTACCACTTCCACCACTACCCCTTTTAACCCCCTACCACTACCACCGCTACCCCCTATCACCCCTCCCCTACCACCACAACTAGCCCCCTATCACCCCTCACCTACCACTACCACCACAAGCCCTCTCTCACACCTCCCTTACCACTACCACCACTAGCCCCTATCAACCATCCCCTACCACTACCACCACTAGCCCCCGATCACCCGCCTACCACTACCACAACTAACCCCTTTCACCCCTACCACTACTACCACTACCCCTGATAACCTCCTATCACTAACACCACTACCCTCTATCACCCCCTACCACTACAACCACTAGTTCCCAATCACCTCTCACCCACCACCACTAGCCCCCTATCACCCCCTACCACTACACCCACTAGCCCCCTATCACCCCCTACCACTACCACCACTAGCCCCCTATCACCCCTCCCCTACCACTACCACCGCTACCCCTTATCACCCCCTACCACTACCACCACTAGCCCCCTATCACCCCCTACCACTACCACCACTACCCCCAATCGCCCCACCACTACCACCACTACCACCTATCACCCCTCCCCTACCACTACCACCACTACCCCCTATCAACCCCTACCACTACCACCGCTACCCCCTATCACCCCCTACCACTACCACCACTACCACCTATCAACCATCCCCTACCACTACCACCACTACCCCCTATCAACCCCTACCACTACCACCACTACCCCCTATCACCCCCTACCACTACCACCGCTACCCCCTATCACCCCTCCCCTACCACCACAACTAGCCCCCTATCACCCCTCCCCTACCAATACCCCTATCACCCCCCTACTCCTACCACCACTACCCCCTATCACCCCCCTACCACTACCACCACTACTTTCTATCCCTCATCCCTTTCCACTACCACCACTACCCCTTATCACTCCTCTACTACCACTACCACCACTACCCCCAATCACCATACCATTACCACCACTACCCCCTATCACCCTCTACTACCACTTCCACCACTTCCCCCTTTAACCCCCTACCACTACCACCGCTACCCCCTATCACCCCTCCCCTACCACCACAACTAGCCCCCTATCACCCCTCCCCTACCAATACCCCTATCACCCCCCTACTCCTACCACCACTACCCCCTATCACCCCCCTACCACTACCACCACTACTTTCTATCCCTCATCCCTTTCCACTACCACCACTACCCCCAATCGCCCTACCACTACCACCACTACCCCCTATCACCCTCTACTACCACTTCCACCACTACCCCTTTTAACCCCCTACCACTACCACCGCTACCCCCTTTCACCCCTCCCCTACCACCACAACTAGCCCCCTATCACCCCTCCCCTACCACTACCACCACAAGCCCTCTCTCACCCCTCCCTTACCACTACCACCACTAGCCCCTATCAACCATCCCCTACCACTACCACCACTAGCCCCCGATCACCCGCCTACCACTACCACAACTAACCCCTTTCACCCCTACCACTACTACCACTACCCCTGATAACCTCCTATCACTAACACCACTACCCTCTATCACCCCCTACCACTACAACCACTAGTTCCCAATCACCTCTCGCCCACCACCACTAGCCCCCTATCACCCCCTACCACTACACCCACTAGCCCCCTATCACCCCCTACCACTACCACCACTAGCCCCCTATCACCCCCTACCACTACCACCACTACCCCCAATCGCCCCACCACTACCACCACTACCACCTATCACCCTTCCCCTACCACTACCACCACTACCCCCTATCAACCCCTACCACTACCACCGCTACCCCTATCACCCCCTACCACTACAATCACAAGCCCCCTATCACCTCCCCTACAACCACGATCACCAGCCCCCTACCACCCTTCATATACCACTACAACCACCAGCCCCCTAACAACCCTGACTTACCACCACCATCAATACCATCACTAGCTCCCTATCACCCCTCCCCTACCACCACCACCACCACCACCACCACCACCACCACCACTAGCCCCCTTTACCCACCCCCTTCCACCATCACTAGCCCCCTATCACCCTACCGCTACAACCACTAGCCCCCTGTCACCCCTCCCCTACCACCACCAGCACCAGGCCCTTATTAATCCTTCTCCTACCACCACTATCACTAGCCCCCTATCACCCCTACCCTACCACCACAACTAGCCCTCTATCACCCCTCCCCTACCACTACAACCACTAGCCCATATCATCCCTCCCCTACCACTACCACCACAAGCCCCCTATCACCCCTCCCCTACCACTACTACCACTAGCCCCCTATCACCCCTCCCCTACCACTACCACCACTAGCCCCTATCAACCATCCCCTACCACTACCACCACTAGCCCTCGATCACCCGCCTACCACTACCACAACTAACCCCTTTCACCCCTACCACTACCACCACTAGCCCCCTATCACCCCCTACCACTACCACCACTACCACCTATCAACCATCCCTACCACTACAACCACTACCCCCTATCACCCCCTACCACTACCACCGCTACCCCCTATCAACCATTCCCTACCACTACCACCACTAGCCCCCGATCACCCGCCTACCACTACCACAACTAACCCCTTTCACCCCTACCACTACCACCACTACCCCCATCACCCCCTACCACTACCCCCGATAACCTCCTATCACTAACATCACTACCCTCTATCACCCCCTACCACTACCACCACTACCACCTATCAACCATCCCCTACCACTACCACCACTACCCCCTATCAACACCTACCACTACCACCGCTACCCCCTATCACCCCTCCCCTACCACCACAACTAGCCCCCTATCACCCCTCCCCTACCAATACCCCTATCACCCCCCTACTCCTACCACCACTACCCCCTATCATCCCCATACCACTACCACCACTACCCCTATCACCCCTCCCCTACCACTACCCCCTATCACCCCCTTACCACTACCACCACTACTTTCTATCCCTCATCCCTTTCCACTACCACCACTACTCCTTATCACTCCTCTACTACCACTACCACCACTACCCCCAATCACCCTACCACTACCACCACTACCCCCTATCACCCTCTACTACCACTTCCACCACTTCCCCCTTTAACCCCCTACCACTACCACCGCTACCCCCTATCACCCCTCCCCTACCACCACAACTAGCCCCCTATCACCCCTCCCCTACCAATACCCCCTATCACCTCCTACTCCTACCACCACTACCCCTATCACCCCTCCCCTACCACTACCCCCTATCACCCCCCTACCACTACCTCCTATCACCCATCCCCTTCCACTACCACCATACCCCTTATCACCCCTCTACTACCACTACCACCACTACCCCCAATCACCCTACCACTACCACCACTACCCCCTATCACCCTCTACTACCACTACCACCACTACCCCTATCACCCCCTACCACTACCACCACTACCACCTATTAACCATCCCTACCACTACCACCACAACCCCCTATCACCCCCTACCACTACCACCGCTACCCCCTATCAACCATTCCCTACCACTACCACCACTAGCCCCCGATCACCCGCCTACCACTACCACAACTAACCCCTTTTACCCCTACCACTACCACCACAACTAGCCCCCTATCACTCCTCCCCTACCAATACCCCCTATCACCTCCTACTCCTACCACCACTACCCCTATCACCCCTCCCCTACCACTACCCCCTATCACCCCCCTACCACTACCTCCTATCACCCATCCCCTTCCACTACCACCATACCCCTTATCACCCCTCTACTACCACTACCACCACTACCCCCAATCACCCTACCACTACCACCACTACCCCCTATCACCCTCTACTACCACTACCACCACTACCCCCTATCACACCCCAACCACTAGCCCCCTATTACCCCTCCCCTACCACTACCACTTCTACCTCCTATCACCCATCCCCTACCACTACCACCACTACCCCTTATCACCCCTCTGCTACCACTACCACCACTACCCCCATCACCCTCTACTATCACTACATTACTAACCCCCAGACACTACAACCACTAGCCTCCTATCACCCTCCCCTACCACTACCACCACTACCCCCTATCACCCATCCCTTACCACTACCACCACTACCCCCTATCACCCATCCCCTACCACTACCACCACTACCCCTATCACCCCTCCCCTACCACCAACCCCTATCCCCCTACCCCTACCACCACTACCCCTATCACCCTTCCCCTACCACCACTAGCCCCCTACTCCCTCCCCTACCACTACAACCACAAGCCCCCTATCACCTCTCGCCTACCACCACTAGTCCCCTATCATCCCACTACCACTACAACCACTAGCCCCATACACCCCTCCCCTACCACTACCACAACTAGCCTCCTATAATCCCACTACCACTACAACCACTAACCCCCTACACCCCTCCCCTACCACTACAGTTGTGGGATCGCACAACGTTACACGATGTGCGGTGGGCGCACGATGGGCGAACGGTGTATGCACGATGTGCGAACGATGCGATCCTGGGCGATTATTTCTAACGCACATGTGGGCGCACGATAGACTAACATTGTGCGATGACAATCGTGGTTGATGTAAATTTAGAAATGGTTTAACAATATATACGGTTTCGCGCTAGTTGTTTTAAACATATTTCTATATTTTAACTATTTACATTAGCTGATAGTTCTATCTATATATTTCTAAAAAATTAATAATAGTCTTTCTGTAGTTTTAGAAACAAACCAAATAGACACATGTATGTAAACTTTCAACTCATATTGACAAGTTCTCATTCGAGTAAATATTGCCAGTTTTACCAAGTTATAAACCGTACCTGTACATGGCCAATATATGTAGATATCTCTGGCCCGGGGCACTTACAACACTCGCCTAGGTGTGAAAACACAGGTAAAGTGTTGGGGATGGGAGGGTTTTTCAAATAACTGATTATAAGAGTCCAGTTTGTTTTCATAACGGTCGCTCGGTAATGGCTGTCGTAGCGTATCGCCGCACACGGGACAGGTAAAACTCCGACATGTTATTTACATATTCTGATACCTGGTAGCTTAACCCGCACTTGGCTGTCTTATGATCACTGTAATACTGTTTACTGTATATTGTTAAATTGACATAATCCCAATAAATATGATGCAAATTTAAATAGTTTTTGGACAAGAGGGTTCCATATGTTTTTCATTCCGTAATATGTATCGACCAATTGTACCAAATCGTGCGTGTGTGCGATTTAATCGCACACATAAACGCACGATCTTTAGATCGCCCGGTTGTGCGCACCATGGGCGAACGATGTGTGCACGATGTATGCACGATGCACGCACGCAGTTTTTGGTGCGTTGTGCGATACCACAACTGTACCACCACTACACCCTATCACCCATCCCCTACCACTACCACCACTACCCCCTATCACCCCCCTACCACTACAACCACTACCCCCTATCACCCCTCCCCTACCACTACCACCACTAGCCCCCTATCACCTATCCCTTACCACCACCACCACCAGCCCCCTATCACCCCTCCCCTACCACTACAACCACTAGCCCCCTATCACCCCTCCCCTACCACTACCACCACTACCAACTATCACCCCTCTTCTACCACCACCACCACCACCAGCCCCCTATCACCCCTCTGCTACCACTACCACCACTACCCCCATCACCCTCTACTATCACTACATTACTAACCCCCAGACACTACAACCACTAGCCTCCTATCACCCTCCCCTACCACTACCACCACTACCCCCTATCACCCATCCCTTACCACTACCACCACTACCCCCTATCACACCTCTACTACCACTACCACCACTACCACTATCACCCCTCCCCTACCACTACCACCATTAACCCCAATCGCCCCACCACTACCACCACTACCCCCTTTCACCCTCTACTCCACTACAACCACTAGCCCCCTATCACCCCCTACCACTACCACCACTACCCCCTATCACCCATCCCCTACCACTACCACCACTACCCCCTATCATCCCCCTACCACCAACCCCTATCCCCCTACCCCTACCACCACTACCCCTATCACCCTTCCCCTACCACCACTAGCCCCCTACCCCCTCCCCTACCACTACAACCACAAGCCCCCTATCACCTCTCGCCTACCACCACTAGTCCCCTATCATCCCACTACCACTACAACCACTAGCCCCATACACCCCTCCCCTACCACTACCACAACTAGCCTCCTATCATCCCACTACCACTACAACCACTAATCCCCTACACCCCTCCCCTACCACTACCACCACTACCCCCTATCACCCATCCCCTACCACTACCACCACTACCCCCTATCACCCCCCTACCACTACAACCACTACCGCCTATCACCCCTCCCCTACCACTACCACCACTAGCCCCCTATCACCCCTCCCCTACCACTACAACCACTAGCCCCCTATCACCCCTCCCCTACCACTACCACCACTACCAACTATCACCCTTCTTCTACCACCACCACCACCAGCCCCCTATCACCCCTCCCTTACCACCACTACCCCCTATCACCCCTCCCCTACCACCATAACCCCTAGCCCCCTATCAAACCTCCCCTACCACAACCACCACTACCCCTATCTCCCCTCCCCTACCACCACCACCACTAGCCCCCTATCATCCCTCCCCTACCACCAGCACTAGCCCCCTATCATCCCTCCCCTACCACTACCACCACTACCCCCTATCATCCCTCCCCTACCACTACCATCACTAGCCCCCTATCACCCCTCCCCTACCACTACCACCACTAGCCCCCTATCACCCCTCCCCTACCACTATCACAATTAGCCCCCTATCACCCCTCCCCTACCACTACCATCATTACCCCTTATCACTTATCCCCTACCACTACCACCACTAGCCCCCTATTACCCCTCCCCTACCACACCACCACTACCACCTATCACCCCTCCACTACCACTACCACCACTAGCCCCCTATCACCCTTCCCCTACCACTACCACCACTACCCCTATCACCCCTCCCCTACCACTACCATCACTAGCCCCCTTTCACCCCTCCCCTACCACTACCACCACTAGCCCCCTATCACCCATCCCTTACCACCACCACCACTAGCCCCCTATCACCCATCCCCTACCACCACCACCACCAGCCCCCTATCACCCCTCCCCTACCACTACCACCACTACCCCCTATCATCCCTTCCCTACCACCACTACAACCACTAGCCCCCTATCACCCCTCCCCTACCACTACAATCACTAGCCCCCTATCACCTCCCATACAACCACGATCACCAGCCCCCTACCACCCTTCATATACCACTTCAACCACCAGCCCCCTAACAACCCTGACTTACCACCACCATCAATACCACCACTAGCCCCCTATCACCCCTCCCCTACCACACCACCACTATCCCCCTATTAACCCTGACTTACCACCACCATCACCACCACCACTAACCCATATTACCCCTCTCCTACCACCACCACCACTAGCCCCCTATCATCCCTCCCCTACCACCAACACTAGCCCCTATCATCCCTCCCCTACCACCACCACTAGCCCCCTATCATCCCTCCCCTACCACCACCACTAGTCCCCTATCATTCCTCCCCTACCACCACCACTAGCCCCCTATCATCCCTCCCCTACCATCACCACTAGCCCCCTATCATCCCTCCCCTACCACCACCACCAGCCCCTTACACCCCTCATACTACCACCACCACCAGCAGCCCCCTACCAAGTATCCTCATACCACTACCACCAGCAGCAGACCCCTACCAACCCTCATCATACCACTTCCACCAGCAGCCCCCTATCAACCCTCCCCATACCACTACCACCACCAGCCCCCTAACACACCTCCCCTTTCCACTATCATCGTCAATAGCCCCTACTACCACCACCACTAGCCTCTTATCGTCTCCCCCCCCCTACAACCACAACCAGCCGCCCCCCTCCCCTATCACTCTCTTTCCCTTATCTTTTTAACCATCCATTTCTGGAAGTGTAGCCGATCGTGGCTTACGGGTTCGTCATATATTATCAACAACCATGTGGGTTTCAATTGCTCTTTATTCCCTGGTCGAAAGACCCTAAAACATCAATAAATAACAATAAACATAAACCTAATCTACCCTAGGCGTTCACATAATGGAATAGGCAAACTTGTGCTGACATTATAGATTCACGCACCTAGTAACATTACGCTTCGCTATATAATCATTATTGAATAAAAATACTGAATAACCCAGTCGCAATCATTTATCGGTACATACACATGTGCGTTACACTTGTAATGGTAATCAAGTTACATAAAACATCTGTGATTACAACAGATATATATACAAATTACCAGCGACTGGAATACTATACTACAACACTGTTAAGAATATCAATCACAATAGCAGGATTACACAATACGACCTACCTCTTCAAAGGGAAGAGGGTCTCAATCCAGGGGCGACAACCTGTAGAGCTGCTGTGGACTTTGCTTTACGTTGCTAAAAATTAAGGAATTTACAATAGTTACTACAACCTTGACAATCAAAATAATCATTACCAAACTGAACAAAGACTTGAAACAAAATGGCGGGAAATTTGAAATTCGAATTAATTGAACAATCAATTAATTTACAGAATATATCTTTTGAAGTACTAAAATATACGCTAACGATCGTTGCAATTAATACATATAAATACTATAGATTATACAATGTACTCACAATTATTATGGTCTGCGGCCAAAAAGATCAACACCATGCAAATAATGAAATCCGTCCACACAGCTTGACAACTTGTACAGGTGTGAATAAAAGTTAACACTGACGCGACTAACTGCGCAGCCGCGCAAAGACTAGCCATTACAAAGAGTTTTAAAAATACATTAACCCCTGACCCTGTCGGACAGGTGTACATACAAACTAAAAATAGCTCACTGTCACATATATATATAATGTATGACAAGTACACATATACAAGTTGCACTTACATATTGATTAAAAAACTAAACAATATAAACAATACATTGTCAATAATGACACTGTTACAGAAGGATGGACAAACATCCTACTTAAATTGATTGGAGCTTATCTCATAAATATAGATACATAATTGTAACGCATTACAAATCATTACTATATTACATATGTAATTTTACTTTAGACATTTGACACTTGTGACATACAGACCACAGCAGTTTCCGATTGAACCCATTCATGTGTAACGGTTATGACTTTAATTGAAGCCTTAAAGGCCCAATATACGTAACTTTCGGCAAAACTTGAAGCGAAAATCAAGCCTAATAACTTATTATATTTATAGATTTAGTTCAGATTAACTGATATCAGCAATATTCATGATGAATTCTTTCGCGGTAACCGGTACAGCAGCAGTTGAAACATGCTATTTGTAAACACGCGTCCATTTCGAACAGTCTTCCACTTCAGTTTGTTGTTTGAGTGGGCCCCACCTGAATTATTTTCAATTCTTCGGATTTTTTTGTCAAGAGTTTCTTATTGGTTACCGCTCAGGTTTACTTCGTTTTAGGCTTATTTTTGCATGGTTATCAACTGGATTTTTTTCAGAATTTTTCAGAATCACGAAAATTTCCCTGTTACGTATAGTGGGCCTTAAAGCTTATACCACTTCCGGTTGATCTTGTTTGGTGTGTTTGTGTGCCGGCGACACGGTAGTAGTACGTAAGTGTTAGTGCTGTCTTACAATCACGTAGATCTAATGAGTGCTATCTCTCTGAAAATACTACAAAGTTTCCCGAAGGTACCTGGCATCGCATTCAGCCCGGTCACAGTATACTGACAACGGGTGAACCACCCAGCACGGACCGACCGTTCACAGTATACTGACAACAGGTGAACCACCCAACAGAGTGTTCCGCCCAGGTCACAGTATACTGACAACGGGTGAACCACCCAGCACGGACCGACCGTTCACAGTATACTGACAACAGGTGAACCACCCAACAGAGTGTTCCGCCCAGGTCACAGTATACTGACAACAGGTGAACCACCCAACAGAGTGTTCCGCCCAGGTCACAGTATACTGATAACGGGTGAACCATCCAGCACGGACCGACCGGTCACTATATTGACAACAGGTGAACCACCTAGCAAAACATTCCGCCCTGTCACAATATACTGACAACGGATGAACCACCCAGGAAAACATTCTCCCCGGTCACATTATACTGACAACGGGTGAGCCACCCAGCACAAAAATCCGCCCGGTCACATTATATAAACGTTTTGTACCGACTCCCAACACAGCATTCTGCCCGAGTAAGTTAAAGAGACAATATTTAGATAAATGATATTGCTTCAAAATACTTCCAACATTTTCACAAATTCAATGATTAATGATTTTCAATGAATATCAATGGATTCTTTTTTGTTGTTTTGATATTTCAAATGTAATTAAGCGAGTAGAGACATTTGCATATATATATTTTTAAACAAAAGATAAAAATATTGATAAATAATTTTTATTATTTTTCCGAATCTCTTTACGGAAAGTGGCGAGGGTTCCCGATTGCTGGGCACATTGCAAAAGTAACATACTAAGAGAAGTTTACTGGAATCAGCTTGTCTGTCTGTCTGTCCGTCTATGGAAAAATATGCCAGACAACTTTTGAACCTGTTGACCGATTTCTATGAAACCACACGAAGGTTAGGGTCCTTGTGTAGATGTGCATGTAGGTGTTCTGAAGTAGATCACTATACACTTTTCATTTTTGCTAAACATTTTGTCCGGACAATTCATAAAGCATATATGGCCTCCCGTTAACTCAGAGTGTATCCTTAGGAATGGTTTGTTCTCCTTTCTCCCACTTTTTGGGGATCAAAAGAATTATATAAATATGTACTTGAGAACAATGACACACCATTTATAGTCTGTTCTGGGAAAGTGCAAATTTGCAGGTATCTTTCACAAAGTCATAATTCATGTACTATATATAGATCACAATAATTATGTTCGCATATAATTTTTATTTTAGTATTAATAGAATACTCCAACTTCAAAATTTATAATTCAAATAAAATAGTTTTATTTTTTAAAATAATTAACAATAATTTATATTATATGGATATATTTCATGACATAAAGTACTTAAAATATTTAGCACTTGATATTAGTTGATTAAAAATTCAATGAAACACAAAATTTTTTTTAGTAATTAGTAGTTCTAATTGTTTACATGTATACAAGGAATGCTTAGCATACACACTTAGCACTGTACAACGGATGATATATTATTCTTCAAAATTTTAACATACATACACAACTAATAAAACCCCAGTTATTATGTCCATGTACATGTTCCTTGTATAACAATCTCAGATCCAAATATATTAAGCCCTATTATCAACTAAATCCACCTGTCTTTAAATTAATTTAACTTCTATTATCTGCCAATACGAAAGAATTCTGTAATTTTAGGAGGAAAATACTTTGCAAATACATTAAGATCTAATTATTCAGTAGATAATTTATTGCTGTTTAATACATATTATATCTATAAACTGTATCAGTTTACGATCAATAAATGCTAAACCATTGAGAAATAACATGACGTCAATTTTGGCGCCAAGTTGACCTACATTACGTCAACGCCTTGCATGACGCCTCAAATTATACATATGATTGCATTACGCAAATTGTGTAGCTGATTTTGATTTTGAAAAAAAAAAAAAAGTTTTTTTCTGGTATGCTAACATACAAAGAGAAAAAACCATTATGAAATACATGTAATCAATTGACATGATAACTTATTAGATAATATCTTAAATATATATACAACCATTTGACGTCTGTCAGATTGTATTTATTGTCAATATAAATGCTATCTGGGTGACAGATTTATGTTTGAAACAAGCTACAAATGTGCATGCAGATTTTTCTAGGCAGAAATTTAGGTTGCCATCAAAGACATTAAAACGGGATTGCGTAAATGTTAAAAGCATTTAGAGAATGACAGCAATGCTTCACCCATTGTCAATATAATGTGACCAGGGTAATATTTAGTGGTGGCTTCGGCATGGCATTTCAGTGAGATAGCACTTAAAATCGGCATCATATCGGTACTATCACAATGAAGCAAGAACACAAAATACCCCTTCTCCGGGACAAACACCAAAAAACCCTTTCTCTTGTACACATACACTAAATACCCTTTCTCCGGTACACATACTAGAACATACTCTTTCCCCGGTACACATACTACAACATACCCTTCCCCGGTACACAAACTACAACATACCCTTTCCCAGGTACACATACATCAACATTCCCTTTCCCCGGTACACATACATCAACATTCCCTTTCTCCTGTTCACATACAACAAAATACCCTTTCTCCGGTACACATACAACAAAATACCCTTTCTCCGGTACACATACAACAGAATACCCTATCTCTGGTACACATACTACAACAAACTCTTTCCCCGGTACACATACATCAACATACCCTTTTCCCTGTACACATACATCAACATACCCTTTCTCCTGTACACATACACCAACATACCCTTTCCCCGGTACACATACATCAACATACCCTTTTCCCAGTACACATACATCAACATACCCTTTCCCCGGTACACATACACCAACATACTTTCCACGGTACACATACATCAACATACCCTTTTCCCCTTTTCACATACACCAACATACCCTTTCCCCAGTACACATACACCAACATACCCTTTCCCCGGTACACAAACTACAACATACCCTTTCCCAGGTACACATACATCAACATTCCCTTTCCCCGGTACACATACATCAACATTCCCTTTCTCCTGTTCACATACAACAAAATACCCTTTCTCCGGTACACATACAACAAAATACCCTTTCTCCGGTACACATACAACAGAATACCCTATCTCTGGTACACATACTACAACAAACTCTTTCCCCGGTACACATACATCAACATACCCTTTTCCCTGTACACATACATCAACATACCCTTTCTCCTGTACACATACACCAACATACCCTTTCCCCGGTACACATACATCAACATACCCTTTTCCCAGTACACATACATCAACATACCCTTTCCCCGGTACACATACACCAACATACTTTCCACGGTACACATACATCAACATACCCTTTTCCCCTTTTCACATACACCAACATACCCTTTCCCCCGTACACATACACCAACATACCCTTTCCCCGGTACACATACTGCAACATACCCTTTTCTGGTTCACATACATCAACATACCCTTTCTCCTGTACACTGACCCAACATACCCGTTCCTCGGTACACATGTACGCAAATGCATTTTTACGCAACATACGTGGCGCCACGTCCTTAAATGATCAGAGCTTAAAATAGGACGCTTAAAATAATAATGATACACAATAATGTATGTTGATACCCGAATAGAAAGGGTATCTAAGCCTGAAATCATTCCTTCCCTATGCTCACAACTATCAAAACTTTTCTTTTGTTTCAGGAGGAACGCGGTGCTACCGCTGATAGCTCTGATGGTATGTGTCATGGTCACTCTCGATTATTCTCTAACCTACTCTCATCAATTCAAACAAGATAACGTTTTACCACGAGACCCCAAAATCAATCTTCGGATTCATTACATTCGGAGGCCGCACTATATCAGTCTTAACGTTTTTAAAGGTTGTCAATACAGTTGTTATTTCACCGATAGCCAAACACTAAATGATGAAACAGACAACCTTATCGTTGTGTGGAGCTGGTTACCGGAATTCCCCCCGCCTAAACCAAGGAATCAAATATGGGTCTTTCACCACATGGAACCGCCGCCACTTCACAATAGGAAATATACCGCATGGAGGAGACTTTTCAACTGGACGATTTCGTATAGGAGGGATTCTGATATATTTAGCCCATATGGGGTTATTGAAAAGCGAGAAAAGTCCACTGGAGACACAATATTGCAAGAATTTGATCTTAATTGGAAGGCAAAACAGAAAGATGTCGTATGGTTTGTTTCGAATTGTAAAAGTTACAGCAAGCGAAACGAATATGCAGCAAAATTAAATAAAACTATTGGCGTCGACATGTTCGGACGGTGTGGTGATTTAAAGTGCGATGAAAAGTGGCCTATATGTGCTCGAAAATTACAATCTATTTATAGATATTATCTCTCGTTTGAAAACTCGTTGTGCCGCGATTACATAACAGAAAAGAGCTTTAAGATATTTGAGAGCCTATTTGACGCTATTCCAATAATCAGGAGCAATGCGAATTTAGATCACTATCTTCCTCCTGGATCTTACATATCAACAAAAGACTATGATTCTGTTGAACATCTTGGAAATTTCTTGAAACAACTAGCAAACCCAGAAAGAGCACCAAGGACATATTTTATGTGGCGGAAACAGTTCGTTGCTAGGGATACGATAGATTCAAATGAAACGTTTTGTGAATTGTGTCGTCGGGGTCATACAAACAAAAAATATAATAGATTGTACGAGGACTTTCAGACCTGGTTTAGTGGAGGGGCAGATAACTCGTTCTGTTTGCCAAGCACTGATATAAGGTGATGTTCGCCGAAATATATCCCAAGGCGATCCATGAAACAAATACGAGTTTTCATTACGACATACTCAATATGACGTCATAGTACCAAATAATTAACCGGTGTTACAGACGTCAGCTGTTTTCTCCTTTCTTTATGAAACTCGAAAGGCGTCCGCGAATGGACATGGTAAACATCTAACTCGTGCTTATTAGTAGCTCGTGTTTTACCATATGTATGTCCCTTTAAGGGCACCATACATGTTCTTTCAGGTTCGTTCAGAAAGTCGTACATCGATGAAACTCGTTATGGAATTGTCTCTTGTATATCAGGAGCCGTCTTTTGAGGGGGAACAACTTAATATAAAGACAATTATGTAATTATACGTTTCCACTGGAACATATTTAAAGGCCCAGTATACGTAACTTCAGGAAATTTTTCGTGATTCTGAAAAAATTCTGAAAAAATCTAGTTGTTAATCATGCAAAAATAAGCCTAAAACGAAGTAAACCTGAGCGGTAACTAAAAAGAAACTCTTGTCTAAAAAATTCAAAGAATTGAAAATAATTCAGTTGGGACCCACTTCAACAACAAGCCGAAGTTAAAGACAGTTCAAAATGGACGCGTGTTTACAAATACCGAATTTCAACTGCTGCTGTACCGGTAACCGCGTAAGAATTCATCTGGAATATTGCTGATATTATTTAATCGTAACTAAATCTATAAATATAATAGGCTATTAGGCTTGATTTTCGCTTCACGTTTTGCTTCACGTTTCGGATTACAAGTACATGTACATTAGGCTGGCTCCCGTCTCAAAAATAGTATATATATGCTGACATTGTGGCATTGACTATAACATATATTTGAGACACAACGCGTAGTACCGTGAATTAGTATATTACTGTAAGTTGATGATCTGTTATATCACCTGTACATGTAATTGTAGACTGGCTACCTGCCCCAAAGTTGTTATGGACAATTTCTCTACTGAATTTTACTATTAGCTTAGCTCTTCTTGGCTTCTTTCAAACTTAGAATCAGACATCCAAGTGATCAAAAGAATAATACTATATTTGTTTCTAAAAAGTTCAATATCTTTATACAATTCTTATGTTTAGAAAAAAATAGTCTAATAGTTGTTATCCCCACCCTATAACAATATATGCCATTGCTTGGAATAATAAAATAGAGTTAAAGCCTTTAAAATGCTACTAGTCATAAAGTACTAAATAGATTTGAACCAAAATTGGTCAGAAGCATCCTTTGGAGGAGGGGAACAGAATTTGTATAAATGGTTACTCTGACACCCCACTGGGGAAGGAGGAACGGGCCCATTAGGGGAAAAGGATGTTAAGCCTTTTAAATCGCTACTTGTTTAATTTGGATTTGGTTGTGATCCCCACATGAAAGCAATATATACCATTACTTGGCATAAAGAGACAAACACATAACTTTTAAACGGTTGAAATCCTCGCCCAAAAACAATATATAAAATTACTCGGCATGAAGAGACAATCGAAGACATGATTTAAAATTTGATTTCAGGATATGCCACGCCCTTGAAGACTTAACTTCTGAGTGATAACTTTTAAAACGATTGAGATCCCCACCCCAAAACTATATACACAATTGCTGGATATACACAATCAAACTTCTGAGTGATAACTTTTAAAACGATTGAGATCCCCACCCCAAAACTATATACACAATTGCTGGATATACACAATTGCTGGATATACACAATCATAGAGACGAATATTTGCAGCTTTTACATGAATTGATTATAAAAGTTTATATCCAACAATAAGCCCATGCTTGCTCAAAAGCCCATAAGTATATATTGCAGTTTAGGATGAAATCCTGACAAGGTTTTCTATTGTCCTGTAATAAGCCCATCCCCTACTTTCAGTCAGAGGTTATGTGATGTCCTGTAATAAGCCCACCCTTTACTTTCGGTCGGGGATTATGTGTTATTCTATAATAAGCCCGACCCCTACTTTCAGTCAGAGATTATGTGATGTCCTGTAATAAGCCTGTCCCATACTTTCATTCAGAGAGTATGTTCTCATACTTTCAGTCAGAGATAATGTGTTGTCCAGATTAATTGTAATAAGCCTGTCCCATTATTTCAGTTAGAGATTATGTGTTACTCTATAATAGGTCCATCCCCCTCCTTTCAGTCAAAGATTATGTGCTGTTCTGTAATAAGCTCACCCCTTACTTTCAGTCCGAAATTGTGTGGTACTCCCCACCCTCAAGACTTGTTGCAGGATAAACTGACCAGTTGCTGTAAAAGAATGCAACAAAGATTACTTCAAATGATGTATAATAGTCCAGTCATGTAAGATATATTTGTATAAGAAGAATGAAAACGGATGTTGAATGTAATTGTGTCACTTCGGAAAAACTCAGTTACAATTAGATTCAAACGTACTAACACCACTGTAAACGCTTTCCTTCATTTGTTCTTCTGTTGACTCCGACAAAGGTTTTATTTTTTTCGTGTCAGACGACTCCTTTGTTTGTCAGAAAAAAATCACTTCCGGGTCACAGTTCACATTAGAATTAGCTCTGAACCCTGATATCTTCGGACGCCGGAAGGAGTCCAGAAAATTAATGGGTTTTGGCTCCATTTCCTGGCATGGGGTGAAGGCGAGTTCTGCTGAAGCATAAATTCTGTACTCATGCCACCTTTCTTTCGACTCTCTGATACCCTTCATCCCTATGTAACCTTAAATGGACTTGACCATGCTTTTACCTTGGTGAGTCCATTATGGTTCACAGTGGTAGAAGGGTTAAATAAGCTGTTTGTTTTCTCCGGGTACTTTTGCCAGGATAATAATTATATCTCGTGCACTAACATCCGGGCCTGCAAGAATCAATGATTATTATAAGTTAGATAACTTTGATTGTTTCATTCATAATCGAAAATAAATATTATCTATTTATTTTTTCATATATATCAATTAGTTGTCACAATCATAAATCAGTTGTTTACATTGAAAAATGTATCCAGTTTAAAGTCTCTCTAATTTTCCCATATTTTTGAGAAAAAAATGAGCAAAAAATATGAATTTCAACATGAGAATGATTTCTTGAATTTCGGCACTTGTGATATGTAACCCTGGGACAAATTATTAGCTGCTTCCTACAAACCCGGCTAAAAAGAATGTCTTCTTCTGCCATTCAGATTCGGTTAAGTATAAGATTAACTAGAGACTTGTTTTAGTGAATAAAAACATATGTCTCTCCTTATTATCTTTTGTTTTATTCTTCCAACTTTCCTTCATAATGTCATAACAAAATGTAAAGCACTTAATAAATGTAAAATTTGACCTTAACCTATGCACTTGACCTTTGACCCTGTGACCTTGAGGCTTGGTCCATGGATATCTTTTTTATTCTGACCAACTTTCCTCCATCGTGTCATAACAAAAATCAATTAGGAAAAATGGACAGATGGACGAACAGAAGGACAGACAGACGGACGGACAAGCTAATTAATATAGGGCATCTGCATCGAAGATGGGCCTCTATTACCTGAATTGAGGTTTGGTCAATTATTGGTACATATATATAATTAGACAGTGAGGGTGAGAGTGCATCACCTTGGCGTACACCTTTGGATGTTTGAAAAAACCATACATTTTTTATCTCTGACCTTTCGGTGAAGGTCACACTGGCCCATTGACAATGCACTGCACTTCGTCTATTGGTGATGTAGGTATACTAAATCTTTAACGGTTTAAAAATTATCGCCCAGACAAGAATTGTTGAAATAAAATCACACTTATTTGACCTCTGACCTTGAGGTCAAGGCCACAGTGACATAACGACAATGCACTGCACATCTGCTTTAGGTGATGCATGTATACTGCAAGTTTTGTACATATACCGGGAAAATGTGATAAAAATGCATGGCAATATTTTGAAGGAAATAGGTATCACATTGGGAAACTTGGGGCAAGTTCTTCCTCCACGGGTTGTGTGTCACCTTGGTAACTGCTTCCTGCTGATTCAGCTAAGGAAAATTTTGTGTTTGTTTGGTGGATTAGTAAATAGTTTTGAGGACCCAGGTTCAACTCCAAGAGGAGGTATTAGAACAAATTAAGGACCCTAGTTGCACAAACGTGTGTGACCCTATCACATTTTTAACATTAAATCAAGCTCGGACAGGCCAAAGCTTAATACAAATATAATTTGCTGACAAAGATTTTCTATAAATAGTAACGGTGACCTTATCCTTGACCTTGACACCCTGAAACACGAACTCGTTCGAGGTATTACCATGCTGGACCTATATATGAAGTTTGGTCAGAATCCGTTCAAAAATGAAGTCGCAAGAGTGCTCGAGGTATTACCATGCTGGACCCATATATGAAGTTTGGTCAGAATCCGTTCAAAAATAAGTCAAAGAGTGCTCGAGGTATTACCATGCTGGACCCATATATGAAGTTTGGTCAGAATCCGTTCAAAAATGAAGTCGCAAGAGTGCTGACAAAGATTTTCTGTAAATAGTAACGATGACCTTATCCTTGACCTTGGCACCCTGATACAGGAACTCATTCGGGGTATTCCCATGTTGGACCCATATATGAAGTTTGGTCAGGATCCATTCAAAAATGAAGCTGGACCCACATATGAAGTTTGGTCAGGATCCATTCAAAAATGAAGTCGCAAGAGCGCTGACAAAGAATTTCTATACATAGTAACGCTGACCTTGACCTTGGCACCCTGAAACACAAACCTGTTCGAGGTATTCCCATGCTGGACCCATACATGAAGTTTGGTCAGGATCCGTTCAGAAATGAAGTTGCAAGAGTGCTGACAAAGATTTTCTATAAATAGTAACGCTGACCTTGACCTTGACCTTGGCACCCTGGAACACGAACTCGTTCGAGGCATTACCATGCTGAACCCATATATGAAGTTTGGTCAGAATCCGTTCAAAAATGAAGTCGCAAGAGCGCTGACAAAGAATTTCTATACATAGTAACGCTGACCTTGACCTTGGCACCCTGAAACACAAACTTTCGATAAAAATGCCCCCTCAGTAGTCATAAAAGCTAAAGTAGCGTTTATGACTATTGAGGTGGCATTTTTATCGAAAATTGATCTTAACCCCCCCAAATGTGTAAAATTACGCTAAACACCCTATTTTAGGTCCAAAACTAGCTGTAACAAATTCTCAGGTCCCTGTGGACCCATATACAAGAGTGTACGAAGTTTGGTCAGAATCCGTTCACAAATGAAGTCGCATGAGTGCTGACAAAAAGTGAATTTTGGGTGTGCGCATGCGCCGGGAATGGATGTCTTGTAGCCTAGACCAGCGAACTTTCTCATCGTTTGCTGGATTCTTGAGTTCCAATTTACATGAAATGTGTTGGTAAACATCGTATATGATCTAGAATCAGATTTGCATTATTGTATATACCCTGCCAATTGGTATAAACGCCTCAAACACTGAATATCCACTGCCGGTTCATGTTTCTCATTATCGATGTGTGACTTCCGGTTCACCCGCAATACCCTTATTCGCCAACTAAACTATCATTTCTAACATTGCTCATCTGTGTTGTGTATCATTTGTGCCCCAGGGTCGCACTGGGGACGAAGACTATAACCATACATTTGTCTATAATCCATTGTAGTCGTATTTTGTCCTCACCGGTCCTGCCTAACACGAAACGAGAGTCACAACATCGATGTCGTACTACATTTGGCTTTTCTATTTCGTGGTTTTTGCCACGCTGCTCAATCAGGACACATTGAAATGCTATGACAAAATTGTGTCAAAATTTCAGAAACATGAACAGCAAACGGGTAGTGTATTCTACCACGATGTGGCTTGCAGTGTCATTGATTACCATCATTATAATGATCCGTCTGATATGTCCTATTTATCAGAAGTCATCATAACACCTAACATTCATATTGTACACCATATTATTATGACTCAACTAGCTATGCCTACCACCGAAACAGTATGTGTTCACCCGTTTGGCAAAACACAGATTTTCATGTCCCTTCAGTCTTTACAAGACCTGCCAGCATTCCATTCGCTGTATAGTATTGTGGTAAAAGTGGATTTTGTCATCTGCGGTTTGAACAGTTACGTTCAATTCCGTAAGGAATTTGTAGTGTTATGTGAGTCTGTAGTGGGTTTGGCTCTTTCCAGGTGTGCGTACCTTTAGTCGCAAAATAGTAGTACTCTAGGATGGTACAGCCTTGGGGTTACGGGGGATATTCTGTCTGGTTTGACGAATGTCTGCCCGGGTATTTTCAGTTTATCTGTAATGACGGCCATCTTGCCGGGTGAGCCGGGGACAGTTTGTGTAATGCGCTGTCATTGGTCGAGACTGCGGTGGTGGAGCCAGTCACCGAGTCTCTTAGATTACGGATGTTATTCCGGGTATTTACACTAAGGGTCAAGGTCAGGGCTATTTAAGCCGTAGACGGGAGAGAAACCTCGCCACTTCCCTACCGGGATTTGGTCATTACCAACGCTTTGAAAACAAAGTGACTTAGCTTAGTGATACGGCTACGTTCTGAAACCGGAGCGGCTATGCATGGTTAGTTTTATTAGTTAGCTGACACTCTGAAAACAGAGTGGCTTATAATGCATGCGTAAGTTAGGTCTATTAGATAGCTGACACTCTGAAAACAGAGTGGCTTTATTGCATGTTTACATCTAGTAGATAGGCCTAGCTGGCACTCTGAAAACAGAGCGGCTTATATGCATGTGTACGTGTTCTGAGAACAGAACTGCTTAGCATAGGAACATGTTCTGAAACCAGAACAACTTAGCGTAGGAATTAACGTTAAGTTGTAGTCACTGTGCATGTGTAGACTAGTGTTTACTAGGTGTTGTTTCTAGAGGGAGGGTGGAAGTCTAGCCCGTCTCGTAGGCTGGTAGGTATAATAATGGACCAGGTGGGATATATACTCTATAGTTTCGTAGTACTTGTCAAGTTGGTCATATTTACAAGGCATTGAGGTGTGTATTGAGAGTTAACATGGAGCTTCTCCAGGGATTGTCTCATGCATGTACCTGTGGGTAGCTTGTCATAGACTCGGTAGGCTATTATTTGGATAAGTCTGCTTTCCTGGTGTATGTTTTGTTACCATTTCTATACTTGTTACATTCTATTTTACTTCAGGCTTTACATCTGTTTTAACTGGAACTTGGTTGTTATGTTATGTTATTTATGTAAATGAAACCAAACTCGTCTTAATTCATAATAAACTTGTAGAACGTTTACTGTGGTGTTGTTGTGGGTCTTTCCTAACACTTCGACTAATCAAAGGGAAAAGAACCAGAAGGTGGGTTTAGAAGGTGACTGTTGGCCACTGGTTTTATGTCACGGTCCGGTACATTTTGTACCCAATTTAAAAGTACACAACGCGAAGTCAATTGTGGTGGCAAACTCTCATCTCCTGACCCCTCCTACTACATAAATGGTGCCTGGTGACCAGGATTAGTCGTATTAGTGAGGAAAGATACCAAAGGTTAAACAACAGAGGTCTAGAAATGAATTGAGACTAATTAGGTATTATGGAATAGTTTTATTTGACTTAGAGCAGACATTATAATTTACAAGGGTTGCAGAGTTCAGTAAAATTAATTAAGTTATAAGGGGAGATTACTGTGTCAAGCATTTTGAAAATGGCATGCTATGTGGAAAGTACTAGGAAGAGTTCAGTCAAGGTTGTAGGAAATGATGTACAGCAGGGATTGGGAAACAGGAATTTTGACAATGACAGTGAGCTAGGGATAGCTGGTGTGTAATGTGTTAATGGTGGATACTGGATCACCTGTTTTGGTAATGTCCCAGACCAGGTTTAGAAAGGGTTTAGTTCTGCGGTGTTGGCAAAGTGTTGTGTAAATCTTGTGTCAGCGGACGGGGAAAGGTTAACGGTAAAGGTCAGGCCACCATAGATTAGATGGGGCTCTCGCCCTTTCGACAAACCTACGTCATGGCAGATTTGGGAGGTTTGGATGGGATATTGGGAATAGATTTTTGAGATGAGTATGATGGTGGTATCCAGGTCTATCGAGGTGCACGGAACACGGGTCAAGGTCAAGGTTAGTTGATTCAATCGGAAACTTGCAGCTGTTCTCATGGAGATATACAAAGTAAAGTTGGAGGAAAGGAATTTTGTGTGCTAAATGCTTATATGATTAAGACCACAGTACCCTAAGATAATTGTTTCAGTGGTAATTAAACTTTGTGGATAAAGATATTTGTTCAGAACTAAGTACTGGTGTTAGAAGAGTACAGGCAGTGACTTTTGTGGTGCAAGTTGAAAATAGGGATATAAGTGGAGACAGGAAGTAGCTTCCTGGCTGTGTTTTAGAGTACAGTACAGGAATTCTTAAGTGAACTTCCTGGGTGGTGAATTTTCTGAATGTGAATCAGTCAGTATTGTGATTTATGACATAAACAGTATTCATTAGTTGGCATCCATGGGTAGGAGTTGTTGTGGTAAATTAGAAAAACATTTTGCCATATAAAAGAGTACCATGTGAAGTATTTAATCTTATGATGTTTGATGTCTCGCAGGAAGTAATTTGACATCTAGCAGGAAGTAGTTTAATGTGTCACAGGAAGTAGTTCAGTACAATGTCAAGTTATCAGTGTTTAACAGTGTCTAGCATTTATTGCAGTGTTTTTGGCTGACAGACAGTCTGTTATGTATTGGGTAGAATCTTATAGTAAGATTCAAATGTTCATAGTTGTTATTCCAATTCATGGAATACAGCTAGCCAAAATTGTTTGACCTGCCAGTAGACAGTGTGGTACCTAACACACTGGAGCAGGTTTCACTCTCCACAATAGGTTGCACAAGTGTAACCGCTGTGAGAGGAGGTCCAGGAGCCATCCATGGGTGACGTAACATCGGAGGGACCATGAAGCTGGAGGATTGTCCATCTCGATCCAACTGGAGTGGAGGCCGGAGATCTCCTGTTTCTATTTGGATGTGACGCGCATACGTGTGAAGGAGGGAAGACTGTGATGTGTGTTCGTTCGGCCTACGAAAGACTTTCGGTTGCGGTTTGTGCCAGTGAAATGTGTTTTTGAAAGACATTTGTTTTTTTATTTTCAGGTGTGTTCGTGAACATTTATTCATATTTAACGCGATCACTATTGTAATTGTATATCAGATAATGAATAGGATACCGTTAAGATTTTAGGATTAAGTTGTGTGGCTCAGGTAAGGATTTTGTAGACAAAGTTAATTGACTGTTGGTAATTACTTTGATCTTAAGGTGGGAGGTATGTGGTAAAAGTGGATTTTGTCATCTGCGGTTTGAACAGTTACGTTCAATTCCGTAAGGAATTTGTAGTGTTATGTGAGTCTGTAGTGGGTTTGGCTCTTTCCAGGTGTGCGTACCTTTAGTCGCAAAATAGTAGTACTCTAGGATGGTACAGCCTTGGGGTTACGGGGGATATTCTGTCTGGTTTGACGAATGTCTGCCCGGGTATTTTCAGTTTATCTGTAATGACGGCCATCTTGCCGGGTGAGCCGGGGACAGTTTGTGTAATGCGCTGTCATTGGTCGAGACTGCGGTGGTGGAGCCAGTCACCGAGTCTCTTAGATTACGGATGTTATTCCGGGTATTTACACTAAGGGTCAAGGTCAGGGCTATTTAAGCCGTAGACGGGAGAGAAACCTCGCCACTTCCCTACCGGGATTTGGTCATTACCAACGCTTTGAAAACAAAGTGACTTAGCTTAGTGATACGGCTACGTTCTGAAACCGGAGCGGCTATGCATGGTTAGTTTTATTAGTTAGCTGACACTCTGAAAACAGAGTGGCTTATAATGCATGCGTAAGTTAGGTCTATTAGATAGCTGACACTCTGAAAACAGAGTGGCTTTATTGCATGTTTACATCTAGTAGATAGGCCTAGCTGGCACTCTGAAAACAGAGCGGCTTATATGCATGTGTACGTGTTCTGAGAACAGAACTGCTTAGCATAGGAACATGTTCTGAAACCAGAACAACTTAGCGTAGGAATTAACGTTAAGTTGTAGTCACTGTGCATGTGTAGACTAGTGTTTACTAGGTGTTGTTTCTAGAGGGAGGGTGGAAGTCTAGCCCGTCTCGTAGGCTGGTAGGTATAATAATGGACCAGGTGGGATATATACTCCATAGTTTCGTAGTACTTGTCAAGTTGGTCATATTTACAAGGCATTGAGGTGTGTATTGAGAGTTAACATGGAGCTTCTCCAGGGATTGTCTCATGCATGTACCTGTGGGTAGCTTGTCATAGACTCGGTAGGCTATTATTTGGATAAGTCTGCTTTCCTGGTGTATGTTTTGTTACCATTTCTATACTTGTTACATTCTATTTTACTTCAGGCTTTACATCTGTTTTAACTGGAACTTGGTTGTTTGTTATGTTATTTATGTAAATGAAACCAAACTCGTCTTAATTCATAATAAACTTGTAGAACGTTTACTGTGGTGTTGTTGTGGGTCTTTCCTAACACTTCGACTAATCTAAGGGAAAAGAACCGGAAGGTGGGTTTAGAAGGTGACTGTTGGCCACTGGTTTTATGTCACGGTCCGGTACATTTTGTACCACACTTAAAATTACACAACGCGAAGTCAATTGTGGTGGCAAACTCTCATCTCCTGACCCCTCCTACTACAGTATGTTCTGTAAGAGTAAAAATTCGCGTCATCTACTGAAGTCTGGTAAGATCTTGCACTTCCTTATTTTACTCATAATCGCCCAGTCTAATGATGTTGAATTCAATCCAGGGCCCTGTCATGACAGTACAAAATTTTTCTGTGGCACCTGTGACAAGACTGTCACATGGGAACACAGAGGAATTGTCTGTGAAACCTGTGATCAATGGTTTCATGTGGACTGCCAGGACATTCATAGTAAAACATACCAAGATCTGAATGATAGTATGGTCAGCTGGCATTGCCTTATATGTAACCATCCAAACTACAGTTTTGTTGCTTTTGATCTACATGAAATTAGTACCACCAATCAATTTGAGAGCCTTTCACAACTGTGTACTAGCAATGTTAGCAACCCCAGCACACCGAGCACCATCAAACCTATACACTCATCTACACCTATACGCAAAGAAAGAAAGCAAGTTCATGTAAAAGAGAAACCTATTAGGATTATTAATGTTAATTTCCAATCCATAAAAAACAAACAACATCTTGTGAATAACCTAACCCAGAGTACCCTTCCTGATATTATTATTGGTACTGAAACTTGGTTGAAACCTGACATAAAAAGTAATGAGGTAATTCCATCAGACTACAGAGTTTTCCGGAAAGATAGACTGAGTGGTGAAGGTGGAGGTGTCCTTATTGCAATAAAAAACATCTACATAAGTGACACTGTTGAAGATCTTACTCCACCCGAAGAGTGTGAAATCATATGGGCCAAGATAGAAGTTGTTGGTAGTAAGACGCTCTATATCTGCTCATATTATAACCCCAAAACCAACAATGAACATAGTGCAAAGATGTTTGATATTTCTGTAAGACGAGCCTCCCAGCTTCATAACTCCTCATTTGTCATTGGAGGGGATTTCAATCTACCTGGTTGGGACTGGGAGAATAAGATCATTAAACCTAATACTACCTATCCAAAACCTCACTATGAATTTGGGAATCTACTCGATGATACTGGGCTAACACAACTTGTCACATTTCCAACTCGCAACAACAACACATTGGACCTTATGATCACAAACACTCCTAATCAGGTCCAGAGAATTGAGGCAATACCTGGCATATCTGATCATGATATTGTGTTCCTCGAAATATCTAGTGTTCCCCGCAAAATTTCACAAAAACCACGAGAAATTCCATTATATAAAAAGGCTAATTGGAATTCCATGAAAAGGGAACTCCAAGACTTCTATCTTGATATTTCCGACAATAAAGTTTTGACAGTAGAAGGTCTGTGGGAAACATTTAAATCATTCCTACACAACATACTTAGGAAGCATATCCCACACAAAGTGGCAAAAAAAAGAGATGGAAACCCCTGGGTGACCTATGAAATAAAAAAGTTAATTAACAAAAGAAACCGTCTCTATAAACAACTAAAAAAGTCGGGTAGTCCATCTATCAAAGAAAAGTTTAAATCATTGAAACATCTTATCCAAAAACTACTCAGACAGGCATATTGGAAATATATAGAAAATATTGTCACTCCATCTACAGATTCCACAGATTATAAACCAATGAAAATTTTTTGGACATATATCAAACACCAAAAGGCCGACTACAATGGGGTAGGGGCTCTGAAATATAATGGTAAACTTCACACAGAACCAACTGACAAGGCCAATATACTTAACAACCAATTTCAATCCGTCTTTTCAAGTGCTGACAACATTAGCCCAGATACACTTTCACAGCAGTATACATCTCGAAATAATACCCCTGAGATGCCTAATATCCATATAACAGCAAATGGAATTTATAAACTTCTTTTAAACCTGGACACTACTAAAGCTGCTGGTCCAGACATGTTGAAACCTAAGATACTTAAGGAGTTGGCTACAGAAATTTCTCCCATTCTCCATCTTGTCTTCCAAAGGTCACTAAATACCGGTCATGTCCCAACCGACTGGAGAACAGCATACATTGCCCCAATATATAAAAAAGGCCAAAAATATAATCCTGAAAACTATCGCCCCATTTCACTTACCTGTATTTGTTGTAAATTATTTGAACATATCTTAGTTAGTAACATCATGAACCATGCTGATAGTAACAACATTCTTTACCCTCTACAACATGGCTTCAGACAAAGCAGGTCCTGTGAGAGTCAACTCATTGAGTTTGTAGATGACATCTCCAGTAATTTAGAAGAAGGCAAACAAACTGACATCTTGATTATGGACTTCAGTAAGGCCTTCGATAAGGTGAGCCATGCTCTACTTATCCACAAACTTCGGGGCTATGGTATTACTGGGGAAGCTAACACCTGGATAGCAAACTTCCTCAATAGTAGAACCCAAACTGTAATGGTAGACGGGGAAATGTCTGATCCTGCCCCAGTAAGATTCGGGGTCCCCCAAGGCTCGGTCCTCGGGCCGAGTCTTTTCTTATATTACATTAATGACATAGTTGAGGGTATTTCATCTTCCATCAGACTCTTTGCAGATGACACCATCATGTATCTGGCTGTAACATCACAGAGAGAAGCCCACATCCTGCAAAGAGATCTTGATAAACTTGCCCTTTGGGAGACAAAATGGAAAATGGCTTTCCACCCAGAAAAATGCCAAGTCCTCTCTGTCACGAGAAATAGACACTCCATCCGTCATCCATATATGCTCCATGGTCAAGAATTGGAACATGTGACAGCAGCAAAATATCTTGGGGTCACCATTAGGTCCGATCTGAAGTGGGACACACACATAGATAACATTAGTAAAAAAGCCAATTCTACCCTAGGCTTCCTGAGGCGCAATTTTAAAATTTCATCTAGCTCCATCAAACAAAAGGCCTATAAGTCTCTGGTCCGCCCTCAGGTTGAATACGCCAGTCCGGTGTGGGACCCCTATTTGAAAAAGGACAAGGACAAGCTTGAGATGGTCCAGCGCAGGGCTGCCCGTTTTGTTGCCAACCGCTACCGTAACACCTCCAGCGTTGGCAACATGTTAGACCATCTAAAATGGCGCAGCCTTGCAGATCGCAGGAAAGACGCTAGACTGGTCTTACTGTATAAAGTCCACCATGGAAAGGTTGCCATTACATCCAAACATCTAGCTCCTACCACCAGACAAACCAGACATAGTCACCATCTTTCTTTTCAAACCATTTCGTGCAGGACGTCTGTTAGGAAAGAATCCTTCTTTCCTCGAACAATCACTGATTGGAACAACCTCCCCTCCAAAATTGTTTCTTCTGACTCTCTCTCTTCATTCAAATCCGCCATATCCGACCATCATTATTAATTCTGTTCTCTCCCTTTCATAGCGCCACATCCAATCCATTTGACATAACCTTCACTATGTTGAAGTAGGTCAGTAATAGGTAGAAGTAGAAGTGAACATAAGTACGTACGTACGAACGGAACGCTATATCCCCTTCCGAAATACCGCTTGAGTTCTGTAATTTTGTTTATCTGATCAAGAGATCTTGGAACGATAAACCATCTATTGTGGTATTCTGCGATACATTATATGGCGACAGAATTCTGTAGATACCAACACGATAAAAATAGCCATTTTGACACATTTCCAGTTTTCTTTAATTTTTTCCCTCGCGTTTAGTTTTTGCCACATTTTTTTACCTTCGTTTCAAACATTCAAATGATCAAGAAAGGCGCTTTCTAGTTTTGAACCATTTCAAAATATATCCGGATTCGTCATTGGTATTATTTTACTTTTACATATATTTATTTAGCGCATAGCTTACAGTACTTCTTTGTGCTAAGAACTTATATATATTGCTTATACGGAGGGATTTGGGATGGTCAACAGTTCAGTAAATGGAGAGGAATGTTGCAAAAAAATGTGTAACCAGCGTGATGTGGTTATTAGTATCTCCCCGATTTTACAGGTGACGTACTTCCGGTTATAAGTATTATTACAAGACAGATCTTGCTGCGAGAGTCGTACGTCCAGTTTCTGTCCGGAATAACGCATATGAACCAGATAGATGACCTGATATACATGCATTCCCGACTCGTGAGTATGGCTAAGAGTTCTGTTTGATTCGCAATAGGAATATGAATTCTTTCATTTAATTTAATTCAACAGTATTTCTTTTTAAAACTAGACCATGATGCTAAAAACCGAAAGTAGAAAATTGTGTACCAATACGGGAATTCCAGTCAATCGCAATGATTCATAGGCCTAGCTAGTGGTTGGATTAAATATTATGGACAAACAATCTCTTAAAAATTGTTTTGAGATGTTACTGAGACATCATAATATGATTGTACATGTATATGCCTTACCTGGGATAATTCTACATGTAGCTCTTTTTTAAAGGGATTAGCAAAATTTCGATGAGATTTGTCTGTATAAAGTATTATAACTTTAAAGTTTTAATGAGATTTTCCCAAGAAAAATATATGGTTAAAAGCTTAAAATACCCAAATCTCGCCCCAAAGTGATTCCTGCCTTACGTTTTAAAACGTAATAAAAGGCAGTGATTCAGATTGGGCTCGGCCATCGGCAAATGGCCGATTGAAAATGCAAATCGCCGAGAAAAATATCTCTCATGGGACATAAGGGCCGGTAGTTTTTTATTTTATCAGACTAAATGGCCGATGAATTATCAGTTGCAAAGGACAACTGAAAGTATTTTTATCTAAAGTCAAAATATCTGTCGAAATACGATCGTTTGTCTATTTCCTGAACTTCACAGCGATCAAACATAACAAAACTGTTATCACTCGGGCGCTTGTTACCATTCTATGTCATATAAGATTTTACAAACGTTTGGACGATGCAAAAAAATAACTGCTATCACTTGGGCGCTTGTACTTCGCTGCAATAGTAACGATCTTTTGTAAGCGTTCAGAAGATACAGAAAAAAACATGGGACCTAAAAAACGAAAATTGCTGCAAGAGGCTCAGAAAACGGTCACACTAAAATACGCCATAGGAGAAAATACGCCATAGGTACGCCATAGGATATTTTCGGCGCCATAGATAAATGTACATACTATATCTTCAAAACACATCCTTTCATTCCTTGATTGGTGCATATTACACCATCTGGTGAAGTTTCATTGAAAACAAATGTGTACTTTGTACCAAAAAACGATCTTATATCGGAGGCTCTCAGACACTAAAATATGCCATAGGAATCTAGTCAAGCAAGCGTTAAATATCAATATTTTATGCAACAAATAACTAATTTATTACAGTTTTATATGTCATTTGAAAGTTATGATTAAGTTTTAGTGTTAAAAAAATGTGTATTTTGTAAGAAAATCGGTAAAATTACCGTGACGTGAAACTCTAATTATACGCGTACGCCATACAGATGTAACCTCAATCTCTCTTGATATACTATCGGCAATCCTATGGCGTATTTAAGACTATATATTTTTTTATAATGATATTTATTTTGTTCATTTATTCACTCAAGCATTACATTTAATACTAAAAATATATATATACCTAAAAAGCACAACAAAAATTTTCTATTTTATACCCTTTTCTATGTTATGTTAAGACTATGTATTTTTTATATTAATATATTTTTTTTATTCATTTATTTACACATATACGTCCCTGATTAACAAAAACATTATTTTTGTTGCTTGATATATATCCTATGTCGACGGCACCAAGAAAATTTCAGCACAATGGCCTAAACTTTTTTGTAGTTCCGGACAAAATGGCCTAAGAAAATTTCAGCATTTAGGACATCTGTCCTTTAGTAAGACAGGCCAATCTGAATCACTGAAAGGTAATATCTATGGTGGCACTTATTTGGCAGTCATTTTCTGTCGGTTGCGAACCAGGCTTACCCAGTGAAAACAGGCTGATGCGCACACATTCCAAGAGCGAAACAAGTGTTTGAGCTGGCGCATGGGTAAGCCGGGTTCACCACCAGCGGAATTCAGCTGCCAAACAAGTGCCCCCTTTATCTTGCCTAATACATGTATAAAGTTTTACAAGTCAACGACTAATAAAAATTAACGACTGGAAGAACATTGGGAACAGTGTGATTATGATCAACATTGATCAATGTTGATATAAACAATTAAACTGGAACTTTTGGTAACCATGCATTTGTAAGGCCGCTTCCAATTTCCATCTGGTCCAATTTTTAATGTTTCACCTCTGTTGTTATGGCGCAGTTTAACTCGTTATCCAACCAATTGAATTTGTATCCTGATTTTTGCTACATATTCTGATGAAATTACTTTTTATTAAATGCCATAAACTCTTTTCCGTGTGTTCTGGCACCAAGCGAATATATACATACAAATCAGGTTCAAGCAGTCGATAAACCAAATTACTTTTGTAATGTTATTAAATTAAAACCCTGCACTGCATATACTCCATTCACGATCAAGTAACACTGACTTGTCATTTCTGTTAAAGCTATACATAGGCCAACACCTGTTTGTTTAGGCCTATAGCTTTAAAGGGGCATCCCGCGAAAGCCTAAATGTCTGTTCTTGAATATACAATGTACATGGCGTCTGCACTACTAATTATACTTTCCTGTTATTTCCCATATTCAAAGTGGACTCAAAATGTCTATTATGACCACTTGCAAAATCGCATTCCTCGGGAAAGCCCAGATAAAAATAGCGGGAATGACGCAACGTGACAGGTGTGCCGCAAGTTCCCTGATCGGTTTGACGGAAGGGGCCACACGGGAGGGGACGCGTAATGTACACGGCTGATGAAACAGAGACAAAGTCTGTGTATAAACTTATTGAATCACATCCACATTAAAAATAGACATCAATTGCACACATACCGATATTCAAATGAAGAATAATTGTCGGTATATCGGCACCATATATCGACACCAGGAATTATCTATATTATATTTACCTGACCGAGGCCGGTACACATGGGTACGGAATACGGCCATATGGTACAAACCTTAATTTTTGTAAAAGGTAATAATCACAAACCCAATTTTTCAGATGATTTCATAAAATGTATGTAGCATGCATTGAAAAGTACGAAAATAAAATGACATGAAATGTTTGCGATTTTTTTTACAACTCAATGTATTGAGGATTTTTTTTCAACTTTCTTTATATATACAAGATACATTCATATTCATTTAAAATCTAGCCAACTTTCAGCGTCTTCACACGTTAACACGTATTACGGAATGCGAAAATTTAAGTCCATACACTCATATAACGCACCACACACTAAGCATGACTATATGTATATCAGATTTGGAACTGTTAAAACACTTAAAACTAACCGTTATGAACATGTTATGATAATTCCGCTTTCTTTTTGTCCCCCGCTTCCGGAGGAACGGGGGATATTGATTTGGGTTTGTCCGTCCGTCCGTCCGTCTGTCCGTCCCTCTGTCCGTCCGTCCCTCTGTCCGTCTGTCTGTCACACTTCGTTTCCGTGCTCTATCTTTTGAAGGAATAATCCGATTTTCATTAAACTTGGTCAGGATACTTATCATCCAAGTACCTCGGATGAGTTCGATTTTCGTGAAATTCCGCGCATATTTTATGGAGTTATCCCCCTTTTATCACCAAATATAGGCATCATGTACAAAATGCCATAACTCTTATGTTTTTTATTTAATTCACTTTAAATTCTGTAGAATATTATATAAGGTAATGATGTTTAACATATATTACGGGTTTGGATGTCGTATCTCAACTTTCTTTGGAATCCGACAGAGTTTTGTCCCTTTCATTGCCAAATGAAAGCATTATGTACAAAAAATTGCTTTCCGTGCTCTATCTTTTGAAGGAATAATTCGGTTTTCATCAAACTTGTTGAGGATACTTATTATTCAAGTATCTCGAATGAGTTCGATTTTCGTGAAATTCCGCGCGTATTTTACGGAGTTATCCCCCTTTTTATCATGAAATATAGGCATCATGTACAAAATGCCAGAACTCTTATGTTTTTTATTTATTTAATCTACTTTAAATTTGGTACAATATCATATCAAGCAATGATGTAACATATATTAAGTGTTTTGATGCAGGTATTTCAACTTTCTGTGGATGAGTGTGTCTTTGTAATAGGTATGTAAAAACTATGTATTCAATATAGCCTGCATGTGAAACAATTTGCTATATCTTGTAGTGGACTACAATCCCCGCAAATAACCATGGATCGCCTTAACAGCAATGCAGGTATTGAATATTCAATCTGCTTATTTCAATCAGTACACTTTATTTCATAGTACATGTACAATACAATATATAACCAATATATACATTTTCAATTTCTATTCAATTCCCTCATAATACATCTTTGTATTCCATTCACATTTTGTAAGGTGTCACAAGAGGAAATAATATTTTACAAATATTACACGTTTTCTGATCAATTTTTAACTTTCCATATAATTCATTATGCCCTTTCCCTTGCCCTAAACCAGTATTATGTACAAAAATGACTTCACACACGATATTATTTGCTCTAATTTCCTCATAAGACAGTCAAATGTTTAATGCATAAACGGCTCAGCCAATTTCCATTGCCAAATTTCGCACATGATGTTTCCCCCCAAGTGGCCCTGAAGCGGGGGACATAAATTCCACGAATTAGCTTGTTACATCTTTTTTGTCGTCTTGTAAAGGGACGGTGACCTTTGAAAAAAAACTGCAGGAATGGAATATACATATAGGTATATGTTGTATAACTTTGTTGTTTTTTTTTAGTTTTTTCCCCCGTTATGTATATATTTTCGTATCAAATTCAATACCGGGGTCGCAACCCAATGATATTTGTACCTTCACTAATTTAGAGATTAAGTATGAATATCACCTTTTTTACGCGTGAAAACATATTTTTTTTATTCCTTTTGTCCAAATTGAAGCCGTATGTACCTCGTTCGCACGTCCCGTTTTACAACGTAATCAAACGACTTTTTCTATTATGGTATATATTGTATTTGAAAATGTCTTTCTATCCAGCAATATAATTAGATCATACTGTTTTCCTGGAACATAAGATTTTATAAAGGGAATATTATAAACACACTTTTAAGTTTCATATTACACACACATTTTATGGAACAGAAGACTGAAACAGTTTCCCCTTGGGTAGCCTCAAAACCAAATCAAAGCTTTATTTGTGCATGTTACCGTTACCCAGAAGAAATATGTAACATACACACAATAGAGCAGGTAGTTTCTCCTTTGAATACTTCCCATCTCTCAATATGATTCCGTAACGCTGTCTTGCGTCATATTTTGACCATTCGGCAACTTTTCGCTTAATAGTTAGACCTTATCGTGGTGTAACGGTAACAATGGAAGCGGCGCTCGCTGCGCATGCGTTGGTAGGTGGAAATCCCAAACCAAAACGTCTAGCCAGACGTTCTGGAATTCCACTAGTTATTTTGAAATTATTTATTTTATGAATACATATATGCAAAATCCGATCGTCGCAGTCCATAAGAATACCCACTTGATATGTGTATGTAATATTTTGAAAAAAAATATGAAAAAAAAGCTTACTTTCGCGGGATGCCCCTTTAATATCATCATTTTGTTAATTGCTGATGAATTCAGTGATGGATACTTTAAATTGCCAGATGGTTAGTAACACTGAAGATACAACATAGTTAGTCCAATATGGACCACCAGCAACATTTTTAGGCCTTAATGTTCGCGCTAGATCATCATCTACAAATGGTTCAATGCAAATTATCATTGAGATCAAAAACATTGGCAAAATTTATTTCCTTCTGTGAAAATCTTCCCCTTAAGTTTACTAATCGGCATCTTTAATCAATCTATCTGAAGGTTTATGTATGTCTTAAGGGTCCTGACTCTCTAACCCGCAAGATATTGGAAAGGCTGGCGGGCGGGCGAGAGTTAGAACTCCTTGTAATTCAAATATATGACCCGCATCATCAGAAACCAGAAGGTACACTTCTCTAACGATTGTGTACCGTTTCTTTCTGAGCTATCTATTTTGGATCATGTGACGTTAGACAGCAGTAATTTTCAAATGAATATTCTGGGAATCTGGATATTTTTAATAATGTCAGGGGAGATTACTCTTACAATGTATATTATTAGCTCACCTGGCCAAGTGATATTATGCGATGTGTGGTGCGGCGTCTGTCCATCCTTGTCCGTCAGCCTTTCCTTTAAATGACTTCTTCTTAAATACTGAAAGGTGTAGTGACATGGAATCTGGCTGGTAGCTTTTTTGGAAGGAGCTGAACAAAGTTTGCGAAAAAGATCACTTTCACCTATATTGAACGTCACAGGGGTTAAATATGTCGAAACCTCCCAAAAACTTCCTCTGAAATACAGTCGAGCATAGACACCTTATATTTGACTAGTAGCTTCCTCAGATAAAGCTGAACAAAGTTTGCGAAAAGAAGTGACCTGGACCATTATTCAAGGTCACAGAGGTCAAATCTGCTTAGAGGCATATAGCTGACAGGTTCCTTGGATAAAGGCGAACAAATTTTGCGAAAAGAAATGACATTGACCAATATTCAAGGTCATGGTCAAATCTAATAAAAAACATTTGAGCGACTTCTTCTGAAATGTCAAAATGGCTAGAAGCAGGACATTTGGCTGGTAGCGTCATTGGAAGACTAGCAAAATTAAGTTTGCCAAAAAAAAAAGACCTTGACCCATATTCAGTTTCAAAGTCAGAGGGGTAAAATCTGTTAAAACATTTCAACGACTCCTTCTAAAATTCATAAATCATTAATATGCATAATATACCAACAGCTTAAGTTTAGCTTGTCATGAAACCAGTGTTAGGTTTTTGGTAATAAAAACCAATGCTGTCATCGTATGAAAATCTTGAACATGCAAGGTTTTTACCTACCCCAAAAAACGAAGATTTTTGTATTTTGGCACAAAAACGAACATCGAAACCTTCCTGGCTTCACTGTAAGCATACTGTTGCTCAGAGCCCCTCTGACAAAATCAGAGTAATCTCCCCTGTCAATTTAGCAGTGACTAATGTCATGGAAAATTCTGTTATTGAAGATATCGCTGATGTTACAACCCCATGCTCACAATTTAATGCATGAATAAAAGTGTGGATCTGTATAGCTTTTTTAAAACGGAAATATATTAGAGATTGATGGATGCTGTTTTAAGCTTACCTGGCCAAATTTAAGTACCGATGTATATTGTCTGTTGCATGCTGGGAGGAGAAACTATGAAATTTGTTCAAATTAATGACCTTGACTTTTAAGGTCATAGGTGTCAAATTTGTTAAAAGTTCACCAGCAACCTAAGCTTCTTCTTAGTAACCGAAAGGCCTACTTCCTGGTTACTGATATTTTGGCTAGAAGCATGTTAGGATGAAGAGATATTAATTTTTATAAATTGACCCTCTAACAAGGTCACATGGGGTTAAATACATGTATGTTCAAATCTTTAAACAACTTTACATTAGCCAAGTAACAAGTATTATATAGCTGACTGGTAATTATTCAGATGACTGTTACAATGATAGGCCAATTGGTCTTTTAAGTAAATTTACAAGATATAGTGAGGAAATATAATATTTGACATTGTAAATTAAAGAAACCCTTACTTTGACTCAAGCTTGTCCTGTTCTCTTATAACAGAAACCAGCGGCTACACAGAGAGAGAAACAACATCCTCATATGATGTTCTTCACAATGTTGAGTCATCTCGAACGTGTGGTCTGGTAATCCTCACGTAAGTGCTGAAGCTCACTTGTTCGGGTCCAGTCATCAATCCCTAACCAACCACGGGTGAGGTAAAGTAGAGAAGATGGAGTGTGGAAAGGAAACGACATCACCTAAGAAAACATTGTCAGAGACAAACACTGACAACAGGCGATATCAGACAGGAGGCAGGATTCCCTTTATACAAACTATTACAGCTGGAGCTAGTGGCCCTGATATAGAACAATTGTCTGAAGAGGCTATAGGTAAAATGGTGTCAGATTCTCTCCAGGGAGGAAAAACTGAAGTGACAATGGTGGCAGTCAGTCAAACCCAGGGAGAGGTCACAGGGACAATGATGTCCGCTAACCCCCAGGGAGGGGCTACAGGGACAGTGGTGCCTAGTCACCCCCAGGGCGGTGCTACAGGGACAATGGTGCCTGCTCGTCCCCAGGGAGGGGCTATAGGGACAATGGTGCCTAGTCACCCCCAGGGAGGGGCTACAGGGACAATGGTGCCTGCTCGTCCCCATGGAGGGGCTACAGGGACAATGGTGCCTGCTCGTCCCCATGGAGGGGTTATAGGGACAATGGTGCCTGCTCGTCCCCATGGAGGGGTTATAGGGACAATGGTGCCTGCTTACCCCCAAGGAGAAACAACATTGGTGCAAGGTATGCATAGTAAAGAGTTCACTAATATACAGTCGAACCCGTTTATTTATTTTAATTTCAAAGTCGAGGGGACCATGGTTATAAACTTAAGAGCTAAACAGGTATGCGAGTTAATTTTCATGTGTTTGAATGCTATTGTAAAGCTTGGCCGGTACAGACAAAACACTTCTAATTAAATTGGATCTTATACAAGTTCGAGAGAACGAGGTTTGACTGTATGTATTATTTAAGCTCACCTAGTCCAAATTAAGGACCAAGGTCAGCTAATGCCATACCTTGGCGTCTGGCGTCTGTCCATCAACAATTGACTTCTTCTTCTTAACCGCTGGTCACAATTTAATCATATTTAGTGGGAATCATCCCTATGTGGCTCAGAGATTCAAATTTTTACAAATGATGATGCTACTGCACGGTAAGTACTGTTGGGGCAGATCCCACACCGGACAAGTGTGTGTAATAAGCTTACATTACACATGAGTTATTGTCACATTCACTGAAATCCAGGTGAGCACTACAGGCCCTCTCGACCTCTTGTTTGGTTTTGTTTAGGACAGTACTGCTTCACATTAAAGGCCCAATATATGTAACTTCAGGAAATTTTTCAATACTTTGAAAAATTCTGAAAAAAATCCAGTCGATAACCATGCAAAAATAAACCTAAAACAAAGTATCAGTTGGGGCCCACTTCAACAACAAGTGGAAGGTAGAAGACGGTTCAAAATGGACTCGTGTTTACAAATACAGTGTTTCAACTGCTGTTGTTCCTGTAACGGCGTAAAAATTCATCTTGGATATTGCTGATATCAGTTAATCTTAACTTAATCTATAAATATAACAAGTTATTAAGCTTGATATTCGCTTCAAGTTTTGCCAAAAGTTACATATATTGGGCCTTTAATATTGTTGTCCACTTTTTCGACCTCTGTTATTTATGGAAGGGGAAGCTATAGTGTTTCCATTATTCAAACCCTCATATTCTTTCCTAATCCAATTGGTAGCTCCCATTTTGATTTTCAATAAGAAGAGCTCTTGTAGCTTTACTTCTTGATACACTTTGAAAGAATTCGAAGTTGACCCAATTTTAAAGCAACAAGTCCTTCCTTTTTTCCCTTTAAATATAAAACTGTTATCATTTTTAATTTTCATTTTGATTAATCATTGTTTTTGTTGTCCTTTAGTACAAAAGCAGAGAATTGGCAACGTGAACTTTTCATTTAGCGGAGGAGAAGCCAATGTGTTGGGGGATAACAACACTGTCAATATCAGCAAAAACGGTAAGTTCCAGTCTATAAATTCAGTGTGAATGACTATTAAGCTGGAAATTTTTTCTTGCTGAATGTTGAGGATACTTCTTAAAATCAGTGATTGTTACGAAAAAGAATATTACAGAAAAATATTGATTAACAAAATTGATTTTCTATCAATTTACTTGCCACATTAGCATTTCATAAACAGATTCATAATCAATAAAAACAAAGTGAGCTGGGGCTCACATAGATATATACCCCAATCCCTACAATGTTGTCAAGTGTGAACCTTTAACCTCGACAGATGATCACCGAAATCTAACCAGGTGTAGAATTTGATAGTGTGATGCTAGGATTCATGGGATATTTTTATACAAATGTTTTATTCCCAGTGATCAACTCTGACTTTTGACATTTAACCTTGACAGATATTGACCGATGACCACCAAAATCGTAATTGGGTGTAGACCTTGATCATGGGATGCTATTGTGTGAATAATGAACCAAATATGTCCGGGGGTTTGTGATTTTTCTTATACAGTAACATTTTTATCACCAAAGGATTCGGTTTGTGGTTACCTTTGATCTTTATCGTTGACTCAAAATGAACACTAAAATCTTATCAGGTGTAGACCATCATCTTATCTTGTGATGTGAATGTGAACCAAATATGTCCCAGGGTTTTAAGAAATGTTGTACACATGGTCTGGACGCAGGCACACAGGCGCATGCACAGACAAAGTGATTACTATTTACCCCCTTACCTACATGAGCAGGGGTTTTAAGATATGTCGTACACAAGGTCCGGAAGAATAGGTATTATCATGCATAAAATATATCTAGGATGTCTTATAAAATAATTAAAAAAAACCATTTTCTGCTAAATTTGTAGATGATGAAACTAAAGCTTTGATGACGGATGTCAAAGAAATGGTGTCTGAATATAAACAGACTATGAAGACACAGAAAACATCACAGAAGACGTCAGCAACTCAGACAAGTGGTAAGGACATATATTTTGTGTTCTTTACAGATTCTTCTACGGTCTTATGGACATCTGTATTTGTGTTTATAATTTGTAAATATTCCATTGATCAGCTGAATTATTATATTATTTCACCTTACAACCAATAAGAAATCTATATATAGCTATATCGACATACTTTCCAAAATTTGTTGGCATAATTTGAGAAATTATTATCTGTAAATATGTTGCATTCAAATGATGTCTACATATTTTCACAATGTTCTAGATAACTTTGTAAAACAAATAATCATATCAGGCAGTATTAAAGGAATCGGCTTTTTCTATGCTCAATGCTTCATTGATCACTTTCCTGAAAATCATCACATAATTATAATGTACTGTAATAGCTTATGATAAGTAGGTTTGAGCACAGTTATGTGGTAGTTCAGGGTTTATGTTAAAAATGATATTTTGACTAACGTTACTCGTTTTGTTTTAAAGCAAGTCAGTCAATATCAAATCTGAGCATTAAGAACATGATGAAAAGCTAAGTTACATTTATAAGCTTGTTGCGTAATTATTATCTTAGCAAAAGGATCTTCTTGGTAAGGTAAAGATGTTTCAGCATTATTCAAACGTTATCTTCACATATTTCTCGATTAAATATCAATATTTTCTCAGATAAGGTGAACATCTTTTAAGCTTGCCTATTCAGAGAATATGGGGCCAGAAAAGGGGTTTATGTAATTACCCTGATGATGGGGTTTATTTACCTCATTAGGTCATCTGACAAAAGGTTAGGATGACCTATAGCCGATGTGTTTCGATGCAGCGTGCGTAACATTTTCCTGCAAACAACTTCTTCTCAATAACCGAGAGGCCTATGCACTGATATTAGCATGCTGGGATGAAGGGCTACCAAGGTTGCACAAATGAATGACCTTGACTCACTTACCAGGTCAAAGATGTCAAATCTCTTTGAATTTGTATAGGCCTTTGCCTATTATTCAATCTAATTGACTGTTGAATATCTTTGTCAATAAAATATTATGAAATTCTTAAAATATTAAAACAACATTTTCTCACTAACCAAGAGGCCCAGGGTACTGATATTTGGTTTGTAGCATGCCAGAATGAAGGGCTGCCAAGTTTGTTCAAATGAATGACCTTGACCTACTTTCAAGGTCAGGGGTCAACTTTACTAAAATATTTCAAACAGCTTCTTCTAGGTAACCGAAAGGCACAGGGTTCTAAAATGATACATATAGCATGGTGGGATAAAGGACTACCAAGTTTGTTCAAATGATTGGCATTTACCTAGTTTTAAAGTCCAGAAGTCAAGTGTCTGTGAATCTTAAACAGTTTTCTCAATAACCAAAAGATTTAGGGTACTGATATTTGGCCTGAAGCATGATTCGACAAGGGTCTACAACGTTTGTTTAAATAAATGACTTTGACCTTCTTTCCAGGTCACAGGGGTCAAATGAATTAAAATGTTTCAAACACTTCTTAGTAACTAGTACCTGGTTGTATGCTGAGATGAAGGAATACCAGGTGGGTTCATTGACACTTTTACAAGGTCACAGAGGTCAAATACGTTTATATATTTAAACAACTTCGCAGTTAATGTACCATCAACAAATTATATAGATTGTCAGACGACATTTTAAATGGCCCATGGATTTCTTATTATCTTTTCTAGATCCAGTTGCAACGATGGTTAAATCAAAGGACACAAGCCAAGCCAGAAGTAAGTTTCACAGCTGTAGTGTTGTCCACAGGCCTTTATACCCAGACATACTCTCTAGTTACTGTAAACCTTCAGTCATTTCAAATAAGTAGATTAGTTTGAAATCAACTTTTTAATAATAAAAATAGTAATTGTCTTACTAGTGGTAGCTCAAACCTTGTCTACTAGTGATAGTTCAAACCTTATAACTGTCTACACACATTTTGGAGAGTTCAAACACACAGTTTAAGTGCTAAAACGAAGTACATGTAATTATTAATTGAGGCTAGTTATCAGCCCTATGATAACATAATAATAATTTGAGACTTTTATATACCACTTTATCACAACCTATAGATCATCCTAAAGTGGTTCACCAATGATAATCAGTGGTTGTAGGGTCCTTAGCAACCAGCCAATATCGTTCTCAACTTCCTTGGGAGCATCCAACCCGTATTGCCAATTCGGTGCTCACAACAGGCATTCTATTATTTCTAGCACTGCCTAACCATATCCTAATTTAAAACTTAGTAGACTGGAACAGGCTGAGTAAACTATCTTGCTTAAGGATACAACAGAAGTGCTGTGGCGGGGACTCAAACTCGCAACTCTTTGATCACAAGCATGGCGTCCTACCACTAAACAACTGTGCTTCAACAACTCTACAAAACTAAATTTATCATGACATTACATGACCACCAACATTGATTAAAAACTTAATTAATATGTTACCTATTCATATGTCTAAACAAACAAAAAATTGTCCAGGTGGTCCAATCCATTGCAGTTTTAATCCTCTCTCTTTATGTTTCTAACTGCTACCTCTTTTAATGTAAATCTTTTATATTACAGAAATCCATCCTGACTTAGAGCCCATGATAGGTGAGTACTGGATTATATGTTGTTAGAGAAGAAATGCAGCAGATTTCATTTGGACCAGAACAACAAACATCACCTAAAGATATACACTGTATTGTTCTTGGTTTACAAAGAACAACTCTTGATAACCAGATTACATCCCTAATCTGATTAAGTTTATTCTTTTTAGGTCATATGACCCGAAGGGTCAAGCTGACCTATAGCCATTGTGCACCATCCGTCGTTGTCCACCGTGACGTACGCTGTCTGTTGTCTGCCATGGGTAAATTTTCCCTTTAAACAACCTCTTCTCATTAGACGAATGGCCCAGAGTGCTGATGTAGCATGCTGGGATAAAGGGCTCCCATGTTTGTTCACATGAATGAACATATTAACCAACTTTCAAGGTCACAGGGCTCAAATGTGTTAAAAATCTTTCAAACAACCTCTTCTCTGAAACCGAAAGGCCCGGGGTGCTGATAAATGGTGGGATAAAGGGCTACCAAGTTTGTAAAATGAATGACCTACTTTCAAGAAACTTCGTATTAATAACCCAAAGACCCAGGTTTCTGATATTTGGCCTGTAGCATGCTGGGATAAAGGACCACAAAGCTTGTTCAAACCAATGACCTTGACCTTCTTACCATGTCACAGTGGTCAAATATGTTATAATCTTCATAAAACTTCTTCTCAATAACCAAAAGGCCCAGGGTTCTGATGTTTGGCCTGTAGTATGCTGGGATGAAGGGCTACCAAGTGTTTTCAAATGAATGACCTTGACCCAGTTTCTTGATTTGCGATGATTGGTTATCATAGAGGGTTACATATTTTTAGCCCAGTATCATCAGATGGTGGGCTTCCGAAGTCACCCCGTGTCAATATGGTCCTTGATCTGTCTGTCCACAAACAACCTTGTTATCACTATTTCTTGAGAAGCACTACATGGATCAGTCTCAAATATCATATATATGTTCCCCTTGGTCCCTAGTTGCGCATTGTCTAATTTTCAGGCTGATTAGGAAAAAAAACCATTTGTATTTTGAGAGTAGAAGTTCTGGAGAAGTACTGGATGGAAAATGTTCAAATCTCAAATAAAGCTTACCCTTGGTTAAAGTTTGCTACCACAATTTCTTGAAAAGCACCGGATGGAACATTTTCAAAATCTTGGATATTTGCTATGATTTCTTTATTGTGATTATTTTAAGAACAAAAAAAGATCATCGATGGTTGGGGCCAAGATCCATCAGGGAAATCATGTTACAATTGATTTATTCTGCTTGCCCCTGGTCTTTTACAATGATTCCCTACAGTATTCTATATTTGAAAGTAAAATAAATATAGGATATCTAACAGTGTCTTCAATAATAGCAAATTTATTTCACGAGTGGGGCTAATATTTTGATATTTTTCACGAATGCGCAGCACGAGTGGAAAACATCAAAATATTAGCCCCACTCGTGAAATAAATTTGCTATTATTGAAGATACTGATAGATATTCTGTTTATTACATTTTTATAGCAAAATTTACAGTGTCAGCTTTTGATTTTCCCAAATGTCGTTTGTAAGCAGCGTTCTGATTGGTCAAATCAGAAAAAAGTGAAAAATATCACTTTTATAGAATGTATAATTTTCGATATTTCACTGGAAAAAATGTAATAAAAACAACTCTAACTTAAAGATTAAGAGTTACCGGTATCGTTTCGTTCTAAAATAATAGTTTTCTGACAATTTTGACATCTCGCTCTATATTTTCCTCTTTTTGTTTTCATTTAGAAACAGCCAAAGCCAGAATTCAGAACGAAAAAGAGGAGAAAAAATTCTTCCCCACAAAAGGTTTCTTTGATGCGAAAGAAAAGCTTAAGAAGAACAGAGTTGTCGTCATCAAGGGGAACACAGGAGACGGTAAAACAGCAATCGCTGTTCAACTCCTTCATTGGCTGAGTCAGGAGGAAGGCGCTGGACAACCCCTTCAACTTCACAGGATTAAAGATTTACGACTATTGGCTCCAAGCTTAAAACTGATCACTTTTATTGATGATATTTTTGGTGAGAAAGATGTGAGTATGAAAGATGTACAAGAGTGGAACAAAAGAATCTTTGATGTAAAAACATGTTTTGTAGATGAACAAACCCAGCCAAATTTCCTCATCATTACTATTCGTAATGAAGTATTCAACTCTTTGGAAAAAAGTTCCATTGGAACAATTCTAACGAAAGATAACTTAATTGATCTGAGTGCAGATATATACAAAAATGCAGAAGAAAGAAAAGGTCTATTAGAGCTGTATACGCCAAAACATTTTTCATGGAGAGACGAGGAAAAAACACAAGTTTTAAGTTTTGCATCAAACATTGGATTTCCACAATGTTGCCAACTTTTCTACAATTCTAAAGAATTGCAGAAAGAGCGTGTGGCTTTTTTTAAAAATCCTTTTCATTTCTTGAAGGACGCATTGTTAAAACTGAAAGAATGTTCTGCCCTTTTGTATCTCTTTCTCAATGATGGAGAGATAAAAGTAAAAGATTTTGATCCAAACAGTGAAAAAGTCAATGAAAAGCTGCTGGAAGAAGCTTTCAATATCAATTTGATCGATGGTGAAGATGACAGTACCAAATTTACATATAAGAAAAAAATAAGATTTGTAAAAGAAAATTTAGAAAGGTTGTTAGGATTTTTAGTTGTGAAGGAAAATGGTTGGTCTGGTGATGAAGTGTACAGATTTAATCATGATTCTATCTTTGTTGCTGTGGCAGTTTTGTATGGAAAAGTCACACCAATTGGCTACATACAGAATTGTCCCAGCAAATCCCTCAGTTATATAACAACCTCAGAAACAGGTACAAACAGGGTTGTCATATCATCTGATCTTTATAAAGAAATGTGTGAACGTCTAATCCGAGAGTTTGAGAAGTGGTATTCTTATGGTAGTATTGGCTCTCTAGATGTATGGAATGATCCTGTTTTTGTTAAAAGATTTGTCTGGTTGTTGAATGACAGAAAAGTTGATAAACTTGCTGTGTTGAATAAAGCATGTTTGTATGGTGCAATAGAATGCGTTTTATATCTTCTCTCAGAAGGTGTTCTGTCAGAAGGGGTAAAACCTGACAATGTCTCAGCATTGTTGTCATTGATAAACAGGCATTGGAATGATAGTATCAAAGTTTGTTTACTACTTGGGAAAACTGTTAATTACTTCAATGATGAGACAAAAACTAATGTGCTAAATCAAGCATGTTTGTATCATGCAGAAGAATGTGTTGTATATCTTCTCTCCGAAGGTGTAAAACCTGACGAGGATACAAACTTGTGGTCATTGATTGATGATCATCGGAATGATCGCAACAAACAAGTGTGTTTACTTAGGAAACTTGTTGATTACATGAATGATGAGACAAAACTTGCTGTGTTAAATGAAGCATGCTTGCGTGGTGCAGAAGAATATGTTGTATATCTTCTGTCAGAAGGTGTAAAACCTGACGAGGATACAGACTTGTGGTCATTGATTGATGATCATCGGAATGATCGCAACAAACAAGTGTGTTTACTTAGGAAACTTGTTGATTACATGAATGATGAGACAAAACTTGCTGTGTTAAATGAAGCATGCTTGCGTGGTGCAGAAGAATATGTTGTATATCTTCTGTCAGAAGGTGTAAAACCTGACGAGGATACAGACTTGTGGTCATTGATTGATGATCATCGGAATGATCGCAACAAACAAGTGTGTTTACTTAGGAAACTTGTTGATTACATGAATGATGAGACAAAACTTGCTGTGTTAAATAAAGCATGCTTGCGTGGTGCAATAGATTGTGTTTTATATCTTCTGTCAGAAGGTGTAAAACCTGACAATGTCTCAAAATTGTTGTCAATGATAAAGAGACCATGGAACGATAATAGCAGACTATTGTGTTTACTAAAAAAGATTGTTGTCTACTTGAATGATGAGACAAAAGTTAATGTGATCAATGAAGCATGTTTTTGGGGCGCAAACGAAAGTGTTTTATATCTTCTGGGTGAGGGAGTAGAACCTGACGAGGACACAGTGTTTCATGTGGTGAGAAAAGGGAGAGAGAAACTGTTACGTAAATTACTGGAGTATGAAATCACTCATACAGCGAGGGATAAGAACAATTACAGTGTCCTACATGTGGCGTGTCAGTTTGAGAAAGAAGAAATTGTGACGTTGTTATGTGACACTTACCCACACTTATTACATGACGTCAGTAATGGAAACGGAGAAACCCCGCTCCATGTTGCAGCACAGAAAGGAAACTGTTCTGTGTTTCAGACTGTAGAGAGGTTTGTACTTAACTCCTTATATAGAGTGGAGGACCAACAACATAAGTGTGAGACAGTAGACGGTCGTACGGTTCACAGGAACTGTGTGTGTGCTCAATACATGGCTCAGTTAGTGTGTATTAAAGGACAAACAGTGTTACATAAGAGTTGTGAGGAGAGAAACAGGGAAGTTAGTTTATACATATGCCAGTCTTACCCGTCACTATCCACAGCTGTTGACAATGACGGCCGACATTGTTTACATTACCTAGCTGGGTCACCGGGGTCAGATGTAGACTGTTTCACTGAGTGTGAAACTCATGTAAAACAATTCCTAGAACATACAGGACGTAAGTATGATATCACGACCGTGCTGGACAATGACGGGAAAACAGTGTTACATTACAGTTGTCAGGGAGGAAACAGGGAGCTTTGTTTATATTTATGTCGGTTGTACCCGTCACTTTCTACAGCTATTGATAAGGACGGCCGTTATTGTCTACATTACATTGCGGGGTCATGGAGGTCAGATGAATACTGCTTTACCGAGTGTGAAACTCATGTAAAACAATATTTAGAATCTACAGGACGTAAGTATGACATTAAAACCATACGTGACAATGACGGGAAAACAGTGCTACATAACAGTTGTCGGGGAGAAAACAGGGAGCTTTGTTTATATTTATGTCGGTCGTACCCGTCGCTAACCACAGCTGTAGATAGGTACGGCCGTCATTGTCTACATTACCTTGCGTGCTCATTGGGGTTTTATAAACATGTAGACTGGTTCACTGAGTGTGAAACTCTTTTAAAACAATATTTAGAATCTACAGGATGTAAGTATGACATCACAACCATACTTGACAATGATGGGAAGTCTGTTTTAGACATGGCGAAAGAAACAGCAAATTACTGGTGGACAGAAAAAACCCCTCTATTAGAACATCTTAAAAGTGTTTGGAAAATAAGATTTGATTTTAAATGAAACATTTCATTATCATTCATAATAATTGTACGTTTCATATATTTTATAATTAAAATGTGTAACAGGTTGTAAAGTGTTTTAACAATGATATTTTATGACATTTTCTGTCTCCAGTTAATATGGGACTTTTTTACGTCCGTAAAATACGATGGATGTTTTTTCACAGGTGCGAGTGATGTCTATTTCATAGGGTAACACTAAAGTCATGAATGTGGAGGTTCATGTCAGGAAGATGAGTGGAAATTCTCATGTTTTATGATCATTGATCGTGATTGTTATGTTACAGGTTGTTTTAAATGTTATTAAGTGCTGTGGATAGATATATAACAGGGCTTTTTCTGGGGTCTCTCAGGGGCTGAAATTGGCCCCATTCCCAATGAGATTTAGGCTTCATTTTTCCCAATTAAAGGACTTTTTTCCCAATCTGATGTTAGATCTGCTTTTAAAAAAAAAATAAAAAAATTTTTTTTATGCATTTTAAAACTGAACATCTTCATTGTATTATTTCTCGATTCGTCGTTAATTTTTCCCATTTTCACTCGGGGGCCTTTTCCCAATTTACCCAGAAAAAGCCCTGCATAACATTAATTTTTGTTCATATTTCACAATCAATGGAACATTATAATGAACTTTGCCATTTCAAACATCATCAAAACATGTTTTTAGTTGTATTTTTTTAAATGCTTTTTAGCTCACCTGGCCCAAAGGGCCAAGTGAGCTTATGTGATGGTGCAGTGCCGTCGTCCGTCCGTCCTGCGTCCGTCAACTTTTTCCTTTTAACGACCTCGCCTAAAATACCAAAAGGCCTAGTAACAAGAAATTTGGCTGGTAGCTTGATTGGAAGGAGCTGAACAAAGTTTGCGAAAAAAAATCACTTTGACCTACTTTCAAGGTCACAGGGGTCAAAAATGTTGAAACCTTTAAACAACTTCTTCTAAAATACCGTTTGGCATAGACACCTCATATTTGACCAGTAGCTTCCACAGATGAAGCCGAATAAAGTTTGCGAAAAGAAACGACCTTGACCCATATTCAAGGTCACAGTGAGGTTAAATCTATTTTAACCTTTAAACGACTTCTTCTAATAAACCAAAATCCCTAGAATTTTGATATTTGGCTAAAATATTCCTTGGATGAAGCCCAACAAAGTTTGCGAAAAGAAATGACCTTGACTTATATTCAAGGTAAGAGGGGTCAAATCTGTTAAAACCTTTAAATAACTTTACCTGAAATTCCAAAAGCCCTAGAAACATTATATTTGGCTGAAAGCTTCCTTGGATGAAGCCCAACAAAGTTTGCGAAAAGAAATGACCTTGACCTATATTCAAGGTCACAAGGGTCAAATCTCTTAAAGCATTCAAACGACTTCTTCTGAAATACAAAAAGCGACATAAGCATGATATTTGGCTGAAAAGTTTCTTGGATGAAGCCTAACAAAGTTTGCGAAAAGAAATGACCTTGATCTTTATTTAAGGTCACATGGGTCAAATCTGTTAAAACCTTTAAACAACTTCTTCTGAGATACCAAAAGTGATAGAAGCATGATATTTGGCTGACAGGTTCCTCGGATGAAGCCTGACAAATTTTGCGAAAAGAAATGACCTTGACCTATATTCAAGGTCACATGGGTCAAATCTGTTAAAACCTTTAAACAACTTCTTCTGAAATACCAAAAGCCCTAGAAACATGGTATTTGGCTGAAAGGTTCTTTGGATGAAGCCCGACAAACTTTGGGAAAAGAAATGACCTTGACTTATATTCAAGGTCACAAGGGTCAAATCTGTTCAAACCTTCAAAGGACTTCTTCTGAAATACCAAAAGCCCTAGAAACATAATATTTGGCTGAAATGTTCCTTGGATGAAGCCCGACATAGTTTGTGAAAAGAAATGACCTTGACCTATATTGAAGATCACATGGGTCAAATCTGTTGAAACATTCAAACAACTTCTTCTTAAATATCGAAAGCCCTAGAAACATCGTATTTGGCTGAAAGGTTCCTTGGAAAAGTTTGTGAAAAGAAATGACATTGACCTATTTTCAAGGTCACAGGGGTCAAATCTATTAAAACCTTTAAACGACTTCTTCTGAAATACCAAAAGCCCTAGAAGCATGATATTTGGCTGAAAAGTTCCTTGTATGAAGCTTGACAAACTTTGGGAAGGAAAATGAGCTTGACCCATATTAAAGGTCACAGTGGTCAAATCGGTTAAAAGCTTTGAGCGACTTCTTCTGATAAACCCAAATGACTAGAGACATGATATTTATATAAGTCAGAGATTGATACCAGGTGATCGATGCAGGCCCATTGGGCCTCTTGTTAAGTTTTATGAACTTTGTTTAAACCAATCTAGTCATAAAAGAATGTATCTTCATGTTTAGCCAAACATCTACATTTCTATATAACACTGTGATTTAAGTTAAAAGAGGAATTTAAATTAAAGCAAGTTTTTTTGCCCACCATCATTAGATGATGCTCTTCAAAACGACCTGCATCAAGGGTTATTGTTTTGCACTGATATTTTTTTTAGTATTTCTTGAGATGTACTGGCGGAGAGGTGGCTATCTTTGATATTGATCATAAAAAATAGTTTTTCGTTATTTCATGAAAAATACTGAAGGGATTTTCTCTGTTTTCATATATACATTATGTAGCTTCCCCTTGGTCCATAGTTGTGTCATTTTGTTTTTGGTACTGATCAGAAAATAAAAATGACTGACAAACAAACATCTATGAACTGACATCTGAATACTATTAATGCTATTTCTTAAAAGGATTTGGAAACGTTATATGATTGAGATCAAGAAAGAGGCACAAAAGAAAAAGATTCAGCTATTACATGTTAAGAACAAAAGGAGATCTAACAACGCTGATTACCAGGAGCCCTCTGGGATATCTTGTTTTGCAACCAGTGTCTTCTGGTATATATGCAATCTTTTTAATAAATTGTGAGAAAGTTTGGCTGATTATATATATTTGATGTCTTCCAATTCAAATGTTTTAATAGTTTATTATGAAATTACAGAGGTCAATGAGTAAAGTACATAATGCATATGATGTGAGGTCAAAGTGATATCTACATTGTAATAGGAGGTTGCTAGTTATTGAATAACTCTTATGCAAATGTGTGTTTACCTTCCTACAGACCTGTAGTAACATAAAGATTCCTTATATTAAGGCATGTTCAATTATTTAAAACATCGCTTTATGCTTATTGTCATTCTCTCATCAAGGGGGACAGCTATATTTTTCCGCTTCGTCCATACATCCTCCCACTATTTTGTCCAGCCCAGTATCTCCTACACTTGTCACTAGAACTCCATAAATGGGTTATGGGTTTATGTCAGTGAGGTAGTGCATGCTGTATGAAAAGTAGGTCGTTCTGACCTACATCAAAATACATACATTGTCTAGACTCTTTATTTCCTACACAACTTCATACTGGGGCTTCTTAATCGTTCTTTAAACCATTTTATTGTATGATGTGTTTCTTCTTTTGGCAACAATACAGTTTAACTGTAACCGTGACTAAAGAAACCTTTCATGTTGTATTATGTATTTCAAAACTAGGTACATCAGTGTACTCCTTGCTATAGGGGAACCCTATGGGTTTATTGCTTTGAATTTGTCTGCCTTGTTTATGATAATTTGTTTATGATAATATGATAATTTTGTCTGATAACAGCCATTGTTTGTGTTTATGTCATTAGCAGCGTTGTTGCCAGTTATTACTTACGGGTATATTTTCAGGAAACAGTGAGTTCATTATATTACAGTTGCTTGAGTTTCTGTCCGTAAATAATAAAGATATATGTGTGAAATGAGCCTCCCATTACAGTTTCTGTAATGGGCCGCGGCTCCATATATATAAACATTTTATATACTGACAGAAACTCAAGCAACTGTGATTATATGTAGTCGTATACACATGTACATGTACAATTAGTGTACAAATATATTATTGTAAAATATTTTAGTATTATCAGTACAAAATGACATTTTTCATTGTAATGATAACGAAGCAGAGGTATACATATATATATATATCGTAGGAACATAACATACATGTATGCTGTTGTATTAAGCCCCTATGTCAATGTATGATACAATTTAACTGCTAAGGTATTCAGTTAAATAGCATATAAATCCAGGGCTTTCTTATAATTACAAAGCTAAATCCTTCCATGGGATCCGTAGCATATTTTCTATAAAGGGATCTATATCGAGAACGTAGATACCATTCAGTCTCAGTAATTTCCAATTTATTTCTGGTAGGAGGGTAATCTCGGAACGAAGCAAAAGTTTACTTTTGATTGGATAGCATCCTGGGAGACAAGGGTGGACAGATTACTTCTTGTGGGATAGTAAACCTTGGAGACAAGGGGTGACAGTTTTCTTCCGGTGGGATAGTAATCCACGGACATTGGCTGACAGTTTATTTCTTGTGGGATAGTAATCCTGGAACAAAGGTCGACAGTGCACTTCTGGTGGGATATATATATAGTTACCCTGGGACAAGAGGTAACAGTGCACTGATAGTATAACGTCAGTGATTCTTGATATTTCTATCTATATAAAGATTTATATGTTTAGCTGTTGTTACATGTATGAACACGTACATGCTGATTTATGATGTTATATAAATACAGCAATATTGTTTATGTTACACACCTACATTTAATAAATTGCGCTTATTTCAAAGTTACGTATTTTTGTTCTGGTTTTTAATCTTCATACATTATTTTAACAATTTACGTTTAACTCATTGGCAAGATGAGCCATAATACTTATAAGAAAAGTTCCAATTGATTTGTGGATTAGTGTAATTATGAGTTATAAGAAACTAAAGAATTAGTAGTATTACCATTCACGATGTTTGTGTTATATGGTACGTGTGTAGGTATCACTTCTACATTTTACTTATGGCATTCTAGGATGAAGGGCAACCACTTTAATTAGGTCACCTGACACGAAGTCTCAATTGATCTACTGTGATCGCCTTTTGTCCGGCGTCGTCCGTCGTAAACAATTTACATTTTCAACTCCTTTTAAAGAACCGAATGGCCTAAGGTTATGATATTAAATGCGTGACATGCTGGAATAAAGGGCTACCACGTTTGTTAAAATAAATGACCTTGACCTACTTTCAAGATCAAAGAGTTGAAATGTTTTCAAATCTTCAAGCAAACTCCTCTCGATAACAGAAAGGCACTGGGTACTGATATTTTGGGCTTGTAACATGCTGGGATGAAGGGCTACAAAGTGTGTTTAAATGAATGACCCTGACCAATGCACAGGGGCTAGGCACGGACCTATGTCACTATGAAATGATTGTTAGATATTTTTTTTCCGTGCCTAGCCCCTGTGGACCAATGTTCAAGGTAACAAGCGTCAAATATATTAAAATGTTTAATCGACATACTCAATAGGCAAAATGCCCAGAAACATGATATTTGGTGTGGCATGCTAGGATGAAAAACTACTAAGTTTGTTCAAATGACTGGTCTTGAAATTTAATCAAGGTCACAGTGGTCAAATATGCTTATAGCTTTAAACGCCTGGCCCAGAGACGTTATATGTGTTGTATGCTTGGATGAAGTTTCTTCATCCAAGCATACAACACATTGACAGAGGTTTGCTGACCTAGTCGATCGTATACACCCTACTGAACTTGCGATTAAAGACACAACAGACTCTCCTACATCAACTTCTTACCTCGATCTTTACTTAAACTACACGTATGACCAACAATGGCGACTTACTACTAAGCTGTAAGGGTGTCCGCCCAGTATGCCGAAGGCCTGATATTCCGAAGGCCCGATATTCCGAAGGCCCGATACTCCGAAGGCCCGATAATCCGATAATCCAATAAAGTTTACTAGATGTTTTTCAAGCTGGACTGGTGCGAAAATAAAACCCAAGTGAGTAATTTGGACACCGCGGCATCCGTCGTTGGATATTAACAGTTGCCACATTTTCCCCAATGGAAAACATAAGCAGAGCAACTATGTTTACACACCGATAAACCTAGTCAAGAACGTGACGTGACGTAACAATTGACGTATGAATATGTACACAAAGTCAAAGGTCAAGCCGCGTCACAATCCTAACTTACTTTATACATCAGCGTCCTGTTTTACAATATTTTTGTTGTTTAAAATAATTATTTAAATGAAACAAAATTGAAGGCAAAAAGACACACAAATTTTATTTTATATTGTGAATTATTTTGTCAAGAATAAAATGCTAGTGTTGAAACTAAGGAACGAATTTGTTTTGTTTCGAAGGGTGGGAAGTGGGCGGAGTCAACGTGTTTGAGCAGCTGTTACCGCCTTTATCCAAATGAGTCGACACGTTCACTTTCGTATCTAAATAAATTGAAATAGCGTAAGTAACTACACTCTTTACGGATTATATTTGAAGGCAAAAATACTGTAAATAAAAGGATTATCTTTTAACTTTTCTTGGTTTATGAGGTAGTAAATCCAGTAGAGCACGCTGTAAATTACACATGAACGCTTGGCGTTCATGCAATTTACCGCGTGCTCTACTGGATTTATTAACCTAGAAAAGTTAAAAGATAATCCTTAAGTACATGCAAGTATGTGCTAATGAAACATTAATCCAGATTTTGACAACTTAAAAGGAATAGGATTTTTGTTAAATTAATTCCCTTACTAAAACATAATGAAATACATAGTTAATTTTCAAATATTTAAAAAAAAAAAAAATGTGTCCACAAAAATGATGTGTTTGGGAATTCGAATAGAGGCAGACATTTTTGTTGACAAGTTTGACCTTTCTGCAATGACAGAATTGCCTAAAAAATACGTTTCTTTGAACTTTTTAAAATTTATCTGATAAACTTTTCTTTTTATTTTTTAACTGAAAAAAACTTTTACCGGATAAATATGATAAAAATTGAAATAAAAAGTATACCTCACAATAATATTTTTTTAAGTTATGGTCCATAATTACTTTCCCATACCAGCAGATTTTAAAAAAACAAAACAAAAAAACTAGTGGCTATTTTCTTAATTTCAAGTGATTTCAAATCTTCTTTTTGTGTTTTTTTTTTTATTCCTATTTAGAATTCTACAATAATACAGTACAAAATCAAAATAAATAAATAAACAAACACACCACCGTATTTATCGTCTGACAAGCCAAATTGTGAATTACTCTGCCAGGATCTTAATTTTTTTGTCCCGGCATCTGACCCGAAAAACTGAATTATCAGAAAAATGATGTTAAGTCGACTAAAACCTTTGAAATACAGAGACTTAATAATATCCTACTATAAATAACGAGTTTTCATCTTTATCAACCGTACGGCGCAAACAAGACCGGGGCTCAGTATCTGTGACGTCATTGAAGGAATGGCCTACGTTAAGTTGATTTGACCATTTAAAAATTATAACACATTACAAGCGTACTTGCAATCATATTGAAACGTACAATGTAATAAAACATTCTTAATAAATTCGAAACGATTTATATATAAAAGATACATGTGTAAAAGTGCAGCGTGATTAAATTTGGCGGGTAAAAGTGAGAGACACAAGAAAATCAAGAGTATAAGATTTCGCGCCAATTTCTTGTGTAGTTGTTTCCCGCCGACAATGCAAGCCCAACATGTTCAAGTCAATCATAAATCGTGAACGAAATGGCAACACAATTGCAACATTTAAAACTATTCAACTTGCTGCGGAAATGATATACAATGAGAGACTTCTTATAAAGTCTGAAGCAGAAGCAAGTGGTCACCAGGTATATGGTAACTTTACCATAGACACTGCATTACAAATAGTCACAAACGATGACAGATTCCTACATTACGACGATTGTGCAGTCCGTGACATTTATATCACCAACAAAGAAGGTGTACAATCTGTCGTTCGTTTCCCACCTGGAAAATTAGTTAATTATGTTTAAAACGATTATTGTTTCGTGGGACATATTCAAAGTGATCAAACTATGGCGCATTTAATGCCAGGGATCAAGCGGGGTCGTGTCCTGGTTTACAGGGATTATCGATATCAGAAGAACAAGACAACAAATAATAAAATTCATTGGCGATGCTGGAACCAGGCATGTAAGGCCCCTCTGACAACAGCTTTATTTGATTTGGACGACAGAAATGCTGTGATTCGTGTGCTGGAGGTAAGTAATTTACGATTGCAATGAGATCATAACTTTCTTTAAAGTAAATTTCGCAGAACCAAAATGAAAAGTTCCTTGTAGATCTGTTACGCCCTTTTATGTTGTTTCTTTAAAAAAGGGTTGCTGTAAAAAGCTTGTGTTTTCTTTTCGCCAGCTTCTAATTTTCGCAAAAACTTTGATTTTTGAAACTGGTAAGTCGAGTACGAGTTACTTCCCTTGATCAGATAGATGTACATTGGGTTTGTTAAAGCTGGCATTACAGAGGTGGTACCTTTAATTAGTTTAATATTTTTTTTTATTTCATAATCAGCAAAAATGTGGAACATCAGATGAAATGGGGATTGGAAAACAAGCTTAGAGCTTATATTAATACCTTTAATTGTAGACCTAGCCGGGACATTTGTCTATTGATTCTTTTTTTACAGCGACAATATATGTCACAATATTTATTGTAATCCTGATATGATGCATACACGTGCACACTATATTTAACATAAGATTCATGTTTTTCATACTTTTTTTCAATGAATTTTCCTGGCTTTGTCTTTTGACCAATTTAACCATTTTTTAACAGAAAAGTATTTCATAACGTTTCTGATAACAACATTTTCATTTGTTTTGGTACCTTAGTTTCTTTTCGAGAAATTACAGAAAATTATCAGTGACGCTATCTGGCAAGAATAAAGAAAACGGTGGTGGTTATGTTTACGTTTGTAAATAACCAATGACCACTCAGAAAATAGGAAACAGATACCAGTAAAAATATTACAAGAAGATTTGCTAGGTTATTATGTTGATCTACACAATACAGGTCGAATCAAGACTGTGAAAATGAGGCTAAATTGCCTTCATGTAGTTATAACAGACATATTCTTTCATTAAACTATCACTCTTAAAATCCAAGATGACTTATGGTTGAAATCTAAGAAAGATCCATTCAGCACATGTTAAGATATAGCGATAGCAAAATTTAATTTGCCAAACACAAAGATTGCCGCCGGTCGGCCATTTTTAGGTCATCTTTGCTGACCCGAAGGGTCAAGATGACCTACTGCCATTGTGCTTCGTCCGTGCGCCGTGCGTAAACTTTTCATTCAAACGACTTCAAGTCTTCTCAATAACCGGAAGGCACAGGATACGGATATTGGGCCTGTATTATGCTGGCATGGCGACCTACCAAGTTTGTTCAAATGAATGACCTTGACCTATTTTCAAGGTCACGGGGTCAAACTTGTAAAAAATTTTAAAAGGAGTTATTTTCAATAATTAGAAGGCCCAATAAACTGATATTGGGCCTGTACTATGCTGGCATGGCGCCCTACCAAGTTTGTTTAAGTGAATGACCTTGACCTATTTCAAAGATCAAATCAGCCAAAATGTTCATATTTGTCAGATGACTGTTGAAACCTCAAGATTGTCTTGAAACTGTCCCATTTTCTATGAAAATATATTTGCTTTGTTTTAAAGGGCATTTGTAGACATTAAACTATAGTAACGTGTTTAAAACATACTGGTACCTTTCAATTGAAATATTTAAATCATTCACTATAACTCTTTACCTTTACTCCATTTATATTTTAGTTTAAAGAACATGACCATCCAACCGAAACATCCAGGATCACGGCAGAAAAAGTCTACAATGAAGTTCGCGATGCTATACGGGATGACCCAACTAAACCTATCAAGAGGACTTTTGATGGGGTAGTCGCGCAACATGACGATAGTGATATTGACGAATTACCCGGATATTCCCAATTCAGAACTCGTCTCCAGAGAGTCCGAGCTGACATGTTGCCACCCCTCCCCCATGACATTCTTGATGTGGACATCCAGGGTAAATGGGGTCAAACATGGAGAGGAAATCGATATCTCTCCCATTTAGACAACAACTGGGGGATAGCTATATTTTCTAGTGATGAGAATCTCAGAACTCTTCGTCATTGCGACAAAATATATGTTGACGGAACATTTAAAACGTGCCCCAGACCATACGTACAATTTGTGACTATTCATGGAAAATATCTTGGTCATGTGTTCACTCTAGCCATGTGCCTTTTGACAGGGAAAACTGTTGGTCAGTACCGACAGATGCTCCAGCACATCAAGACCAAGGTGCGGACTGTTTCTGGGCACAGATGGCGTCCTGGGATGGTAATATGCGACTTTGAGCATACCCTGATTTTGGCAATTGAAACCGAACTTCCTCACACTCAAATTCGTGGATGCTATTTCCACTTCTGTCAAAGCCTGTGGCGCAAAACACAAGCTCTTGGTTTAGCCAACCAATACAAACGGCGGAGGCGCCTGAGACGCATTATGAGGAAATTCATGGCTATCGGACATCTACCCGTAGCTCTTGTCCGACAAAACTTCAACCTCCTGTGGCGTAACAGGGAAACTCAACGACTCATCAATAGGTACCCGGCTCTCATGGACTTCATAGCCCATCTCAACAACACCTACATTCAGGGAACTTTCCCCGTTCCCATGTGGAACGTGTATCAGAGAGACCATGACTGTCGCACGAACAACATTGTTGAAGGTAAAGTGAAAGACATGAAATTTAGAAATAAACAAAATACGGTCAAACAAAATATTTTTATATAGTAGTACTGTATACTGTGAAACTATGTTAATATTAACTTAATAGCGTTTGTGACAGATATTAAAAAGTACCTGTATGTCATATTATCTTAATTCACAATGTATTTTCCAGGCTTCCATAGCAGATGGAACGAGGGGGTCAGCTGTAAACATCCATCAATTTGGATTTTCATCCGAAAACTGAAAGATCAAGAGCGCAGAGAGAGGCTTATGCTACGGAGAGTGCGACAAGGCTACATTGACCACACACAAAAGAGAAAATGGCGACTCCTTGAGGCAAGGATAAAAATGCTGAGAACACAGTACCGGAACGGAACCAGAAATATTGACGACTTCTGGACAGCAATCTCTTATGTGGTGAAGGAGTATCGATGAGGACGATGACGAATGCTCTGATGGATGGCAATTTAAGCTGAATTTGATGATGCTTAACGATGATATTGCATTAGAATGCGTGGTAGGATAATATATACGATAACGTTTCATTTGGTGATAAATGTTTGATGATACTTTTGTGATGCCTTTGATGATAACGATATTTGATGAAAATGATGTTTTTTTATGAGAATAAGGTTTGATGATGCTTAATGATAATGATTTTTGTAGATGATTTTGATGACACTGGTAATTGATGATGCCTTTGATGACAATGATGTTTAATGATGCCTTTGATGATAACGATATTTGATGAAAATGATGTTTTTTTTTATGACAATAAGGTTTGATGATGCTTAATGATAATGATTTTTGTAGATGATTTTGATGACACTGGTAATTGATGATGCCTTTGATGACAATGTTTGATGATGATTTTGATGCCGATGGTCTACGATAATGCTTTTGATGATACTGATGTTTGAAAACGCTTTTGATTATAATATTAATTGATGCCTTTGATTATAATTATTTTTGATTTAGATGACGTTGATGATTATAATGTTTGATGATGTTCTTGATAAAAATTATTTTTGATGACGCCATTAGGATAATGACGTCTGGTGATTACATGTTTGTTATATCATAAATAAAAGTTTCCGATGATTTTAAATGGTTGTGTTGGTTTTGAAATGTCGCTTATCAAAATCATAATAAAATGGTTTCATTTCGATACAATGGAAAATACATACATTTATATAGCAAACATTCTTTGAAGGGACATATTAGGCCTTCGGAGTATCGGGCCTTCGGAATATCGGGCCTTCGGAATATCAGGCCTTCGGAATATCAGGCCTTCGGAATATCAGGCCTTCGGAATACTGGGTAGGCACCGCTGTAAGATAAACGTGACGATTTCGATTTTCCGATCCTATTGTGTTTATATGTCGCAGTTGATTCTTAGTTCTAGGGCTTGCTCTGAATATCGAAATGTTCGTGATAGATGTCAACTGCTGACGAACAAACTTACGGCACAGGGATTCGAGGGATGCAGGTTGATGAAGACTATGGGCAAGTTTACGGTCGCCATCTTGATCTCATCGAAAAAATAAATATTCTGTATCTTTGTGTGATATGAAGATGGACGTTTTTGAGTTTGCTTATTAGTGTGCTTACTTTTTGTGATGACAATGATGACTCGGTTCTCATTTTGAGGATTGATGCTTAAGGGGCCTCTTGTTCAAATAAATGACCTTGACCTACATTCAAGATCACTAGGATGAAATTTCTTAAAATCTTCAAACTTCTCAATAACCGCAAGGACTGATATCAGGCTTGTTCAAATTATTAACCTTGACCAATTTTTAAGATCACATGCCAGATGTGTTAATTAAAATCGTCTAAGGGCTTATTGCCTACCTGTTGACACTGGACCTATTGAACATGACTTATTTCAAAAGATCGAATGGGTAAAAATCTTCATAACTTATGATAAATAACCAAAACGACCAGAGTACTGTTATTTGGATTGAAGCATGCTATGTAGAAGGGTTTCCAAGTGTGTTCAAATAAATGACCTTGGACATTGGAAGCATTTTTGGATACCAAGCTACCAGATTTTGATCAAAGGAATGACCTTGACCTATTAGCAAAGTCATAGGGGTCAAATGTTTGAAAAACTTTAAAGCAATTTCCGAAAGACCAAGGATAGTGCTGTTTCCTATGTAGCATGCTGGAGTGAAGGGCTGCCTTGTTTTTTCAAGTTAATAACATTGATTGTTACAGTCTATGTCACAGGGATCAAATATATTAGAATGTTCCAATGACTTCCCAATAACTGAAAGGACCAGGGTACTAATATTGGTCCTAGACACATAGTGTTTGAGATAAAAACAGCTTTTAATTACTTTCAAGAGTGCAGAAATCAAATAGGTCCAAACGTTCGAATGATTTCTCCTGAAAGACAAGGTAAGCGATGTAAGCCCTTTGGGCCTCTTATATAGTCAGATGAACGTTACAATATGAAAACAACTTCTCAATCCGCAAAAAGACCAGGAAACTGATACTTCGAAGTGAGGTGAAACTTTTCTTCCCTAACGTCAATTCCTATAAAAATAAAGAGTTTGCATGTTGCAAATTAATCAATAATCGATTCGATGTATCGTTAGCAGCAGCATTTGAATGAGTTCTTTTTATATTGGCTAATGCAGGAAATATCGGACGAACACTAATTAAGACACATGCTACAAAGGTTGGCTCGTTCATCGGTACCAAACAATGAATTTACCGATTTTCCAGTTTGATTCTCAGAAAATATATCTCTTATAAATTATTTAAAATCTGTGATGAATCGTTAATCATATCCTGACTCCGATCAAATCAATATGCCGAAAATTGCGGTAAGATGAAAGAAAAGCTAAAAACCACCAAAAGCTTTGAAGCCTTATCATGTTTTATCTGAGAATCGTCGGAAATAATAAATTTGAGAAAATAGAAATACTCGAAAGGAAAGTTTCTCTTTTCTGATTTACAAAATAAAAATATATTTTGTGTGTGATGTTAACAGGAAACTCCTACGTTTAATCAAATTAATAAACAAAACATTACCTTTTAACAAACTATTAGGACGTTAATCCAGCAAACTTTTAACAAACATAATAAGATATGCATCTCTGTAAATGCATTTGACTCTTGTGATAATATTTCAGTCTTGTACAAATTCGGTGGCCCTTCATTCTTCTGCATGGTACAGGTCAAATAAAGGCTCCATTTACCCACTTTTTTTAGATAAATATGTACTGTACTATATGAATTGGTCTGTTTGTGTAATGATATGAAAAGCCATTATAATAGATTAAGACACGCTTTGAACGTGTTAAAAATATCAAAGAAAGGCAGTGCAGGTTCGCTGACGAATATAGCGTGTATTGAGCAAAGAGTTACTCCTCTTTGTACTCTGACACAGCTAAAATATCGGCCTTTTTAAGGGATAAGAGCTACATTTTTCTTCATAGTATTGTAATTTAAGAGATTATTATATCGTTTAAGCAAGACAGACTACCCATATTTAAAAAAAATCAGACCTATAGTTATTAATGATATGTTGTACAGTTACTTAATGTTTTACTATGTGTATCGCACACAATAAATGGGTCCAATGTTAGTCTAGATCAAGCCCAAATACAGGGGATTTGAAAATTAACCAGTAACGCACGCCTACAATTTTGAATGCTTAAAAACTCAATAGAACGTTACCTCTCTGTTTGTCAAGTGAACTGTGAGTATTACGGATATTTCGTTGTATCTTTTCATGAGCTAAATGAGTTGAAACGTGATGTTCCTTGTTTTCCCTCTTTGTACCAAGTTTCCCCACTCATTATAATTACTTTTTAGGTTCACACAGCCACACGATCATCTTGTTTCACCATTGAACACATTTGGATTTTAATATAGATTAGACGTGTAAAGTGTTTATGAGTTATGTAAAACAACACAAGGCGACAGATTCAGATCACACATACCATTTTGTTGAAAAGTTCTTCAAAAACCATTTAACACAATGTTTCCCCTATAAAGGAACAATATGGCCACAGCTTTCAATCCAATTATGATTAGATCCTGAGGGGTTCTCACTTTTTTTCAAATACATCCTGACTGTCTGTGTTAAACACTTAATGGCCCGCCAGTGCCTCCCTGGTAAGCACGGATGGCATATATCCCCTCCGTGCATACAGAGTGGGTGCAATCCAAACACCTGCCCCCAATTTTTCCAAATTTCTACCTGTCCCCTGGGTCCCCAAGTTGGACAACACCCCCTAGCGGTATCGCTAGTGAAGTGGATCCCTCCGGTACCCGTGAGTGGATCAAACCTGAGGGTTTCATATTTTGGAATACCCCCCCTAACCTGCCCTCCCCGGTTAACGTGGGTAAGACCTAACACGTATATTTGGGCTATATGGTGCTTGGACTGCATATCCCAGAGGCCCCAATGGATCCTGCCACATCCCTCTCACGCCATACAAACTGGCTCTATAGCCAACCAAAGGTACGGTACCCCTCCCCTACCCCCCGATAAAATCTGAGTGTATTACAGCATGATAAATAACTGTCCTAATTGGAAATTAAAGTTGGAAATATCTGGCTCGATGATTGACTTGAGAAATATTCCAAGGCTCCCTGAATTCCATTTATAAAAATGTTGTTGCCCGAATTGGTAAGATGCACGCCATCATGTCTTAAAACACTTTTTTCCTTAATATTTTATGGTAGGATGATTGATAACTTCTCCGCCGTTGCTTAAAATTATCTGTTTAACTGCAGAGTTAACTCTTTTCCTGGCTTTGTCCACCTGAGCAGGTTTGTCTGTATCATGCCAATAACACCTGGACAGCATGTCTGACCAGATCAATGTTGTCTGTGGTAATACAACCCTGAGCCGTAGGATGGAACACTCTATATCATGAATAAGGCTCACTGACTTCACGGTGGTTAAGTCGTTAGCCAATAGATGTAAGATGAGGCTCAAAGGTGCTTCTGGATTGTCTCGTCGAGATCCCGCCATCTCATACCTGACTTGCCATACCAGCGAACAGCAATGCCTATACGACATTGCAAGCCAAAATATGCTCCCCCTGGCCTGGCACTTGCATGAATTCCTGCCTATCTGATATATATGAGGAGCCCACAATCAAACAGATGATCATATAAAGTAAACAACTTTAAAGCAATTAGATTGTGATTTCTGTAAAGAACTATCTATATGAAATAATTGATATGTTAACCCCCCCCCCCCACTGCAAGCCTACTGATGAATGCCTGGTATCCTAATGTAAAGTGTATAGGCCCTAGACCCCATCTCCCCCATGATTTGATAGTATCGTCATTTATGCCCCTGCTTGCTGCTTCAGTGGCTGCTTCTATACGGAAGCTATGAGAGCAATAATTTCCTGTTTTAATTCCACTAAAAATAAGCGTCTTCTTTAGTACTGCTGAAAATTGATACCTAGTGAGAGGTTGGCCATTGTAATGAACAACTAGCTGTTTTTAAGCTGTCACTGAACGCATGTTCAGATGGCTGTGCACAGCTCTAACTGGACATACATGATGAACTTCTACTTCTGAGATAACCAGTGAATATGACAGACCTTTTTGATCAGTCTTTGATGCGCGTATGCACACCCTAACACCCCCCCCCCTTAGTAAATTGAATGTCCCTTTTCTCGAGAGGCCTCATAAACCGATGCTGCAGTAAACTCCCCCACCTTTAGAAAACCAAAAAAGGCTAGACTGAATGCAGCTGTGAACAAGCTGGACTCGTACCGAGAAGAACATACCGAGGGGAGCGCTAATATTAACCTACCTAACAGGGAAAGTGTGATTGGGGCTCTGATGTCAACCTATTTATCCCCCCTTTTTGCCCCTTCAAGAAGTTTAGAAACTACAACACATTTTGTGTTGTCTGTCTCGCCTCGAATCTTGTGAAAATAGCTTAAAGCACTAATGTATGAACAAATAGTACAAGGTGCGCGGCGGTTTAATGACAAGAAAGCAATGTAATTAGCGATGTATGATATAGGCATAGGCCATTTCTGTGGAAGTTCATATTGGTCGAGATAGTTTGTAAATTGTTGGTATGCATTATGATAAGTAGCTCTTGTACTATGTGCCATATAATTTGCTAAGAGTCTATCTTCTTCCGCGTTAAGAGCTGCCACACCCAAGTTGGTATCTGTTCTGGATATGGGTCCGCCTCTGGGGCCAAAAGTTTGAACTTTTCCCACTAACAACGAAAAATAGAATTAGCAATTTAATTCTTAGACCCTGCAATATGTTCAGCTTCAGAATGATGTTGTATTTTAAACAAACCACTACTAATCGCCGAACCAGTGTCATGACTACAGGATCCATTGAAGATTGTTTATTTATTATTGTGCATACTGCTTGATTGTCAATATGAAAAAGGACTTAATTTTATTACACATGTCCTTACCCCAGATATGCAGTGCGATGGTTACCGGAAGTAGCTCAAGAAATGTGATATTCCTAAAAATAGGCATCCCTTTCCATTCGGTGGGCCAGGGGGCATAAGCCCACCGACCCTTGAAAAACAAACCACACCCTTTGTTGCTGCCCCTAGCAATGTCTGTATATAACTTAAGCGAGCTACTTAGTGTCCAAAACTGATCACACATAACAGTTACACCACTCTATTCGTTCAGAAATTCTAACCATGCCTCCGAATCTCCCTTCATGTCCACAGTCACCCTTATCCTATGATGTGGTTTGCTTATCCCTTTAGTGGCGTCTATCAGTCGTCTACAAAATGCTCTGCCAGGCCTGACAAACCGTCAGGCACAATTCAGTGAGCCTATTAGCGCCTGTAGCTCTGTCAGAGTAACTTTCTTTCCAGTCAATGTTCTCCAAAGATGTTCCCTTAACTTGGCTAACTTATCATCTGGAAGTCACAAAACACCTAATAAAGTTAACACTGTACAAGGGCCTACAGTTTTGTCATTGGCCAGGTGAAACCCCAAAGAGGACCATAATTGAGATTATTAATGTAATGTAAAATAATCTTCTTTAAAAAAAGCAAGTATTTGGTATATGTCGGAGTTAGGGCCAAGGGAAATAACTCCGTTATCATTATAACTATTATAGTAAAACGTCTAAGTGACCAAGACACAGCGCCAATTTATGGTCCTCTTGCATGGTAGTGTGATATGAAAGTTTCTCTACCCTAAACAATCATAATCATACGAATTTTCATATCAACCTATCAAGAGGGCCATCAATTGTTTATTATACTGAAAAAGTATAAGTCAAATTGAATTGACAAATAATGTTTTTGATAGCATATTTCACAGGTTTATCTATGTTTGTTTACACAATGAAGCCAAAAAGAACGACAACTCTTACGAGAATTAGGGAGAGGGTTGCCATGGGGGCACGTGCTCCAGAGAGATACGAATTTTTGTCAGCCCTAGGGAAGACACGATGCTTTGTGACACCGTCACGTGACGTGTTTTAACGAGTCAGCTTTAGAGGAATCGTGATTAGGTATAATCATTTGTACATTTGTTACATGTACACTTATGGTTGGTGTAGCTTAGCGTAAAAACAACAATAAACAAACAAAAGTGGTACGGACTGTTCATCGTGTAGTTTAACCTGTTCACTTGCGTCAGTAGGGTCATTGTTACTAGACTTACCTATACATGCATGTAGTTCTATAATGCCTTTGCGATATTGCTTTTCTTGTAGTTCATGATGCTTATCTAAGTGCTTCCTCATCTCCATTATATATTTGATCATGACATCGGGTAAAAGGGGACACAATTGTTTTATACTGCAGAATTTTATCAAAAAGCATTTGTTGGATTTTTAGACCCCGCGGTTTGCTGGAGCCTCCATAGCCACATTTATCTCATTTGAGTAGTGGTGCGGTACATGATATACATTTTTTAGTACACGATTTGAAATTATAAATAACTAGCTCATTTTTACTTCAGAATTCATAAATAAGAGGGGTCTTACGCACCTGACCCTTCTTCTTCTACATTAGTTTAGATTTTTCGAATTCCCACCTTTTGGCCCCTAGCATCACTGAAAAGTCCTACGAGGACGAAAGAGCTGTATGATACAGTTTTATTATTTTCTTTTCGACATACTGTATCAATTACTAGATTGATAGGGTGCAGCATATGTTTGTGTTACGTCGTCTTACATTAAACTATTGTCTTCCCTCTTTCTTACAGTATTCGGCACAGAGCAAAACTACCCACAATTTCTTTCCCCACAATAAAGCCACTAAATGAGCTTCGGTGTGCTAACTAGTACGAAAACACCTTTCACACACATACATGTACATGACTACAACTGGTTGTCATTACAAATGTCCTATTATCTATATAGTAAGTATTGCTTTGCTATACAGTCTTACCTCATACCTGAAGTCGTGATTGTCTTGATTGTGATAGTTATCACATGACTGATAGCTATAGACCTTTTGTAAAAAGTCAGTCCACCACGGAGAACTGAATTGAGGAACATTTATAATAGCTGAGCCTAGATAATAAAGCGGGATTTTAAACAGACACCAAACATAGTGTCCTAGGTCCACGGAGACATTACCATTGTCGCTATAACGTACTACACTGCAGGTATGGAAGACAAATACTTTGTTCAAAATCCGTCTTTGAACTCGTGAGGTATGTTGTGTTGAAGATTTTTAAGCCAAACGTCACCGGTATATCGTTGGAGTCTTACCACAAACTAGATCATGTGATTCGGACAAAACTATCCTTGCAATGAAGTGTTTTGTTAATACTTTTCCAGTATGCGATCGGCTGAATTGACTATAGTGTATGTTTTAATGGTGACATGAGATATACTTTCACGACGATACACGTCTCAATATGCATCGCTTCAATAATAGGTAAGTACTCTAAAATATCATTTATAAATAACGACCTACCTCATTGAAATGAGAAGTGAAGTAGCTCATTTAAAGTATATTTTATTATTCTGGTCGATTATTTAATAAAACATAAAAACGTAACATAATTAAAATGTCATATTTTGATATCGCCGCGCCGTTCAGTAAACTACACGCCGCTACCTTATAATCTCTTGAAGTAGCAGAATGGAGTTTATAAAACGGCGTAGAGTTTCAGATTTGATGACAATGATATTTATTTTTGTCCTCTCAAGTGACAGAACATTTTTGTATGCATTATAAGTTTTTTAAAAAAGAGAGACATTGCGCGTGTGTTTTGAATAAACAAAGTTTTTATGAATATCGGGAGGTGTTTTAAGTATTTGTGAGGAGAAAATATATCGTTTAACACATTGAGTGTCCACCACCCCCACCCCCTCATCAATCATATAGCCGCTTCGATCTTCCATAATGTTTATAGATGCACTGTAAACATGAGAAATTCGCCGAGTCGGATATTCGCATTTTGCCAATGCAATACAATTTCGCTCTGTTTAAAAATAATTCTCTTTTAGCTGGTGATAACTATATATTGCGTGATATATACTAGTTCTCGTTCTCATGATAAACTTTACCTTATTGGGGAGGGCGAAAAAAAGCGAATGCTGACTGTGGTGAAGTATTACTTGCCGAGAGTCTGAATTAGCAGAAATCAATATGGATATATGATTTATAAAATATAAGTTATTTTTTCATGTTTATCAAAAGTTATTTTATGAAAAACCGGATGGTAATGAATACGAAGTGAAAAGTCTTTTAGTATTTTTGTTGTTTTTACGGTATGCTTATTTACATTTAATAGTCAATCATACTCCGAAATTCGGAGTTGAAAAAATATTAACCTTCATGGCAAACATGTCCTTCTCAATTATCCTTCCTCTTCTTATTATCTCGAACATTTAACCTGTTTTTTGTGGATTGTATTTTGGGATCATTTTGACCGTCTTTCTGTCTGTTGAGATTTGATTTTGCCACAACTTCCTGACTAAGATGTTCGATAAATTAATGAAGCTTAGCACAAATGTTCTGACATCAATCATGTAAGTCCGTCCATGTTCACGGTCAGAGGTGTTCCGTTAATACCAGAGCGAGAGATTATTTACAAAATGATGGTACAGCTCTATATCTGTCTTCAGGGTTTTCAAGCAACATCAAATGAAAGGTCACATACATATAAGTACGTATAACATATATATAAATAACAAGAGATCGGTAAGTCATATATTAATAACAAGATATCGGTAAGTCATATATTAATAACAAGATATCGGTAAGTCATATATTAATAACAAGATATCGGTAAGTCATATATTAATAACAGGACATCGGTAAGTCATATATTATTAACAAGAGATCGGTGAGTCATATATTAATAACAGGACATCGGTAAGTCATATATTATTAACAAGAGATCGGTGAGTCATATATTCAAACCTAAAGATAATGATTGGACGACTTCTTACAAAATTTGGTAGTTTCCACTCAATTGTTTACTTCATGCTCCGTTTTCCGGACTTTGCCTTCATTCATTATCGTTTAAGATTGAAAAACAGTTTTTACCGTAGAACAATGCATGGTCATATTATTTATCCGATTCGTGCTTGTTGTTTGTTTCAGAGTGTACTGACTTTTATGTGTTTTTATCTAAACCTTCATGGTTGTGCTTAAAATGAAAATGTTGAACGTCTAAACGTGCCAGTCGTGTGTCTGAGAATGTATATTCTACATGGTATTTTATGCAAATGTGTTGTAAATATTAGCGAATAGGATTATACAATAGAACTGTTTGAACCAACTTTTAAATTTCGTGAGATGGTGACCAGGGATTAATAGTAATGTTTAAACAAAATCAAAAGAAAACTACATAGATAAAACGTTGCAATGTTTTTTTAGCCTGAACGGATGGATGTACATAAATGTACACAAAGGTCTCCTATTACACACTTTAAATTGTGCTGTGTAACAATTTTTGCTAAGATATCCTGCCGTTATTAAGATTTGTGAAATAAACTGACATACATATAATATGTGTATAGACAGAATGCCGAGTCCATAGACAATATCGGGATGACTAATACAAACCACCGTCTGAATCCGTGATCACGGTGGTCTGATGGTACCGTGTATCAGGCTTCATTCAAAACTATTATCCTGGAGATAATTATTAGACAAGATTTAAATAATTTGAGCTATAAAATACACGAATTGATCACAGGCACATTTGAAAAAAATATAAAAACAAAAGTTTCAAATTTTCTTTTTATATAATTAATTTTCTAAAACCCTTATGAAAAATTTCAGATTCATACGTCAAGCGGTTAATATTTTTTAAAAATTTAACCGTTTTTTTTTTTAATTTGTCATATTTCGCTAAATTATCTATAAAGAGATGGTTATTCTCCTTGCCACATGTGCCTGTGGTATTGGTATACATCAAATATGAAATGGAGTTTTACAAAAAAAAATCAGAAAATACCAAAGCGACAAACAAAACCCGTAATCCGAACTCAAAATCGATTAAACTAGGGGCAACATAGGAACAAAGGAAACATTTAGTAAAAGCACAAGAGAATAAGACAACACAAGCTGATGTAGGAGAGTCAGTTGTGTCTTTAATCTCAAGTTCAGTAGGGTATATATGATCGACTAGGTCAGCAAACTTCTTGTTGTTTATAGACAACACATCGTCGATATACCTAAAAATGAAATTGAAAGATTAGGCAAGGTTACCCGTCCTGATAAGTCTTTCGACAAATTCAGCCTTGTATGAAAACAACAACAAGTCAGCCAAAAGTGGTGCACAGTTAATACCCATTGGAATGCCAACAGTCCGTTGGAAAATCTTTCCTCCGAACTCAACAAAGATATTGTCAACCAGTAATTCAATCATTCGTACTTTATCTTCCTCAGTATATTTCAACCTAGTTTTTGTTGTGTTTTTCAAAAATAATTGAATCAAGTATTGCAAAATATCTTGCCTGAGTTTCAACAATTTTGTTAGCACTCTAAACAGTATACGACGCTCTTTCCCACAAAAACACATCTCTTTTACAGTTTGTTAGATAAATCTTTATATATATCTCAATAACACAGTGAGGTATAGGTCATAGAAATGATCTTTTCATATGACGCATTTTTATCGCGGGACAAAGCCAAGCGCCGAAAGCAGAAATGTACACGCATCTCGCTTTTGTTACCGACTTTAGACTGGCCTATGTAATATATACAAAATTAAAATACTAAATAACCCGGTCGTCATCGTATAAGATTTTTAGCAATTAACAAAAGAGCTACGCCAACACTTAAACATGGAGCACTTCTATTAAACATGTACATATAAACCGGACACCAGAGACAATAATAGATTGACTAATACACCGTCGAACAGCAGAGATCAAAGGATCCTGATATAAAGATATCACAAGATTTATCAAAACGTCATTCAAAACCATTCTACCGGGGATAATTAAATTGGATAACGGCTAAACAGTGCATTAATGGAGTCATTATAAATAAAGGATTGGATATAGACGCTAAGTATGCCACAGGATTTCCACAAAAGCATTTAAATCTTAGGTTGTTTTGTTAAAACTACCTCAAGTATTGTGCAATATATATTTCCAGAGTGTCCACTGTTTCGTTTGTATTCAAATTAAGCCAGTAAGTTTGAATTTGGCTCGCAGAAAAATAATTATTTAATAAATATTGAGTATTGCTATTTTTTGTGAATCAAAATAAATTAGAGAATACCGAAGCGTTAACAAAATCATAATTCCAACTCAAAATCGATTAAACCAGGTGCAATATAAATAAAGGAAAAATTTACTTTCTAGACCCAAGCATGGATTCTGTGTTCAAACCTTATTTCTTGTCCCGGCTATAATTTATCTCAAAATTCTTCTTTTGTCAAAGTTTTGGTAACAGAATGAAGATCTGTGAAGCCGAATACTGTTTTTACTATTTGCAGTTGACCTTTTGATCGTTGAAAACTGACTTGAACACAGAATCCATGCTTGAGCACAAGATCACTTTCATGAATACGGCCCCAGGTGCTTCGGAAGAGTAAGCGTCTTCTGCTTCATCGACGACAGCCGCCATGTAAATTTTTGTCAAGTTAACATCAAGTTCTCAAAATGAGAACCGAGTATCATTGTCAATCACAACAAGTAAACACACTAATGAGCATACTCAAATACATCCATCTTCATATGACTTAAAGATACAGAATATTTTTCAATGAGAAAAAGATGGCAACCATAAAACCTGCCCATAGTTCTGATCAACCTGCATCTCTCGAATCCTTGTATTGTTACTTTGTTTGTCAGCAGTCGACATCGATCACGAAAATCACAATATTTAGAGCAAGCCCTTGACTATCGGTTTCGAAGGTGTTTTTTAAGGATTGCCTGTTGTGGTCATTCTGTCTGACTTCATGGTCAGAGGTTTTTGCTTAAAATCAGAGCAAAAACTAATTTACATTACGGTGGTAAAGTTGTACTTTTAGCGTGGCTTTACGTCACATACGTATACTATAGTTATATAAAAAGGAAAACAAATTCCTGTCGAGTGTCCCGATTAGGAATCGAACACGGATCTCCGGCGTGATAATCTACACCATGCTCCATCAGCTGAGGGAGACCGTGCACTTGTATGTAACATTAAGTACAAGCCACACCGACCCACTCCTTTTACCCTAGTCCCCTAATTTTTTAAATCTCAACCCAAGACTCTCAATACAATAACCGTGGGATTTAGTTGGGCGCTAATGCGATAGAATAGGGAAAATAATGAAACACGCATTCCTGTCCAGTGCACGGTCAGGAGTCGAGCCCGGGTCTCCTGTGTGATAATCTACAGCTCTACCAACTGAGCAAAAACCGCGTGCTCCGTCAGCTGAGACAGAGTCCGTGTTTAATAGTATGTACAAGCCACACATACCCGCTCCGTTTACAATATATATAAGTTACAAGAAATCGGCAAGTCATATTTTCAGTCTTCAAGATAATGATTGGGCACTTTTAAATAAATGTTGATAATTCTCATTCAATTTTTTTAAATAACGCTGACTTATTAGGACTATGCCTTCGATCATTATCGTTTAAGATTGCAAACTAGTTTTACCATAAAACAATGAATGCATTTACCCGATTCATGCTTAGCTCAGAGTGTAATGACATGTTCATAGTTGTGATTAAAGAAACAGAGGCAGTGGGGGTCCTGGCTAGACGCCATGTTCACATATAATTATCATTGTGCTGTTAGTGTTTCGTGACTTTATGTAAAGGCAGTAACTTGGAAATTTTAAATAAGACAATGATTATATCTTTTGAATCTTCATAAATAGCAACAACGAATCAACGTAAAATAGGATTCATTTATAATGAAATCTTATATACCTGATCGTTTAAAGAATAATAAATGAACCTTTAGGTAGATTGTTGAAATGCTACTTAGAGTATTTATATCAGTTTTTACAGTTATACAAAGATGACGTAACACACACATTTGCTGCACCTTTAGTAATAAATACAATATATACTGTATGCGGAAAAAATCCGAATTAAACTACGTAATACAGCCGTTTCGTCCTCCAAATGCTAGTGGCCAAAAGGTGCGAATCTAAAATGTCTAAACTAATGTAGAAACAGAAGGGTCAGGTGCGTAAAATCCATTTAGTTTATGAATTTAGAAGTAAAATTCAACTAGTTCTGTATAATTTCAAATCATGTACTACGAGAGTGTGTATATTATGAACCATGCCACCACTCAAATTAGATAAATGTGGCTATTGGGGCTCCAGCAAAACAAAAAGCAGAGTCTACCCCCTCCTATTGTTAAATATGCTGTAACACACACAAATATTGCATCTTTTAAATTTGGGAATGGATATAGTATACCAAATAGTCGTTTGGTCCGAACATATTGAAAGTAAAATAAAAGTTTCAATGTAATCGAAATGTAATCACCTATGATAAAGAATAATACAGGAAAAACTAACAAAATATACGTCATTACCGATATTGTACACTAATGCGTATTTTGAATCAGAAATTGATGAAAAATGTTTATTAACGTTTTGATATATACGTTTTGAATTAATACTTTATTTGATGTTTTTTTTTAATTTGACGGCCCATCGACGTTTACGGTCATTTATGGCCAAATCTCTTAGTATTGGTCGATACTATAATTAAGGAATCCAAATGAAAAAAAAAATTATATATATGTCGTAATAAAACCAGAATAAACTTGAAAATAACAATAATAACACAAGAAATAACTTAACAATAAGCACACAATGTGTTGTCTAATACTTACGTAAAACGTATCCAGTATAAATACAGACAAGGAGCCGTGATATCTAAACTTACTCTAGACATTTGTTGACATTTACAATGTAAGACTCAAAAAGCTAAAATGTGAAGTTAAGAATACGCCTTTCCTTTATAGACATGGATAAACAAAATCACCGATGGACATATGAGCAAAGGCTCAAACAGTCTAACATTTTTTATTGAATAGACATTTTAAAATTATGTAGCAGGGGTTTCTCTCTGCCGGTGAACTTTGTTTACCAATTTTGACAAAACAATGTCTACTCTATAATAATATAATTGAGGTTTGTGGTACGGTACATAATAAACACACTTTACCTATATAATCATTATACAAAATAATGATATCAAATGGTTTTTTACACCCCAAGTTTATTTCTGTTTTGGCTGCTTCACTCCTATGTATGATGTTTACGTGTCGTAGTCGATTCCTCATTTTAACTGTATAGTTCATTTGCATATCACCCCCCCCCCCAAATCATTTTTTTAAAAAATGATATCCACACTAGTTATGACTTACACTTCCTTTTAACACACATTTACACATGTGTCTAACTACATCGCCCTAAGAAACCCCATTCAATTACGTCATTGATATAAAATTGGCCTGTTTCTACTTTTTATGATGCTACAAAATGACGCTAACAATGTCCTTAGGAATGGACCATTGCTTTAATATAAAAACATCAATGGTTTATTCAGTCGATCTATTTAAACTAAAGGTAATTTAATCAATTGACAACAATTTGGAGTATATAAATTGAGCCTTTAAAAATAAAAATATTTCCAAACGCATCAACGTTATCAATTCACTTTTATATAATATTTTTGTTATATTACCATAACAGAATTGTCGTTATAATAGTGCCACCACGTATACACATACCCTTAATCTCAGTCAACCACACCCTTACCCTACCCCTACCCCTACCACACCCTCACCCTACCCCTACCACACCCTCACCCTACCCCTACCCCTACCACATCCTCACCCTACCCCTACCCCTACCACACCCTTACCCTACCCCTACCCCTACCACACCCTCACCCTCACCCTACCCAAACCACACCCTCACCCTACCCCTACCCCTACCCCTACCACACCCTTACCCTACCCCTACCCCTACAACATCCTTATCCTACCCCTACCCCTACCACACCCTTACCCTACCCCTACAACATCCTTATCCTACCCCTACACCTACCACATCCTCACCCTACCCCTACCACACCCTTATCCTACCCCTACCCCTACCACATCCTCACCCTACTCCTACACCACCCTTACCCTACCCCTACCCCTACAACACTCTTATCCTACCCCTACACCTACCACATCCTCACCTTACCCCTACCACATCCTCACCCTACCACTACCACACCCTCACCCTACCCCTACCCCTACCACACCCTCACCCTACCCCTATCCCTACCACACCCTTACCCTACCCTTACCCCTACCACATCCTCACCCTACCCCTACCACACCCTTACCCTACCCCTACCCTACCACACCCTTACCCTACACCTACCACACCCTCACCCTACCCCTACCCCTACCACACCCTCACCCTACCCCTACCCCTACCACATCCTTACCATACCCCTACCCCTACCACATCCTCACCCTACCCCTACCACACCCTCACCCTACCCCTACCCCTACCCCTACCACACCCTTACCCTACCCCTACCCCTACAACATCCTTATCCTACCCCTACCCCTACCACATCCTTACCCTACCCCTACCACACCCTTACCCTACCCCTACAACATCCTTATCCTACCCCTACACCTACCACATCCTCACCCTACCCCTACCACATCCTCACCCTACCCCTACCACACCCTTATCCTACCCCTACCCCTACCACATCCTTACCCTTAACACTACCACACTCTTATCCTACCCTACTACATCCTTACCCTACCCCTACCAAACTCTTACCTTACTCCTCTCCCTACCACACTCTTACCTTACCCCTACCACACCCTTACCTTACCCCACCAAACCCTTTCCCTATCCCTACCCCACCACACTTTTACCCTTCCCTCCCACACACTTACCCTACCCCTACTTGCCATAACCTTAACCCTACCACACTTGTACCCTTCACGTGCTTTCACCTGGAACGACGACTTGGAAATATAGTCCGTGGAAAACAGCTATCGTACTCGGATTTTATTATGAAAATGTTGAAACATTTTTCTTTCGTTTTCTTTTGTTTCTGTCTAAGTGTGCTTTAAAATAACACTTGAAATAATCGTCGTCATTATAAATGACATTGCGTATTTATGACGTCATACTGCGGAGGCATGTCCGCTGAATTTGAAAAATCATTAATATGACGTGGTCCGCCATGGAAAAGATGTCAGCGCTGTGTTGTTTGTTACATGTACTTGTGATACGGCTCATATATGATAATACGATGCATAAGAACCTGAAAACATGCATTCTACTTTTGGTCGACTTAACACTGATGGTAGGGATACGAATCGTCTTTCTACAAAATGTCTGTGGTGTCAGATTGGCAATTATGCTGACAATATTTCGGACGATAGGCCTTCTGCACATTCCGATAATCAGGGAGAGGGGTTCTCTTCATGGCGGAGAGGGTTGATAAAAAGCTTATATTTGTGTTGACGACGCTTCTTTTTCGATGTTAAAATACGTTTTTTTTTTCGATTTGATCTATTAAGCAATTTAAATGGAATAAAATAAAGCCAATAAGTTGTCTAAAATTATTTCTCGTCCAAACGAGAGTTCGGCGTAATATGCATTGTTTTTAACCTTCATATCACGTTCGTATTCATACTCGTTTCGGGTTATAGTCCTATGAACCGAAACGGAAGTTGCTTGGTTTATATAGTGACAGCGCAGCGCAAATGTAAATATATACCTGTACTTACCATTGTGCTGTTGTGGTAACGTGCTATGGTATCAGTACTGCACTTAAAAGCAGTTATTCAGATATTTTCAATAGGACAATGATTATATCTTTTGAGTCTTCATAAATAGCAACGTTGAGTCATAGTTAAATATGGAATTTAAAACGAAACCTAATACATCTGATCGTTTGAATAATAGTTAATGAACCTTAATGTCTGTCAAAGAATAAATATTACCCAAAGTATTTGTATCAGTATTAACAGTTATACCAAATATATTTCACAAGGGTGGCTAATATTTTGATATTTTTCACAACTGAACAGCACGTGATGATATTATCCAAATATTAGCCAAATGCATGAAACATATTTGGCATTATTATTGATATTATTACATATTCTGTTTATTACATATCAAAAACAAAAAACTTATCTGGGAAAGAAAACATCATAACATCAACTCAGACTAGTACGCGTCGTGTTGTCAACAACGTATCGAAATGATCAAATATCAACACCAACTGTTTAAATTATAACATATCCCTATCACACGCTTACACGTTTAGCCTAATCTGTTTACATGGTTCTAACACAAATACATTACAAAATGTGTAGAAATATTACAAACCTTACTACTATTACAGTATGCAACTAGTTCCTTTGGTAAAGACACTGTAAGTGAATGGTTATTGATTTTAAAATTATCATTAAGGACTAAATGAGGTTTGCTGGAGCCTCAATAGCCACAATTATCTCATTTGAGTAGTGGCACGGTATAAAATATACACATATTCGTAGTACACGATTTGAAATTATACAGAACTAATGGGTAAACATCTTACCCGTCCCTCTGTCTACCTGTAGTACTAGAGTACATTTGGACGAAATGTCGCGCTACGTTTTTGACAGCTGACTTCTCCAACTCACCCTATTTTGGGTAGTGAGCTGATTTCAGCGGTCAGAACACCGACACTCGGCTATTGTACTCTTTGCTTACCAAAGGAAACATACGTATTCGAAAGCTCGCAAATTAAGTTTTCAATTCCTGTTTGTGTAAAAAAAAAAAACCCAAAAAAAAACCAATCTCATTTTCTGGCTTATTATACAGAACTAGTTTAATCTTACTTCTAAATTCATAAAATTAAAGGATTTTTACGCACCTGGCCCTTCTGCTTCTACATTTGTTAAGAAACTTTGCCACCTTTTGGCCACTAGCTTCACTGAAGAGACCTACGAGGACAAAACAGCTGTATGATACAGTTTAATTCACATTTTCGACATTCTGTGTTTATTAATAAATTTAAAAGGTGCAGCCGTATTTGAGGTTTACGTCTTCGTTAGTTATAACTATCTATGCCGAACAAACCTACTGAACACGTAGACAGAGTTTTGGTGTACAACAAATGAATTGACATGGGTAAGACATGCCGCAAATGTTTTATCAAGAATAAGGCAAACATTGAGAATATTGTGAGAGGTATACGCTAATATCTGCATACAGAACTATTCCGTATTGTCCAACAGATTATGTATTGCAATTCACTAGATCAGGATACACTGCAAGATAAAAAGGCAAGCTGCTTAAGTGTCCGAATCAACCACCTAGACTTATTTTAGATATACCCTTTGGTACACCTTAATTTAATGCAAATGTTCTAATTCCTGGATGCCGAGTTAAACATACTATAAAATGAGAACAAGATACGTCCATCTTAATTTCATCCTCAAAACAAGATTTAATATTTCTTCATTCTTGTTTGTAAAAGCCATTTTTATTACAAGAGGACCACGTGGATGATATTTTGATAAGAATGTATTATTTACTCAAATGAACTATATTATTTCCTCTCGAGGTCATTAATAGTAACATCATGCACTCGTTTTAGATAAGTCTGCTCAATAAAACAAATGTTGCCGTAAAGTGTTGACAACTGAATATTTTATATCGTTTTGTGCCAGAGGGTTCGATGTTTTACCGATTTTAGAATTACTTGAATAGTAAGTAGAGTATTATATACATGACTGTGTTCGTAGTAGTATTAACCTACGATTATGTCATGTGATCTTTTTACAACTGTACTATTGGCTGTTGTTTTGAATAGAGCTCCACTGTAAATTTCCATAGCACCACCATGCAATTATTATTAGATTGTTGCAATAGCCTCATTTTACTCACATCGATTGGGTGTATGTCTAATCTACATGTGTGAAACCTTATATGAAGTTCCTATGAAGCTTAAATATAAAATAGTTACTTAATCCGAGGAAATACGGCTAGCCTAAACCAGGTAAACCAAACATGACGTAGTCTGTTGGTAAGTACTATAATTATTAAACTGTTATAACCCATTTACCAATACCTTGCTATAGTATTAACCACCACAAAATCATCTGACTCACTTGACTTGATACGTCAAGGCTTGAAGTTACCGTCTTGAATAATGGGAAATATTTGTTAATAACAAATCCAAATGTAAAAGATCATAGCTCATAAAAATTTTGTATATTAATTGTAAAAGACATTTTTTTTCAAGTCCCATCTTGTATATCTCAAAAGATAAGAGATCGTAGAAAAGACTAACGGGTAGTTGTATAAATCTCTGGTGCCACTTAAAAATGTATAACGAACCACCGTCTATACACATGTCCCAAACTCATGCAATAATGAGTAACGATAAACGCTTATCTATTGATCAGGGACAGTTAGTTATTTGCTTATATTTACATTGGCTCTGTATTGATTTTATATAACAGTACCAAGGCCAGTTCCGTGTAATGATATCATAACACTTAAGTGGTTATTATGATGTCATCACGATTGTAACGTCATAATCATAACATATTAGACATCTGTTTTAAGTTTTCATAACAAATGTAGTGTATAATATGAATTTTATTGATTTGATATCAAAACCGATGAGAAAATATGAATATAACCATTGAAAAGCAGTTTCGTGTTATGGTGCTATAACACGAAACAGAATGCTGTTTAATGCTTAAATTTCTTTGAGACCGATTCTGACTCAATTTATCATGCGACACCCCATCCCCGTGGCTCAGAAATTCCGATTTAGTATGCCAATTGGATTGGCATTTTTTGCAAGCGACATTCTCAAAAAATATATTTTTCATCGAGTACGGTCAGGTTTAAATGTCGTCAATCTCAAATATTTCCACAGAAGTCTTTTCAACCAAAAAAATAAAAAACAACTCCTGACCTGTTCTTTTCATAATCTTTTCTGATATTGCTGTGCAAGGTGCGCATCTCGCTTTTGTTACAAACTAAACACTGAAATATGTTTCTAAAGCATACTGCTAATCGAAAAAGTAATATTCACTAATGAAAAGTGGACGAAAAACGAGATCTAGGCTAATATCCTTGAAAATGTTCACATTAAGTTGGTGTCATATAATTAAAAGCTTTTTTAAACGATTTCCAAGTCTTAAGGAAAGAATTTAAACTGAAAACTGTTTCTAACGTTACCTTCTTACGTCACACGAAAATCCTATAGTTTGAATAGAAAGCTGGTAATTCAGAATGTCAATGTTCTTTAATAGATAGACGCCATATACACATGGTATAATCATTGTGCTGTCATGGCACATTGTATCGTGTAATGGTATCAATACTTCAAAAAAACATAAGCAGTAACTTAGGAATTTGTAGTAGAACAATGGTTGTATCTTTTGAATCGTCATACAAAGCACGATGAGTCATCGTAAAACCTTATATATGAAATGGTTCAAAGAATAGTTAATGAACATTGGGCTATTATTTCTAGGTCCTAGAGGTCAGATGTATTGAAAATCCTTAAGGAGCGTCTCAAAAATAATAAAACCCAGGGTGTTTATAATATGCATGTAAAATGCTGGGAAGAAGGGCTACCAAGTTTGTTTAAATGAATGATCTTGACTTACTTTTAAGGTCATATGGGTCTAAACATATGTGGTCGAAATATTCATTAGACAAACAATTTTTCAGTAACGGAAAGCCCATAGGTACTGATATTTTGCTGGAAGCATGCTGGGATGAAGGGATAATAAGTTTATTTGTTGACAAGGCCTCTAGTTTACTATGCAGTGATGAAATAAAATATTTGACATTGTTAAGTTAAATGAACCCTTTCTTTGACTCAAACTTGTTCTGTTCTCTTATAACAGAAACCAGCGGCTACACTAAGAGAGAAACTACATCCTCATATGATGTTCTTCACAATGTTGAGTCATCTCGAACGTGTGGTCTGGTAATCCTCACGTAAGTGCCGAAGCTCACTTGTTGGGGCCCAGTCATCAATTGTTCGGGTCCAGTCATAGATCCCTAATCAATCACGACCAAGGTGACCTTGAGGAGATGGAGTGTGGTGAGGAAACGACATCACCTAAGAAAACATTGCCAGAGACAAACACTGGCAACAGGGGATATCAGACAGGAGGCAGGATTCCCTTTATACAAACTATTACAGCTGGAGCTAGTGGCCATGAAATAAAACATTTGTCTGAGGGGGCTTTAGGTAAAATGGTGTCAGATTCTCTCCAGGGAGGAAAAACTGAAGTGACAATGGTGGCAGTCAGTCAAACCCAGGGAGAGGTCACAGGGACAATGGTGCCCGCTAACCCTCAGGGCAGTGCTACAGGGACAATGGTGCCCGCTAACCTCCAGGGCAGTGCTACTGAGACAATGGTGCCCGCTAACCCACATGAAGGTGCTACAGGGACAGAAATGAATTCTGACCCCCCGGAAAGTGCTACAGGGACAATAATGAATTCTGACCCCCCGGAAGGTGCTACAGGGACAATAGTGAATCCTGACCCCCTTGGAAACGCTACATGGACAATGGTGCCTACTCAATCCCAGGGAGGGGCTACAGGGACAATAGTGAATTCTGACCCCATTGGAAATGCTACAGGGACAATGGTGCCTACTCACTCCCAGGGAGGTGCTTTAGGAACAATGGTGCCTGCTTACCACCAGGAATGTACAACAATGGTGCAAGGTATGCATATTAAAGACAAATGTATGTATTACCCATTTATGTCACACCTTACTTGCAAGCTCATTGTGAATCAGGAAGACAGAAATGCAAGTTCACAAAGCTGTCTTATACTTTCGGTCTTTGGATTTGTTAATTAGGAAATGTTTCAGGGCTACGTGTAAACACAGTACGTGAGCGATGGAATATCAATGATGAGTTCTGTTAAACATTGTTGTCAACTTTTTAGACCTTCGTTATTTATTGAAGGGGGTAGCTATAGTGCTCCCATTTTGATTCTCAATAACAGTGCTAGTAGCTTTACTTCTTGATACACTTTGAAAGAAGCTGACCCAATGGTAAAGCCACAAGTCAATCCTTTTTCGCTTTCATATAAAATTGTTATAATTTGTTTTTGCACATTAATAATTCATTGTTTTTTTGTCCTTTAGTACAAAAGCAGAGAATTGGCAACGTGAACTTTTCATTTAGCGGAGGAGAAGCCAATGTGGTGGGAGATAACACCACTGTCAATATCAACAAAAACGGTAAGTTCTAATGTATAAGTCAGTGTGGCTAACTATTTTGCTGGAACTTTTGTCTGACTTAATCTCTTGAGGATACTCAAAAAATAATTTACAGAAAAATACTGTTTTACAAATGCTTTTCCTATCAATGTATTTCAAAATTGGAATTTCATTAAAAGATGATTCATAATTAATAAATACAAAGTGAGCTGGGGCTCATATATATATATATCCTGACCTACACAAAGTGGGCAAGTGTGACCCTTTGTCATTGACAGATGACCGCCAAAATCTAATCAGGTGTAGACTTTGATGGTGTGATGCTATGGTGGTAATGAGAACTAAATATGTCTTGAAAGAATAGGTATTATCGTACATAAGGAAGATTTAGGATATCATCGATATGAAATTATAAGTGGCTGAAAGACTCTTTGGAAGAAGCCTGACAAATTTGCGAAAAGAAATAACTTTGTCACATATTCGAGGTCACAGAGATCAAATCTATTTAAATCTTTTAAGCGACTTCTTCTGATAAACCAAAAAGCCTAGAAGCATGTTGTTTTGCTGAAATGTTCATTGGATGACGTCTGACAATGTTTTGGTAAAGAAATAGCCTTGACTCATATTCAAGGTCACAGGGGTAAAGTTTGCTCTTACCTTTTTAACAACCTCTGATAGACCACAAGGTATAAAAACATGATATTTGACTGTTAGCTTCCTGGGAATGAAAATGACCTTATCTTACTTTCAATGTCACAGGGGGGTCAACTATTTAATCTTAATGTGTTCTTTTGAATGTCTTGCAGTTATAGATTTTAAGTTTAATGGTTGGTTACAAGCGAGAGATAATGATAAAAGATGCAAACTCATTGAACCTCTTGTTAAGGTCCGGAAGAATAGGTATGATAAGCTTGTCCCCTGCCGATGAAACCGGAGGGGCTATAGTGTCCGTACGAATTGACGGATGTTGATTTCGGACGATAACTTGAGAAAGGATTGATGGATTTGGTTGAAACTTCATACAATGTTAACTTATGAGATAATACAGTGTTGGATTGCGTTTGGGATCGACAGATCAACTTCAAAGGGAGTTATGACTTTCCCCTTCACTTCCGGTGCAATTTGAAAATTCTAAATGGTAAGATCAACATTGCAGGCCCTTGTCTACAACAGTGGACATTAAAAACCCCAAAATGTTCAATTCTCTTTGGATGTCAGTGGGGGCATTCATGTCTCACTGATATATCCTGTTCATATTTTTATTGATATTTCATATTTGTATTATGTTATATAGATATGTACCTTGATGCAAATTAACTTGTCCAGAAAATCTTACTTCACTTACAGGCCATCATCATTCCATTGAAGCTTTGCATGGATGATCAGTATGTTATGTAGCTTTCTAATTTCATTGTTCGACTATTTTAAGGGAGTTATGTTCCTTTTTGTGGAATAACGTTTTGGAGATCTTTTTGAGAAAATTCCCATTTCTGTAAAAGTGAATAAGAGAAAACCGAAACGTTAACAAAATCATAATCCGAACTCAAAATCGATTAAACCAGGGGCAAAATATGAACAAAGGAAAGACCTACATAGAGGCCCTTGTAAAAGTACAAGTGAATAAGACCAGGTGTTCTGGAAGAGTAAGCGTCTTCTGCTTCATCGACGACACCCACCATGAAAATCGTTGTCACATCCAAGTGAACATCAAAATGAGAACCGAGTATCATTGTCGATCACAACAAGTAAACACACTATTGAGCTTACTCAAAAACGTCCATCTTCTTATAAGTTGACCGTCAAGGTCAGGAAAGAGTTATGAACTTAACATCATCTGCGGGGGTATTAGTTATCTACAGATGACAGTTCTAGTTTTTGGCAATTCTTGGTTTCCAGATGATTACCTCAGAAAGGATTAGTGGATTTGATTTAAACTTCATACAATGTTAGCTTATGAGGTAATATAGAATGGGATAGAGTTTGGGGTTGAAAGTTCAACGATGAATGTTACTGTTACTAAAAGTAGATTTTTTTTGTTAAATTTTGGTTCCAGATGCTAACCTCAGAAAAGATAGATGAATTTGATTTAAACTTTATATAATGTCACCTCAAAATGTCACTGTTGCAAAAACTAGATAATTTTTCGTCAAATTGTAGTTTCCAGATGATAACTTTAGAAAGGATTTATTGATTGATTTGGTTGAAACTTCATAAATGTTAGCTTATCAGGTAATAAAGAGTGGGAATGAGTTTTGGGTCAAAAGGTCACCAAATTTTCATTTCATGCTCAAACGCATAAAACTGTTAGGAAATGATTGTTGAAATAACGCATTGATATCAAGGTCTATGTTGCTTTGAAAATTTTAATTTACGACAGGGGACGAGTGTTGCATGCAACACTAACTGTAAGCTTGTCATACATAAGATAGGTGTAGGATGTCATCGATATGACATAATACCATTTTTTTCTCCTAAATTTGTAGATGATGAAACTAAAGCTTTGATGACGGACGTCAAAGAAATGGTGTCTGAATATAAACAGACTATGAAGACACAGACAACATCACAGAAGACGTCAGCAGCTCAGACAAGTGGTAAGGACATATATTATTTTATGTTCTCTACTGTCTTATATAGACCTCAGACAAATGATAAGGAAATATGTTTTCTTTACAGCGTAGTCTACTGTCTTATAGATCAGTATTTGTGACAGTATGACATTGTTGAGCTAAATAATTGTGTTATATTTCTTTCATTTCCTTACAACTTATGAGATACCAATAAATAGCTACATTTGTTTATGTCTACATAGCTTAAAAAAGTTATTGGCAAAATCTGAGAAATTATCATCTATAAATGTATTGCACCAACATTCAAATTATGTCTACATATTTTCACAATATCCTAGATAATTTCAAGGAGATCATATCAGTCAATATCTCGGCTTTTATATGCTCGATGTTACATTGATCATTTTCCTAAAAAATATTATATAATGTACCAAAAGCGTATAAATATAAAATAAGTAGGTTTAACGATAGTTAGGCAGTAGTTGAGTAAAGTTATAATTTCTTTCGAAAACATATTTTGACTAACGTTACTCGTTCTGTTTTAACGCAAGTTAATCAACAATACATCTGAGCATTAACATGTTAAAGGCCCAATATATGTAACTTCAGGGAAATTATCGTGATTCTGAAAAATTCTGAAAAAAAAATCCAGTTGATAACCATGCAAAAATAAGCCTAAAACGAAGTAAACCTGACCGGTAACTAACAAGACCTATAGCCATTGTGTTTTGACCTACGCCAAGTTTGCTCATGAACGAACTTGACCCACTTTCAATGTCAAACGGGTTAAATATCTTAAAATCTTTACGATTTTAAGATTTTAAAACCTACATAGAGGCCCTTGTAAAAGTACAAGTGAATAAGACCAGGTGTTCTGGAAGAGTAAGCGTCTTCTGCTTCATCGACGACACCCACCATGAAAATCGTTGTCACATCCAAGTGAACATCAAAATGAGAACCGAGTATCATTGTCGATCACAACAAGTAAACACACTATTGAGCTTACTCAAAAACGTCCATCTTCTTATAAGTTGACCGTCAAGGTCAGGAAAGAGTTATGAACTTAACATCATCTGCGGGGGTATTAGTTATCTACAGATGACAGTTCTAGTTTTTGGCAATTCTTGGTTTCCAGATGATTACCTCAGAAAGGATTAGTGGATTTGATTTAAACTTCATACAATGTTAGCTTATGAGGTAATATAGAATGGGATAGAGTTTGGGGTTGAAAGTTCAACGATGAATGTTACTGTTACTAAAAGTAGATTTTTTTTGTTAAATTTTGGTTCCAGATGCTAACCTCAGAAAAGATAGATGAATTTGATTTAAACTTTATATAATGTCACCTCAAAATGTCACTGTTGCAAAAACTAGATAATTTTTCGTCAAATTGTAGTTTCCAGATGATAACTTTAGAAAGGATTTATTGATTGATTTGGTTGAAACTTCATAAATGTTAGCTTATCAGGTAATAAAGAGTGGGAATGAGTTTTGGGTCAAAAGGTCACCAAATTTTCATTTCATGCTCAAACGCATAAAACTGTTAGGAAATGATTGTTGAAATAACGCATTGATATCAAGGTCTATGTTGCTTTGAAAATTTTAATTTACGACAGGGGACGAGTGTTGCATGCAACACTAACTGTAAGCTTGTCATACATAAGATAGGTGTAGGATGTCATCGATATGACATAATACCATTTTTTTCTCCTAAATTTGTAGATGATGAAACTAAAGCTTTGATGACGGACGTCAAAGAAATGGTGTCTGAATATAAACAGACTATGAAGACACAGACAACATCACAGAAGACGTCAGCAGCTCAGACAAGTGGTAAGGACATATATTATTTTATGTTCTCTACTGTCTTATATAGACCTCAGACAAATGATAAGGAAATATGTTTTCTTTACAGCGTAGTCTACTGTCTTATAGATCAGTATTTGTGACAGTATGACATTGTTGAGCTAAATAATTGTGTTATATTTCTTTCATTTCCTTACAACTTATGAGATACCAATAAATAGCTACATTTGTTTATGTCTACATAGCTTAAAAAAGTTATTGGCAAAATCTGAGAAATTATCATCTATAAATGTATTGCACCAACATTCAAATTATGTCTACATATTTTCACAATATCCTAGATAATTTCAAGGAGATCATATCAGTCAATATCTCGGCTTTTATATGCTCGATGTTACATTGATCATTTTCCTAAAAAATATTATATAATGTACCAAAAGCGTATAAATATAAAATAAGTAGGTTTAACGATAGTTAGGCAGTAGTTGAGTAAAGTTATAATTTCTTTCGAAAACATATTTTGACTAACGTTACTCGTTCTGTTTTAACGCAAGTTAATCAACAATACATCTGAGCATTAACATGTTAAAGGCCCAATATATGTAACTTCAGGGAAATTATCGTGATTCTGAAAAATTCTGAAAAAAAAATCCAGTTGATAACCATGCAAAAATAAGCCTAAAACGAAGTAAACCTGACCGGTAACTAACAAGACCTATAGCCATTGTGTTTTGACCTACGCCAAGTTTGCTCATGAACGAACTTGACCCACTTTCAATGTCAAACGGGTTAAATATCTTAAAATCTTTACGATTTTAAGATTTTAAAACCTACATAGAGGCCCTTGTAAAAGTACAAGTGAATAAGACCAGGTGTTCTGGAAGAGTAAGCGTCTTCTGCTTCATCGACGACACCCACCATGAAAATCGTTGTCACATCCAAGTGAACATCAAAATGAGAACCGAGTATCATTGTCGATCACAACAAGTAAACACACTATTGAGCTTACTCAAAAACGTCCATCTTCTTATAAGTTGACCGTCAAGGTCAGGAAAGAGTTATGAACTTAACATCATCTGCGGGGGTATTAGTTATCTACAGATGACAGTTCTAGTTTTTGGCAATTCTTGGTTTCCAGATGATTACCTCAGAAAGGATTAGTGGATTTGATTTAAACTTCATACAATGTTAGCTTATGAGGTAATATAGAATGGGATAGAGTTTGGGGTTGAAAGTTCAACGATGAATGTTACTGTTACTAAAAGTAGATTTTTTTTGTTAAATTTTGGTTCCAGATGCTAACCTCAGAAAAGATAGATGAATTTGATTTAAACTTTATATAATGTCACCTCAAAATGTCACTGTTGCAAAAACTAGATAATTTTTCGTCAAATTGTAGTTTCCAGATGATAACTTTAGAAAGGATTTATTGATTGATTTGGTTGAAACTTCATAAATGTTAGCTTATCAGGTAATAAAGAGTGGGAATGAGTTTTGGGTCAAAAGGTCACCAAATTTTCATTTCATGCTCAAACGCATAAAACTGTTAGGAAATGATTGTTGAAATAACGCATTGATATCAAGGTCTATGTTGCTTTGAAAATTTTAATTTACGACAGGGGACGAGTGTTGCATGCAACACTAACTGTAAGCTTGTCATACATAAGATAGGTGTAGGATGTCATCGATATGACATAATACCATTTTTTTCTCCTAAATTTGTAGATGATGAAACTAAAGCTTTGATGACGGACGTCAAAGAAATGGTGTCTGAATATAAACAGACTATGAAGACACAGACAACATCACAGAAGACGTCAGCAGCTCAGACAAGTGGTAAGGACATATATTATTTTATGTTCTCTACTGTCTTATATAGACCTCAGACAAATGATAAGGAAATATGTTTTCTTTACAGCGTAGTCTACTGTCTTATAGATCAGTATTTGTGACAGTATGACATTGTTGAGCTAAATAATTGTGTTATATTTCTTTCATTTCCTTACAACTTATGAGATACCAATAAATAGCTACATTTGTTTATGTCTACATAGCTTAAAAAAGTTATTGGCAAAATCTGAGAAATTATCATCTATAAATGTATTGCACCAACATTCAAATTATGTCTACATATTTTCACAATATCCTAGATAATTTCAAGGAGATCATATCAGTCAATATCTCGGCTTTTATATGCTCGATGTTACATTGATCATTTTCCTAAAAAATATTATATAATGTACCAAAAGCGTATAAATATAAAATAAGTAGGTTTAACGATAGTTAGGCAGTAGTTGAGTAAAGTTATAATTTCTTTCGAAAACATATTTTGACTAACGTTACTCGTTCTGTTTTAACGCAAGTTAATCAACAATACATCTGAGCATTAACATGTTAAAGGCCCAATATATGTAACTTCAGGGAAATTATCGTGATTCTGAAAAATTCTGAAAAAAAAATCCAGTTGATAACCATGCAAAAATAAGCCTAAAACGAAGTAAACCTGACCGGTAACTAACAAGACCTATAGCCATTGTGTTTTGACCTACGCCAAGTTTGCTCATGAACGAACTTGACCCACTTTCAATGTCAAACGGGTTAAATATCTTAAAATCTTTACGATTTTAAGATTTTAAAACCTACATAGAGGCCCTTGTAAAAGTACAAGTGAATAAGACCAGGTGTTCTGGAAGAGTAAGCGTCTTCTGCTTCATCGACGACACCCACCATGAAAATCGTTGTCACATCCAAGTGAACATCAAAATGAGAACCGAGTATCATTGTCGATCACAACAAGTAAACACACTATTGAGCTTACTCAAAAACGTCCATCTTCTTATAAGTTGACCGTCAAGGTCAGGAAAGAGTTATGAACTTAACATCATCTGCGGGGGTATTAGTTATCTACAGATGACAGTTCTAGTTTTTGGCAATTCTTGGTTTCCAGATGATTACCTCAGAAAGGATTAGTGGATTTGATTTAAACTTCATACAATGTTAGCTTATGAGGTAATATAGAATGGGATAGAGTTTGGGGTTGAAAGTTCAACGATGAATGTTACTGTTACTAAAAGTAGATTTTTTTTGTTAAATTTTGGTTCCAGATGCTAACCTCAGAAAAGATAGATGAATTTGATTTAAACTTTATATAATGTCACCTCAAAATGTCACTGTTGCAAAAACTAGATAATTTTTCGTCAAATTGTAGTTTCCAGATGATAACTTTAGAAAGGATTTATTGATTGATTTGGTTGAAACTTCATAAATGTTAGCTTATCAGGTAATAAAGAGTGGGAATGAGTTTTGGGTCAAAAGGTCACCAAATTTTCATTTCATGCTCAAACGCATAAAACTGTTAGGAAATGATTGTTGAAATAACGCATTGATATCAAGGTCTATGTTGCTTTGAAAATTTTAATTTACGACAGGGGACGAGTGTTGCATGCAACACTAACTGTAAGCTTGTCATACATAAGATAGGTGTAGGATGTCATCGATATGACATAATACCATTTTTTTCTCCTAAATTTGTAGATGATGAAACTAAAGCTTTGATGACGGACGTCAAAGAAATGGTGTCTGAATATAAACAGACTATGAAGACACAGACAACATCACAGAAGACGTCAGCAGCTCAGACAAGTGGTAAGGACATATATTATTTTATGTTCTCTACTGTCTTATATAGACCTCAGACAAATGATAAGGAAATATGTTTTCTTTACAGCGTAGTCTACTGTCTTATAGATCAGTATTTGTGACAGTATGACATTGTTGAGCTAAATAATTGTGTTATATTTCTTTCATTTCCTTACAACTTATGAGATACCAATAAATAGCTACATTTGTTTATGTCTACATAGCTTAAAAAAGTTATTGGCAAAATCTGAGAAATTATCATCTATAAATGTATTGCACCAACATTCAAATTATGTCTACATATTTTCACAATATCCTAGATAATTTCAAGGAGATCATATCAGTCAATATCTCGGCTTTTATATGCTCGATGTTACATTGATCATTTTCCTAAAAAATATTATATAATGTACCAAAAGCGTATAAATATAAAATAAGTAGGTTTAACGATAGTTAGGCAGTAGTTGAGTAAAGTTATAATTTCTTTCGAAAACATATTTTGACTAACGTTACTCGTTCTGTTTTAACGCAAGTTAATCAACAATACATCTGAGCATTAACATGTTAAAGGCCCAATATATGTAACTTCAGGGAAATTATCGTGATTCTGAAAAATTCTGAAAAAAAAATCCAGTTGATAACCATGCAAAAATAAGCCTAAAACGAAGTAAACCTGACCGGTAACTAACAAGACCTATAGCCATTGTGTTTTGACCTACGCCAAGTTTGCTCATGAACGAACTTGACCCACTTTCAATGTCAAACGGGTTAAATATCTTAAAATCTTTACGATTTTAAGATTTTAAAACCTACATAGAGGCCCTTGTAAAAGTACAAGTGAATAAGACCAGGTGTTCTGGAAGAGTAAGCGTCTTCTGCTTCATCGACGACACCCACCATGAAAATCGTTGTCACATCCAAGTGAACATCAAAATGAGAACCGAGTATCATTGTCGATCACAACAAGTAAACACACTATTGAGCTTACTCAAAAACGTCCATCTTCTTATAAGTTGACCGTCAAGGTCAGGAAAGAGTTATGAACTTAACATCATCTGCGGGGGTATTAGTTATCTACAGATGACAGTTCTAGTTTTTGGCAATTCTTGGTTTCCAGATGATTACCTCAGAAAGGATTAGTGGATTTGATTTAAACTTCATACAATGTTAGCTTATGAGGTAATATAGAATGGGATAGAGTTTGGGGTTGAAAGTTCAACGATGAATGTTACTGTTACTAAAAGTAGATTTTTTTTGTTAAATTTTGGTTCCAGATGCTAACCTCAGAAAAGATAGATGAATTTGATTTAAACTTTATATAATGTCACCTCAAAATGTCACTGTTGCAAAAACTAGATAATTTTTCGTCAAATTGTAGTTTCCAGATGATAACTTTAGAAAGGATTTATTGATTGATTTGGTTGAAACTTCATAAATGTTAGCTTATCAGGTAATAAAGAGTGGGAATGAGTTTTGGGTCAAAAGGTCACCAAATTTTCATTTCATGCTCAAACGCATAAAACTGTTAGGAAATGATTGTTGAAATAACGCATTGATATCAAGGTCTATGTTGCTTTGAAAATTTTAATTTACGACAGGGGACGAGTGTTGCATGCAACACTAACTGTAAGCTTGTCATACATAAGATAGGTGTAGGATGTCATCGATATGACATAATACCATTTTTTTCTCCTAAATTTGTAGATGATGAAACTAAAGCTTTGATGACGGACGTCAAAGAAATGGTGTCTGAATATAAACAGACTATGAAGACACAGACAACATCACAGAAGACGTCAGCAGCTCAGACAAGTGGTAAGGACATATATTATTTTATGTTCTCTACTGTCTTATATAGACCTCAGACAAATGATAAGGAAATATGTTTTCTTTACAGCGTAGTCTACTGTCTTATAGATCAGTATTTGTGACAGTATGACATTGTTGAGCTAAATAATTGTGTTATATTTCTTTCATTTCCTTACAACTTATGAGATACCAATAAATAGCTACATTTGTTTATGTCTACATAGCTTAAAAAAGTTATTGGCAAAATCTGAGAAATTATCATCTATAAATGTATTGCACCAACATTCAAATTATGTCTACATATTTTCACAATATCCTAGATAATTTCAAGGAGATCATATCAGTCAATATCTCGGCTTTTATATGCTCGATGTTACATTGATCATTTTCCTAAAAAATATTATATAATGTACCAAAAGCGTATAAATATAAAATAAGTAGGTTTAACGATAGTTAGGCAGTAGTTGAGTAAAGTTATAATTTCTTTCGAAAACATATTTTGACTAACGTTACTCGTTCTGTTTTAACGCAAGTTAATCAACAATACATCTGAGCATTAACATGTTAAAGGCCCAATATATGTAACTTCAGGGAAATTATCGTGATTCTGAAAAATTCTGAATAAAAAATCCAGTTGATAACCATGCAAAAATAAGCCTAAAACGAAGTAAACCTGACCGGTAACTAACAAGACCTATAGCCATTGTGTTTTGACCTACGCCAAGTTTGCTCATGAACGAACTTGACCCACTTTCAATGTCAAACGGGTTAAATATCTTAAAATCTTTACGCAAAATCTTGTAACTAAGGCCCAGGGTACTGATATTTGGTCTGTAACATGCCTGAATAAAGGACTGAAAATATTGTTCAAATGAATGACCTGCTTTCAAGGTTATGGGGTCAAATGTACTAAGATCGTTCAAACAACTTTTTCTCGGTAACCGGAAGACGCAGGATGTAGACATAATACATGTGGTATGCTGGAATGAAGGACTTCCGAGTTTGTTCAAATTAATGACCTTTTAAGGTCAAAGAGGTCAAATGTCTGAAAGAAACTTCTTCTCAATAATCAAAAGGACTAGGTAACTGATATTTTGCCACAAGCATGATTCGAAGCAGGTTTACAATGTTTGTCTGAATAAATAGGATTGACCTACATTCAATGTCACAGGGGTGAAATATCTGAAAATCTTCAAGCAACTTCTTATTAACAGCAAGACCCTAGGTACTGATATTTTGCCTGTGGCATTCTTCGATGAAGGACTACATAGTCTATTCAAATGAATGACCTTAACCTACTTTTAAGGCCAAATGTCTGAAAATCTTCAAGAAACTTGATTCTCTGTCAAGGTCACAGAGGTGAAATGTCTTATATTCTTTCGAACAACCGAAAGACCCCGGGTGCTGATAAAATGCATGTATTGTGCTGAGATGAAGGAATACCAAGTGTGTTCATTGACCCTCTTACAAGGTCACAGGAGTCAAATACGATAATATAACGTCGCAATTACCAACAAAAAATATATGGATTGTCAAATGACCGTTTAAAAGGCTAATTGGTTTCTTATAATCTTTTCCAGGTCCGGCTGCAAAGGGTGTTACAACAGAGGACACAATTCAAGCCAAAAGTAAGTTTCAAAGCTGTATAGCTAGACATACTACCTTTTTAGGGTAAACCATCAGTCCGTTCAAATAAGCGGATTCGTTCGAACTCATCTTTTTAAATTATGAAAATAATAATAATTGCCTTACTAGTATCTACACAAGAGAGTTCAAGCACAATAGTAGTGCTATAACGAAGTACTTGTAATTATTGATCGATGCCAGCTATCCGAGCTATGATAGTATAATGATAATTTAGGGTTCTAATATACCACTTTATCACAACCTAAGGTCGTCCCAAAGTGGTTCAAAAGTTATTATCCGGGGTTCCTTAACAACCAATTAAGCAAAGAAAATGTACCTACGGAGAATAAAACCGGTGCTGCCATTTCGGTGATCACAACTAGCATTCTACAATTTCTAGCAAGGACTGCCCAACCATATACTCATTTACAACTGAGTAGACTGGAACAAGCAGATACAACACAAGTGCCTGTAGGGGGAGGACTCAAACTCGCAACCCTTTGATCACAAGCCCGGCGTCCTACCACTTGACAACCGTGATTTAACAACCCTACAAAACTAAATTTACCTGATCTATTTTTGCATTGACAGTGTTTAACTAGAGTGTAACGGAAGGTACCCATTTCGGCAATTTCCGCATAATTAAGCCATATGGTACGTCTTTAGGCCTCGATCAGTATACAGATCACGGAATGTTACCATCACATCTCTCATTTGTCTATTTTCATGACATTACATGACCACCTATATCCCTGATTTAAAAGATAATTAATATGCTACCTTTACATATGCCTTGGCAACCCTAATCGACCAGGTGGTCGATCCAAGTTATTGCAGTTTCAATCCTTCCTATTTATGTTTCAAACTGTGCTACCTCTTTTAATGTAAATCTCTTATTTTACAGAAATCCATCCTGACTTAGAACCCATGATAGGTGAGTACTTGATTAGATGTTGTTAGAGAAGAAATGCAGCAGATTTCATTTGGACCAGAACAACAAACATCACCTAAAGATATACACTGTATTGTTCTTGGTTCACAAAGGACAACTCTTGATAACCAGACTACATCCCTAATCTGATTAAGTTTTTTCTTTTTAGGTCATATGACCCGAAGGGTCAACCTGACCTGTAGCCATTGTGCACCATTCGTCGTTGTCCACTGTGACATACGCGTCTGTTGATTGCCATGGGTAAATTTTCCCTTTAAAAAACATCTTCTCATTAATTGAATGGCCCAGGGTGCTGATGTAGCATGCTAGGATAAAGGGCTACCAAGTTTGTAAAATTAATTACCTTGACCTACTTTCAAGGTAACAGGGGTCAAATATACATACTAAGATTGTTTTGTACACAAACAGTAATTGAAAACTTATTTTGCGAGCTTTCGAAAACGTCTTGTTTCCTTTGTCCAGAAAAGAGTACAATAGCCGAGTGTCTTTGTTCTGACCACTGAAATCAGCTCACCACCCAAAATAGCGGGACATTTCGTCCAAATGTACTCTAATACTACAGGTAGACAGAGGGATGGGTAAGATATTTACCCATTCCGCCCCTTATTGGCTGTTAGGGGTCAAATATGTCTAAATCTTCAAGAAACTTCATATTTATAACCAAAAGGCCCAGGTTTCTGATATTTGGCCTGTAGCATGCTGGGATAAAGGACCACAAAGCTTGTTCAAACCAATGACCTTGACCTTCTTACTATGTCACAGTGGTCAAATATGTTAAAATCTTCATAAAACTTCTTCTAAATAACCAAAAGGCCCAGAGTTCTGATGTTTGGCCTGTAGCATGCTGGGATGAAGGGCTACCAAGTTTGTTCAAATGAATGACCCTGACACAGTTTCTTGATTTGCGATGATTGGTTATCATAGAGGGTTACATATTTTTAGCCCAGTATCATCAGATGGTGGGCTTCCGAAGTCACCCCGAGTCCATATGGTCCTTGATCTGTCTGTCCACAAACAACCTTGTTATCACTATTTCTTGAGAAGCACTACATGGATCAGTCTCACATATCATATATATGTTCCCCTTGGTCCCTAGTTGCGCATTGTCTAATTTTCAGGCTGATTAGGAAAAAAACCATTTGTATTTTGAGAGTAGAAGTTCTGGAGAAGTACTGGATGGAAAATGTTCAAATCTCAAATAAAGCTTCCCCTTGGTTAAAGTTTGCTACCACAATTTCTTGAAAAGCACTGGATGGAACATTTTCAAAATCTTGGATATTTGCTATGATTTCTTTATTGAGATTATTTTAAGAACAAAAAAAGATCATCGATGGTTGGGGCCAAGATCCATCAGGGAAATCATGTTACAATTCAGAGAATTGATTTATTCTGCTTGCCCCTGGTCCTTTACAATGATTCCCTACAGTATTCTATATTTAAAAGTAAAATAAATATAGGATATCTAACAGTGTCTTCAATAATAGCAAATTTATTTCACGAGTGGGCTAATATTTTGATATTTTTCACGAATGCGCAGCACGAGTGGAAAATATCAAAATATTAGCCACATGAGTGAAATATGTTTGGTATTACTGAAGATACTGATAGATATTCTGTTTATTACATTTTTATAGCAAAATTTACAGTGTCAGCTTTTGATTTTCCCAAATGTCGTTTGTAAGCAGCGTTCTGATTGGTCAAATCAGAAAAAAAGTGAAAAATATCACTTTTATAGAGTGTATAATTTTCGATATCTCACTGGAAAAAATGTAATAAAAACAACTCTAACTTAAAGATTAAGAGTTACCGGTATCGTTTCGTTCTAAAATAATAGTTTTCTGACAATTTTGACATCTCGCTCTATATTTTCCTCTTTTTGTTTTCATTTAGAAACAGCCAAAGCCAGAATTCAGAACGAAAAAGAGGAGAAAAAATTCTTCCCCACAAAAGGTTTCTTTGATGCGAAAGAAAAGCTTAAGAAGAACAGAGTTGTCGTCATCAAGGGGAACACAGGAGACGGTAAAACAGCAATCGCTGTTCAACTCCTTCATTGGCTGAGTCAGGAGGAAGGCGTCGGACAACCCCTTCAACTTCACAGGATTAAAGATTTACGACTATTGGCTCCAAGCTTAAAACTGATCACTTTTATTGATGATATTTTTGGTGAGAAAGATGTGAGTATGAAAGATGTACAAGAGTGGAACAAAAGAATCTCGGATGTAAAAACATGTTTTGTAGATGAACAAACCCAGCCAAATTACCTCATCATTACTATTCGTAATGAAGTATTCAACTCTTTGGAAAAAAGTTCCATTGGAACAATTCTAACGAAAGATAACTTAATTGATCTGAGTGCAGATATATACAAAAATGCAGAAGAAAGAAAAGGTCTATTAGAGCTGTATACGCCAAAACATTTTTCATGGAGAGACGAGGAAAAAACACAAGTTTTAAGTTTTGCATCAAACATTGGATTTCCACAATGTTGCCAACTTTTTTACAATTCTAAAGAATTGCAGAAAGAGCGTGTGGCTTTTTTTAAAAATCCTTTTCATTTCTTGAAGGACGCATTGTTAAAACTGAAAGAATGTTCTGCCCTTTTGTATCTCTTTCTCAATGATGGAGAGATAAGTGTAAAAGATCTGGATCCAAACAGCAAAAAACTCAATGAAAAACTGCTGGAAGAAGCTTTCGAAATCAACTTGATTGTTGGTGAAGTTGACAGTACCAAATTGACATATAAGAAAAAAGTAGGATTTGTAAAAGACAGTTTGGAAAGGTTGTTAGGATTTTTAGTAGTGAAGGGAAAAGATTTGTCTGGTGATATGTATAGATTTAATCATGATTCTATCTATGTTGCTGTGGCAGTTTTGTATGGAAATATCACACCAATTGGCTACATACAGAATTGTCCCAGTGAATCCCTCAGTTATCTGACAACCACAGAAATGGGTACAAACTTGGTTGTCATATCATCTGATCATTATACAGAAATGTGTGAGCGTCTACTAAGAGAGTTTGAATGTGAGCAATATCGACATTGTGCTAGTATTGGCTCTCTAGATGTATGGAAAGATCCTTTTTTCGTTGAAAGATTTGTAATGTTGTTGACTGACAGAAAAAGTGATAAACTTGCAGTGTTTAGACGAGCGTGTCGGTATGTGGTGCAGAAGAATGTGCTGTATATCTTCTGTCAGAAGGTGTAAAACCTGACAAGGACACAGTATTGTCATTGGTTAGAAGATATTGGAATGATAGCAACAGACAAGTGTGTTTACTTAGAAAAATGTTTTTCTGCTTGAATGATGAGACAAAACTTGCTGCGTTAAATGAAGCATGTGTGTTTTGTGCAGAAGGTTGTGTTTTGTATCTTCTGGATGAGGGAGTACAACCTGACGAGGATACAAACTTCTTGTACTTGATTCAAAGACAAAAGTATGATAGCATCAAAAAATTGTGTTTACTTAGGAAAATTGTTATCTACTTGAAAGATGAGACAAAACTTGCTGTGTTAAATAAAGCATGCTTTTGGGGTGCAGAAGAATGTGTTGTATATCTTCTGTCAGAAGGTGTAAAACCTGACAAGGACACAGTATTGTTATTGGTTAGTGGATATTGGAATGATAGCAACAGACAAGTGTGTTTACTTCAGAAAATGTTTTTCTGCTTGAATGATAAGACAAAAATTGCTGTGTTAAACAAAGCATGTGTGTATGGTGCAAAAAGTTGTGTTTTGTATCTTCTGGATGAGGGAGTACAACCTGACGAGGATACAGACTTCTTGTTATTGATTCAAAGACAAAAGTATGATAGCATCAAAAAATTGTGTTTACTTAGGAAAATTGTTATCTACTTGAATGATGAGACAAAACTTGCTGTGTTAAATAAAGCATGCTTGAGTGGTGCAGAAGAATTTGTTGTATATCTTCTGTCAGAAGGTGTAAAACCTGATAAGGACACAGTATTGTTATTGGTTAGTGGATATTGGAATGATAGCAACAGACAAGTGTGTTTACTTCAGACTATGTTTTTCTGCTTGAATGGTGAGACAAAAATTGCTGTGTTAAACAAAGCATGTGTGTATGGTGCAGAAGGTTGTGTTTTGTATCTTCTGGATGAGGGAGTACAACCTGACGAGGATACAGACTTCTTGCCATTGATTCATAGACAAAGGTATGATAGCAACAAACATTTGTGTTTACTTAGGAAAATCGTTATCTACTTGAATGATGAGACAAAACTTGCTGTGTTAAATGAAGCATGCTTGCGACGTGCAGAAGAATTTGTTGTTTATCTTCTGTCAGAAGGTGTAAAACCTGACAAGGACACAGCATTGTCATTGGTTAGTGGATATTGGAATGATAGCAACAGACAAGTGTGTTTACTTCAGAAAATTTTTTTCTGCTTGAATGATGAGACAAAAATTGCTGTGTTAAACAAAGCATGTGTGTATGGTGCAAAAAGTTGTGTTTTATATCTTCTGGATGAGGGAGTACAACCTGACGAGGATACAGACTTCTTGTTATTGATTAATAGACAATGGTATGATAGCAACACAGTTGTGAGTTTACTTAAGAAAATTGTTATCTACTTGAAAGATGAGACAAAACTTGCTGTGTTAAACAAAGCATGCTTGCATGGTGCAGAAGAATGTGTTGTATATCTTCTGTCAGAAGGTGTAAAACCTGATAAGGACACAGTATTGTCATTGGTTCGTGGATATTGGAATAATAGAAACAGACAAGTGTGTTTACTTCAGAAATGGTTTTTCTGCTTGAATGATGAGACAAAAGTTGCTGTGTTAAATGAAGCATGCTTGAGTGGTGCAGAAGAATGTGTTGTATATCTTCTGTCAGAAGGTGTTAAACCTGATAAGGACACAGTATTGTCATTGGTTAGAGGATATTGGAATGATAGCAACAGACAAGTGTGTTTACTTAGGAAAATGTGTTACTGCTTGAATGATAAGACAAAAGTTGCTGTGTTAAACAAAGCATGTGTGTGGGGTAAAAACGATTGTGTTTTGTATCTTCTGGATGAGGGAGTACAACCTGACGAGGATACAGACTTCTTGTTATTGATTAATAGACAAAGGTATGATAACAACAAACAAGTGTGTTTACTTAGGAAAAGTGTTCAATACTTGAAAGATGAGACAAAACTTGCTGTGTTAAATGAAGCATGCTTGCGTGGTGCAGAAGAATGTGTTGTATATCTTCTGTCAGAAGGTGTAAAACCTGACAAGGACACAGTTTTGTTATTGGTTAGTGGATATTGGAATGATAGCAACAGACAAGTGTGTTTACTTCAGAAAATGTTTTTCTGCTTGAATGATGAGACAAAACTTGCTGTGTTAAAAAAAGCGTGTGTGTATGGTGCAGAAGGTTGTGTTTTGTATCTTCTGGGTGAGGGAGTACAACCCGACGAGCAGACAGTTTTTAATGTGGTGATAACAGGGAGTGAGAAACTGTTACGTAAACTACTGGAGTATGATATCACTCCTACAGCGAGGAATGCGGACAATTCCAATGTCCTACATTTAGCGTGTTTGAAAAACAGAGAAGAGATGGTGACGTTGTTATGTGGCACTTACCCACACTTGGTACATGACACTGATGAAGACGGACAAACCCCGCTCCATGTTGCGGCAAAAGAAGGAATCTGTTCTATGTTTCAGACTGTAGAGAGATGTGTACTTAACTCCTTATATAGAGTGGAGGAACAACAACATAAGTGTGAGACAGTAGACGGTCGTACGGTTCACAGGAATTGTGTATGCGCTCAGTACATGGCTATGTTGGTGTGTAATGAAGGACAAACAGTGTTACATTACAGTTGCGAATTGATAAACGGGAAGCTGGGTTTATATTTATGTCAGTCCTACCCAGCACTAACTAAAGCTGTAGACAGTAACGGCTGCCATTGTCTACATTACATTGCGGGGCTATGTGGGTCAGAGGTAGACTGGTTCATTGAGTGTGAAACTCACGTAAAACAATACCTAGAATCAACAGGACGTAAGTATGACATCACAGCAATACTTGACAATGATGGGCGAACAGTGTTACATGAGACCTGTTTGTCGGGAAACAGGGAGGTTTGTTTATATTTATGTCAGTCTTACCCGGAACTAACTACAGCTGTAGATAAGGACGGCTGTCATTATCTACATTCTAAAGATTGGTCAGATGAGTCAGATGAACAAATGTTCACTTAGTATGAAACTCACGTAAAACAATTCCTAATATCTACAGGACTTAAGTATGACATCATAACAATACTTGACTTACACGGAAAGTCTGTTTTAGACACGGCGAAGGAAAACGATAAGGAAAGGGCGAAGGACTGGGCGAAGGAATGGGCAATTTTCTTGTGTACAGAATGTTAACAGAACCCTTTCTTAGAGCATCTTATATCAAAGTGTTAGGGTAATTAAATTTGATTTTATGAAATGTAAAATTAACATTCTTAAGTTAAGCGTTAACGTTTTGAATTAATTAAGTTGCTGTGTCGTATTCGACGGATGTCGGAAAGGCGGCACATACATTTTTTGTAGGTGTTGCTTTTCCGACGGCGTCAACAATGTTAAAGTTTTGTGTTTAGCTCTGCTTTTGATAAAGCTAGCCCAACAAAACCTCAATCAATGATGAAGCATGGGTAGAAGAGCCTATTGCAATAAAAATAGTTCATTGATTCCTGCATTTTGAAGAAAAAATATCAAATTTTTTGACTTTGAAAAAAAAAAAATCAACATTAAAGTTTTGCGTTTAGCTCTTGTATATTGGCTGTTTCTGACAAAGTATAAATATTAGAGCAACCAAATTCGGGTTATATGATTATCATGGGATTTTTACCTGAATACATTACAATCTTTACTAGTATTTCAACATTTTTTTTTTTTGTATTTTTGGGGTAAAAACCTCAAATTTCTGGAAAAATCCATGTTTCTCACAAAGAATTAAAACTAAGCAGCCAAACTTAGATTATAGGTTTATTGTGGGATGTGTAAAATGTATGATTGTGACAAAGCGGGGCAGGCTACACATATTCTTATGGGCAATTCTGGTTAACAACGACATTTGACCAGTTTTGAAAAAGTTTTCTGTCTCAATTTTACTGGCTGATCCTTACGATGGGTAAAATACGGATAGGGTATCCTGAATAGGTGCGAGTGATTTTTTTATTTTTTGTTTTACAATGTTTTTAAGTGTAAGTGTTTCATACATGATGTTAAATGTTATTGATGAACATAGCACCAACAACAGACAGTTGTCAACATTTCACAATTCACTTGAACAGAATAATAACTTTGTCATTTCAACCATAATCAAAATTTATGTTTTATTGTACTTTTTTTAAAATGATGATCCTTTTTTAATCCCTGATTTATTTTTGGAGTCAGAGTCATTTAAGGATTAACGTGAATCTATTTTTATGTTATGGAGGTATAACACAAAAAAACCGTAGTGTACTCTAAATAAACCGCGAAGCGGTTTATGATGAGAGTACACTACGGGTTTTTTGTGTTATAACCCCATAACATAAAAAATATTGATCCAGGTTAATCCTAATTATTTAAGTTATACCTTGTGAAAATTCACTTTATGGATTGGACTCTTTTTCTTTCAAATTAATACGCTGCTGCATCAGCCAATCAAAATCGACGTTATAAACGTCGACGTAATTTTTTTACGTTATTTTTTTAAACCAATGAAAATGCTTGTTTCAAACAAATCAAATTATCATCGGATAATGCTGTTTAAAACGACTTGCATTGATGATTCGTGGTTTGCAATGAAACATTTTTTTTAATTTCTTTAGCTGTACTGGCTGATTATGAAAAAAATATTTATTTACTGAATGGATTTCTCAAGTTTCCTCATTGTCCGTAGTTTTGTTATTTTGATTTTGGTGCTGATCAAAAAATCATAATGACTGACAAGCGGCCATCTTTGATGTGACAGTTTAGGTAACGCTATTGTGCTCTGTTGGATACACAAAAAAATATATATACAAGACTAAAGGTCCGCTTGAGCACTCCATGATTGTCGAACTTGATAATCAATCCATTCACCCTTGATGATGTATTTGAAGTTTTTCATTTCAATTCATATGTTCTAATACTTTATTTTGAAATTTTAGAGGTCATTGAGTTAAGTGTACATGCTGCACATGAAGTGCAATCTCAATTGTGATATGTATAATTTTTGTGATATGTATAATCTTTGTGATATGTATAATCTTTGTGATATGTATAATCTTTGTGATATGTATACTTCTTTATAACATTTCTCCATGCTTACTTTTAGCGTCTAAAGGGGGTTGGGGTTTAGTTTTGCGTTGTGTCCATCAATCCTTCCATTATCTTGTCCGTTCCCATCTCCTACAATACTTGTAACAAGAACTTTATACTTGTGTTATGGATTAACCTTGGTGAGGCGGTACATTTTGATCATTGACGTACATAGAAGAAAACAATGGTGTCCAGACTCCTATCCCCTTCACTTCTAGTCACTTGTCACTGAAACTTCTTACTCATTGTATATAAAAAAACCGATTGTATTTTTCTTTTGTTACAAAAAATAACAGTTTAACTTGGTCTTGTTTTCTTGTGTTTTTACAAGAGTCTCTTTGTAAATATTTCCTTTGTTCATATTTTGCCCCTGGTTTAATCGATTTTGAGTTCGGATTATGATTTTGTTAATGCTTTGGTATTCTCTGATTTATTATCTTGACAACGAAGCATTTGATGTTGTATGATTTACCAGAGTACTTACTTAACAATGGTTACATCGGGGTACTCTTTACTAGAGGGAACACTATGGGTTGCCATGCATTTTTTGTCTTGTTTATGATAAATTGTAAACAGTCATTGTATTTATTTATGTCATTGGTAGCATTGTTGCTATTAATTATGTATGTGCATGTTTAGCATATACAATATATGTGTTCAAATATAAGAATGTAATTATTTAAATGTTTATTTGTGTACAAAGTGGCTAAATCATGGTAGTGATATAGAAACAGAGGTATGGGAGGTACATCACACATAATGTTGGATTCAGCCCCATATCAATATACAACCATACTTATAAGGTGTTAAGTAAGGTATCATATAGATCCAGGACTGTCCATCATAGCTGAATCTTTTCATGGGTCTGGTGGTCTGATCTAGGATTCAAAAAACATAATCTCCCGGGGATCTGTATATACAGCACGTAGATATCAGGCTCGGGAATTTCTTTATCAGTTATCATCTCATAGCAATGGGATGAAGGTATGTGAGTTTTTCTTTATGTCTGGATCCAGTATTGACAGAATTTTTTTTTCAAAATGGGATATCTCAATCAGGCGTGTTGACTATATGCGATCTTGGGACAATGGGTGACAGTTCACTTCTGGTGGGATAATAATCCTGGGACAAGGAGTGACAGTTCACTTCTGGTGGGATAGTAATCCTGGGACAAGGAGTGACAGTTCACTTCTGGCGGGATAGTAATCCTGGGACAAGGAGTGACAGTTCACTTCTGGTGGGATAGTAATCCTGGGACAAGGGGTGACAGTTCACCTCTGGTGGGATAGTAATCCTTGGACAAGGGGTGGCAGTTCACTTCTAACGGGATAGTAATCCTGGGACAATGAGTGACAGTTCACTTCTGGTGGGATAGTAATCCTGGGACAAGAGGTTACAGTTCACTTCTGGTGGGATAGTAATCCTGGGACAAGAGGTGGCAGTTCACTGCTGGTGGGATAATAATACTGGGACAAGAAGTGACAGTTAACTTTTGATGGGATAGTAATCCTGGGACAAGCTAGGGGTGGCAGTTCACTGCTGGTGGTATAGTAATCCTGGAACAAGGGGTGACAGTTCACTTCTGGTGGGATAGTAATCCTGGGACAAGGAGTGACAGTTCACTTCTGGTAGGATAGTAATCCTGGGACAAGGGGTGATAGTTCACTTTTGATGGGATAGTAATTCTGGGACAAGCTAGGGGTGGCAGTTCACTGCTGGTGGTATAGTAATCCAGGAACAAGGGGTGACAGTTCACTTCTGGTGGGATAGTAATCCTGGGACAAGGAGTGACAGTTCACTTCTGGTAGGATAGTAATCCTGGGACAAGGGGTGATAGTTCACTTTTGATGGGATAGTAATCCTGGGACAAGCTAGGGGTGGCAGTTCACTGCTGGTGGTATAGTAATCCAGGAACAAGGGGTGACAGTTCACTTCTAACGGGATAGTAATCCTGGGACAAGGAGTGACAGTTCACTTCTGGCGGGATAGTTATCCTGGGACAAGGGGTGACAGTTCATTTGTGGTGGGATAGTAATCCTGGCACAAGGGGTGGCAGTTCACTTCTAACGGGATAGTAATCCTGGGACAAGGAGTGACAGTTTACTTCTGGTGGGATAGTAATCCTGGGACAAGAGGTTACAGTTCACTTCTGGTGGGATAGTAATCCTGGGACAAGGGGTGACAGTTCACTTCTGGTGGGATAGTAATCCTGGGACAAGGGGTGGCAGTTCACTGCTGGTGGGATAATAATACTGGGACAAGAGGTGACAGTTCATTTCTGGTGGGATAGTAATCCTGGGACAAGGAGTGACAGTTCACTTCTGGTGGGATAGTAATCCTGGGACAAGGAGTGACAGTTCACTGCTGGTGGGATAGTAATCCTGGGACAAGGGGTGACAGTTCAATTCTGGTGGGATAATAATCCTGGGACAAGGGGTGGCAGTTCACTTCTGGCAGGATAGTAATCCTGGGACAAGGAGTGACAGTTCACTTCTGGCAGGATAGTAATCCTGGGACAAGGAGTGACAGTTCACTTCTGGTGGGATAGTAATTCTGGGACAAGAGGTGACAGTTCACTTCTGGAGGGATAGTAATCCTGGGACAAGAGGTGACAGTTCACTTCTGGTGGGATAGTAATCCTTGACAAAAGGGGTGACAGTTTACTTCTGGTCGCATAATGCCAGTAATCGGTGATATTGTTATTGTTTATATATGTTCTCGTGTGATAAAGTAACCTATTTATATAAATGTATGTACTAATTATTGTTACATGTACCTTGTTACATGTATATGCTTATTTGATACAACCAAATTGTTTATTTTACACATCTACAGTTAATAAATTGCGTTTATTTAATTGTTACCTATTGTTTATGTAGTTTTTTTATTTAAATACATTATTTTGACAATATTTCTACAATTGTAACAATTTCCTGACTGGAGCGATGAGCAAAAGTAGTTATGGAGTTTTACTATTCCGTCCGGCGTCAAGATATTACTTCAAACAACTCAACAACCAAACCCAAGTTTATTCAAATAGATGACATTGAACTACAAGATCACATGAATAAAATGTGTTAAAATGAATTAAAAACATTTTCTTTTCAATAAACAAATGACCTAGATTAATGAATAACCTTGACCTATTTTTAAAATCACAGGTTAAATGGGTTTGAAATCTTCTAACGACATCTTTCATTATCTTTATATTGCCTTTCCACACTTGATTCCTGTAGTATGCTGGGTTGAAGGGATACCAAGTCTGTTCCTTAACACTCTTAAACAGCCACAGGGGTCAAATATGTTTAGCTCTTTAGCAACTTTGCAATAACTTACAAATATCCATATAGGTTATAAATTGATGCTGTGGTGCTTTGTCCGTCGATCTTCCGTTCGCTAGGCATCGACCTTTTCTTTAAACGACTTCTCCTGAAATACCAAAAAGGCTTAGAAACATGGTATTTAGCTGGATTCTTCCTTAGAAGAAGCCAAAGAAATATAACTGTGACTTACTTTCAAGGCGTGGCAGTTTATGTAATGAGCGATTTACAGCTGTAGTTGCTAAAAGACTATAGGGCATTGAAGTGGAAGGCGTCGAATGCGTTAGGATAGCGATTTCACACAAAGGACAAAAATTACTTTTTCGGACGTTTTACATACCTCCAAACTCTGATACAAATGATTGGAACAAAATTGAACTTTCCATTGACTCCGCCTATTATACTGGTATTGATGATATAGTGATAACGGGAGATTTAAATTCAAATTATCGTCGACCAGGACCTCACCTGACGAGGTTAAATTATATTACTCAGCTGCATGGTATAACACAGCTCATTAACGACTCTACCTTTTATACTGAAACAAACTTTAGTCTGTTGGATATAGTGCTACTTAGCAATGATTCTAATGTTTCTCGTACATATGTAGGAGAACATTTCTAGAACAGAATACGCGCTATCTTTGTTCTGTTACGGCCTACTTCGTTTCCAAACAAAACATCGTGCTAGTTGTAACAAACGAAACATCTGGTTGTTCAAGCATGGTGATTATGAGTCCTATCGTAGGAAACTTGCAGGGGTTAACTTGAATGATCTTATTTTACCAGATGATCCTAATGAATCTTGTCAAAACATTACCGAGAAATTCATGTCTGTTGCTCGAGAATGTATACCTAATAAGTCTGCAACAATTAGACCCTGTGATCCGCCATGGATGTGCAACATGATTCGTAGACTGATTCGTAAACGAAAATGAATTCATAAATCGCTCGTTCTTCAAACTTCCCTATTAAATGGCTGAACTTCAGACGATTTGGTAACAGATGTGCTAATGTCTTTAGAATTGATAAAAGGAAATATCTGAACAAATTTACCTCTTGCTTGAGGGATACGAATATTCTAAATAGGAACTCATTGTGGAATACTATAAAATTATTTATTAGCAACCCTAATAAATAAAATTCAATTCAAACTCTAGAATATGCTGGATCCGAATACCATTGTCGTGTATATGGAGATTGGGTATTCGAATAACACATTCGCTGCCTAAAGCGGGATGAAGATTGGGGATTCGAATAACGAATTCGCTGCCTACATCGATCATCTTCATATATACTACATTGACGGAATCACTTATGAATAAGACAAGATAGTTGTCAAAACCCTAGTATGCTTATAAAGTCTGAAATACATATTTGAAAGCGAGACCAACCTTTTCGTTCCTGACTGAGCCGCCATTTTGGAAAGTCCTATCCACAGCACTACTGTTACGTTATATGAATCCCCAATCTCCATTCTACTGTAGGCAGCGAATGCGTTATTCGAATCCCCAATCTCCATCCTACTGTTACGTTATTCGAATCCCCAATCTCCATTCTACTGTAGGCAGCGAATGCGTTATTCGAATCCCCAATCTCCATTCTACTCTTACGTTATTCGAATCCCCAATCTCCATTCTACTGTAGGCAGAGAATGCGTTATTCGAATCCCCAATCTCCAATCTACTGTAGGCAGCGAATACGTTATTCGAATCCCCAATCTCCATTCTACTGTTACGTTATTCGAATCTCCAATCTCCATTCTACTGTAGGCAGCGAATGCGTTATTCGAATCCCCAATCTCCATCCTACTGTTACGTTATTCGAATCCCCAATCTCCATTCTACTGTAGGCAGCGAATGCGTTATTCGAATCCCCAATCTCCATTCTACTCTTACGTTATTCGAATCCCCAATCTCCATTCTACTCTTACGTTATTCGAATCCCCAATCTCCATTCTACTCTTACGTTATTCGAATCCCCAATCTCCATTCTATTGTAGGCAGAGAATGCGTTATTCGAATCCCCAATCTCCAATCTACTGTAGGCAGCGAATACGTTATTCGAATCCCCAATCTCCATTCTACTCTTACGTTATTCGAATCCCCAATCTCCATTCTACTGTAGGCAGAGAATGCGTTATTCGAATCCCCAATCTCCAATCTACTGTAGGCAGCGAATACGTTATTCGAATCCCCAATCTCCATTCTACTGTTACGTTATTCGAATCCCCAATCTCCAATCTACTGTAGGCAGCGAATGCGTTATTCGAATCCCCAATCTCCATGCTACTGTTACGTTACTCGAATCCCCAATCTCCATTCTACTGTTACGTTACTCGAATCCCCAATCCCCCTTCCGCTGTAGGCAGCGAATGCGTTATTCGAATCCCCAAACTCCATTTCGCTGTAGGCAGCGAATTCGTCTATCGATTGCATTAACACTATTTATTAAATGACCGGTTACCTTGTTGATAATCGGTGGCGAGTTTTGTTTTAAAATTCAAGATATTAATCAAACATATCAAAAAAATTCTGAAGTTTACATTCCGCTGCAAGCTGCGGATTCGTTATTGGAATGTACCAACCGTTTACTGCACTATTTCTTATTGGAATGAACAAAGTGATCATGTCGGTATAATTGGTGATCAGATTTCTAAAATACATAATAAATATACAATATACATTGTACTGTTAATCGGTAATAATATTTGTAAATGATGTAAAATAAACATGTTTAATTAATTAAATATATGAATTCTCAGCGGATTGTTTACCATAGCTGACACATGTTAATGATGTTGTTGTTTATTTTTTTACGTGTACGATATCTTCATCAATTTCAGTAAACAGTATACGTCATACATTATCACAGGACAATTTAAGACCATCTGTTTCAGCTTTTCCCGATCGAGATTGTTTTGTCTTTCTTATCGTATGGCACACAAATTCCAATTAAAATTTGATTTTATACGTAAGTATCTGGACGTACCGACGCACGAAATCAAAACCTTTGTATGTTTCTGATGTATTGACATTTGTTATTATGCCAAATCTTGAGGCAACAGCTGGTTATAATTATCTCCCCTCTGTATGACCCAAACCAAAGGACAAAGTGACTTGTCAACTCATTTTGTGGTTAAAATTCATATTAAACAGAAACGCGCCAGAGTAATTGTTGTGTTCCTTTCCTTTTTTTCTTCTTGAAGTGGCACAAAATAAATTGTAATGAATTTTTAAAGCTGACGATGCTTTATCAATGACCCACAAACTTGAAGAAACAGTCAGACGTAACCAGAGTCGATTTCATTTCCAGGGGCCAGTTGTTCAAAAGCTGGTTAGCTTAATCTCTATTTAACGACATTTCTCAGCTTTAAATAGTTCTGGCAATATAGAAGGTACAATCCAACACTTCTTCATGTAAATTTATCTAGCTGCACTTTTGATATCTGGTAAGTTGTAAAGTATTCAATGGTTTTGTTTTCAAGTTACAGGATAATTTAAATTTGCGCTAATCACTGCATGAGCTAGTCACCTTTTGAAAAACTGGGCCCAGGGTTAAGTTTGGGATGTCAGTTTCGTTCTAATTTTCTTGCAATAAGCCCACCTGGGAGAATGAAAACGCAGCAGTACCTAAAATTTAAAAAAAATGAGTGAAGCTTTAAATTATAATTTGTTTTCAAAATATGAACTCCTATAAAAATACAAACTTTCACTTTTAAACACAATTCACGCATCGAGAGCTCTAGGTATGGAAAATATTGAACGATGAAAGTAAAAAGGAAGAGAGCATTTAAATAATATATATTAGTTATCAGTTACAACAAAAAAAATTGCTTAATGACTACATTAAACACCATCCATAATAATTATGCTGAACAAATCTGAAAAAAATCTTTTTAACTCATTGATGATATTATTTAAAATTAATTATATGTCGAAGAAAATCAGGAAATGAACAACGCATGTCGATTAATTCGGAATTAAAATCCATTTTCACATTTATTTTTTAAAAATTACTTGATCAAGTTGACAAAACATGTTTAACTGGATTTATCGGCATTTAAACGTTGAATATCACAGTTTACCCGGCGTCACGATTTCTTTGTATACAATCAATGGCAGGTGTGTACTATTCATATAAACAAACGAACTTGACCCACCAGTTGTACTGGGAACGAATAACTGATTTAGAAACCGATATTTAGACGTCCGCATTGTATTTATACTGTTCACATAGATATTTCATCAGTCTTGTCCTCTGAATGAATTGTATACTTATAAGAAGAAGTTCGTGATCGAGATTCTATATTTGAGACATGTTGAGGTCAGGAATTCACTAAAATGGCTGTTACTTGATTTGATTTAAACCTCGCTCTCGTTATTTGCTTATAAAGCTACAGTTCAACTCATGGATTTATCACTTTAGAAAGTTTTCCTGTATATATACATGTATATGTAGATACAACATGTATGTTGTGTTATGCATGTGTTACTTCATATGTGAACACATGTGTTTACTTTGAGAAGTTTGTCGATCTACATAGTTTTACTCTACACCTGTGTCGTAAGAGCGGTGAAATTGATGATGATGATGATGATGATGATGAAGGAAACTGTCCGTGGAACCTGATGGGGAAATGTACTGCATGCTCCGTTGTTTCTTTCCTGATATCTAGTTTCATCATTGGTGGAGGTAAGCTATTAACTTGTTCCAAGTAATCCTCTTTGATATCGTTCTCGTAAATCTTTAGTCTTATTCAATTCTCTCTTTATACAATAGCATTGTAGCACCTTGCGACATGGAACAACTAACGTCAGCGGCGGTAAATCCAGGCTAGAGAACACTATTGTGTTGACAAGCTCTGCAACAGAACAGCTTTAATCCACAGGGACCTGAGAATGTGTTATAGCTAGTTTTGGAACTAAACTAGGGTGTTTCAAGTAATTTTACACTTTTGGGGTGTTTAGATCAATTTTCGATACAATATATGACCGTTGAGGGGGCATTATTATTGAAAATTGATCTAAACCCCCCAAAAGTGTAAAATTACTAAAACCACCCTAGTTTTGGATAAAAAAAACTGTAACAAATCCTCAGGTCCCTGTGCTTTAATCCAAGGAATATGCTTTCTTCTCGGAATGATCGTCTGTCTTCTGAATTAAAAGCCTATGAAATTGACAATTAACCCAGCAGGAAATATTGGTGTGTTAACTTTATGAATTAACTTAAGCGTTGAATGCAAGACACTCACATATATAATACGATAGCACAATGCTGTGTTTTAAATACAAATTTCAGATTCTCATAAAAGATGTAAGCACAAACTAAATCATAAAAGAAAAGCTTATATATGTACACATATATAATCCCCATGATACAGGGCAACATCTGGGCCTAGGTGTTCGGTTAGACAGCATAGTCGTCTTGAAAACAAGACAACACAAACATGTGATGTTCAATACTTCCTTAAGTTGCTAAAATTACAATTTACTCCCGAATGTACAATGAATAAAGATTGTTGTTTTTCGAAGGACGAAAAATGCACATTTTCAATTTTTTTTTTAAATATTAGAAATATTACAAATGTAACAAATGTGTAGGAACAGCTCCTCAGAAAGTTAATCAAGCTTTCAAAAATTCTACAATGTGCAAATAGTCATATTACGACGCAATATACCTGTATTATGATTTTAAAAAGTCTTAGTTTCATATCAATTACAAATCTAATTACTGCAGTATCTATCATTAAGGTGATATTTTGCTTAACGTTTTTTTTTTTGAAATAATAAAAACAACACGTGATATTAATATATAAAAGATAAATACAATACATATAAAATTATGTATTCATTTTACTTTAACAATACTTGTTCTGCAGAAATAAATATTGAATGAGAAAATAACAAACCTATCAGTTTGGATAAAGCATACAATGTCAAAAGTTTGAAAGGTTGGTGTTGTATGCCGATTGTATATTCATAAGGTAAAAAAAGTCAAGATTTAGACAAAAACAAACGAACACGTCTTTGGAGAAATACCTCCATCCCTTCATTGGCGTTCAGTAGTATGGGAGTGGAACGACTGGTTGGCCCGTTGTCAGTATAATGTGACCGGGTGGGGTGTTCTGCTGGGGGCCTTCGACAATATACTTCAATGTGGTAGCACTTTAAATCGGCAAAAGAACCGGGCCCCTATTCATGAAACCGTTCTCATGCTCAAGCATGCATTTTGTGCCCAAGCTGATTATCTTGTTTCGGCTCTAACTTGATAAGAAAATCTTATTCTGTTCGTGATTTGAGAAGACATTCAAGAGACATAAAGCAGAAAAACTGTTTCCAGTGTTTTTATCTGGCTTATTGATCGTTTGATGTGATTTTAGCGAATAACAAGAAAGAAGGCTTGAGTGCAGAATGTATACTTGAACATGAGAATGGTTTCATGAATACGGGCCCTGGATAATCGCAAGAAGGCGAATACGTTCATAACGCAGCCTCCCAAATACACATGATCCCAACACACACCCACGTCGCATACATCGGGAGGCCGTCCTGAAATGACCCTTGCTGTCAAGAAAAGGACGTAAAAACAATCAACTAACCAACCAACTTCAATGAATGAAATTCATAAAGAGTTAAGTTAACATAGCATATCGCATTTATTGACATCTGAGGTTCCAGTAAAATATATTCCTCTTTACCAGGTACCACCGTGTGTATCCTCATAGAGTACGTGTCCCGGGGGCCGCTCTTTCAGGACCCGGGCATCAAAGGCCTCATCATGGTTTTCTCGGGCGCATCGGTACGTATTTCAATAAACTGCTGCTGTATCGATAATACTGCCTTAATTGTTGTATTGATACTTTAGTACAGTATTGTCACTTTAATTGTGTATCGATACTGTATTTTTGACATTGTTTTAAATGATGTAAAGATAATGTATCGGAACTGTTGTATCGATCCTGTATCGGTATTACCACTTTAACTGCTGTATCGATCCTGTATCGGTATTACCACTTTAACTGCAGTATCGATCCTGTATCGGTATTACCACTTTAACTGATGTATCGATACTGTATCTGTGACATTGTTTTGATTGATGTAAAGATAATGTATCGATAAAATTGCTTTAACTGGCGTATCGATACTGTATGTGTATCACTAAATATCATAAAGTGTATCCGCACGTATCACTTTATCAGCTGCAACTACAGAGGTAGATAAGAGGTATGTAAACGTTCTTTATTGTGTGTATCGTACAGTAAATGCAATGTAAATCGATATAGTATCACATGTTCTCACTTATCGATAGGTATCAATACAGTATCGCAAGTTCTCATGTATCGATACGTATCAATACAGTATCACAAGTTCTCACGTATCGATACGTATCAATACAGTATCACAAGTTCTCACATATCGATAGGTATCAATACAGTATCGCAAGTTCTCATGTATCGATACGTATCAATACAGTATCACAAGTTCTCACATATCGATACGTATCAATACAGTATCGCAAGTTCTCATGTATCGATACGTATCAATACAGTATCACAAGTTCTCACATATCGATAGGTATCAATACAGTATCACAAGTTCTCACATATCGATACGTATCAATACAGTACCACAAGTTCTCACATATCGATACGTATCAATACAGTATCACAAGTTCTCATATATCGATACGTATCAATACAGTATCACAAGTTCTCATATATCGATACGTATCAATACAGTACCACAAGTTCTCACATATCGATAGGTATCAATACAGTACCACAAATTCTCATATATCGATACGTATCAATACAGTACCACAAGTTCTCACATATCGATAGGTATCAATACAGTACCACAAGTTCTCACATATCGATAGGTATTAATACAGTACCACAAGTTCTCACATATCGATAGGTATTAATACAGTACCACAAGTTCTCATATATCGATACGTATCAATACAGTATCACAAGTTCTCATATATCGATACGTATCAATACAGTACCACAAGTTCTCATATATCGATACGTATCAATACAGTACCACAAGTTCTCACATATCGATAGGTATCAATACAGTACCACAAGTTCTCACATATCGATAGGTGTCAATACAGTACCACAAGTTCTCATATATCGATAGGTATCAATACAGTACCACGAGTTCTCACATATCGATACGTATCAATACACTATCGCAAGTTCTCATATATCGATACGTATCAATACAGTATCACAAGTTCTCATATATCGATACGTATTAATACAGTACCACAAGTTCTCACATATCGATAGGTATCAATACAGTACCACGAGATCTCACATATCGATACGTATCAATACAGTATCGCAAGTTCTCATGTATCGATAGGTATTAATACAGTACCACAAGTTCTCACATATCGATAGGTATTAATACAGTACCACAAATTCTCACATATCGATACGTTTCAATACAGTATCACAAGTTCTCATATATCGATACGTATCAATACAGTATCACAAGTTCTCACATATCGATACGTATCAATACAGTATCACAAGTTCTCACATATCGATACGTATCAATACAGTATCACAAGTTCTCACATATCGATACGTATCAATACAGTATCACAAGTTCTCACATATCGATAGGTATCAATACAGTACCACGAGTTCTCACGTATCGATACGTATCAATACAGTATCGCAAGTTCTCATATATCGATATGTATCAATACAGTACCACGAGTTCTCACATATCGATGCGTATCAATACAGTATCACAAGTTCTTACATATCGATAGGTATCAATACAGTATCGCAAGTTCTCATATATCGATAGGTATCAATACAGTAACACAAGTTCTCACATATCGATGCGTATAAATACAGTATCACAAGTTCTCATATATCGATGCGTATCAATACAGTATCACAAGTTCTCATATATCGATACGTATCAATACAGTACCACGAGTTCTCACATATCGATAGGTATCAATACAGTATCGCAAGTTCTCACATATCGATGCGTATCAATACAGTATCACAAGTTCTCATATATCGATACGTATCAATACAGTACCACAAGTTCTCATATATCGATACGTATCAATACAGTACCACGAGTTCTCACATATCGATAGGCATCAATACAGTACCACAAGTTCTCGTGTATCGATAGGTATCAATACAGTATCACAAGTTCTGATGTATCGATAGGTATCAATACAGTACCACAAGTTCTCACATATCGATAGGTATCAATACAGTATCACAAGTTCTCATGTATCGATAGGTATCAATACAGTATCACAAGTTCTGATGTATCGATAGGTATCAATACAGTATCACAAGTTCTCATGTATCGATACGTATCAATACAGTATCACAAGTTCTCATGTATCGATACGTATCAATACAGTACCACAAGTTCTCATATATCGATACGTATCAATACAGTATCACAAGTTCTCATAAATCGATACGTATCAATACAGTACCACAAGTTCTCACATATCGATAGGTATCAATACAGTACCACAAGTTCTCATATATCGATACGTATCAATACAGTACCACAAGTTCTCACATATCGATAGGTATCAATACAGTATCACAATTTCTCACATATCGATACGTATCAATACAGTACCACAAGTTCTCACATATCGATACGTATCAATACAGTATCACAAGTTCTTATATATCGATACGTATCAATACAGTATCACAAGTTCTCACATATCGATACGTATCAATACAGTACCACAAGTTCTCACATATCGATACGTATCAATACAGTATCACAAGTTCTCACATATCGATACGTATCAATACAGTACCACAAGTTCTCACATATCGATACGTATCAATACAGTATCACAAGTTCTCACATATCGATAGGTATCAATACAGTACCACAAGTTCTCACATATCGATACGTATCAATACAGTACCACAAGTTCTCACATATCGATAGGTATTAATACAGTACCACAAGTTCTCATGTATCGATACGTATCAATACAGTATCACAAGTTCTCATATATCGATACGTATCAATACAGTACCACAAGTTCTCATATATCGATACGTATCAATACAGTACCACAAGTTCTCACATATCGATAGGTATTAATATACAGTACCACAAGTTTTCATATATCGATACGTATCAATACAGTACCACAAGTTCTCATATATCGATAGGTATCAATACAGTACCACAAGTTCTCACATATCGATAGGTATTAATACAGTACCACAAGTTCTCATATATCGATACGTATCAATACAGTATCACAAGTTCTCATATATCGATATGTATCAATACAGTACCACAAGTTCTCATATATCGATACGTATCAATACAGTATCACAAGTTCTCACATATCGATACGTATCAATACAGTATCACAAGTTCTCACATATCGATACGTATCAATACAGTATCACAAGTTCTCACATATCGATAGGTATCAATACTGTATCACAAGTTCTCGTGTATCGATAGGTATCAATACAATATCACAAGTTCTCATATATCGATACGTATCAATACAATATCACAAGTTCTCACATATCGATAGGTATCAATACAGTATCACAAGTTCTCATATATCGATACGTATCAATACAATATCACAAGTGCTCATATATCGATACGTCTCAATACAGTACCACAAGTTCTCACATATTGATACGTATCAATACAGTATCGCAAGTTATCATGTATCAATACGTATCGTTTTCTTTGTCACTTTTTTTCTGAACTTCTCTGATCTTATTTCAACATTAAACAATTTCTGTATACTCTTTATACCGGTAAATATGATATTGTTGCTTTTGGTTTATAGATAACGTTTTAATCTTCGTGTAACTTAATATCCTAGTGATATGTAATCAGACAAAACAGCGTCAAGCACGTCTTATTCCGAATCGGTTAAAAAAGAAACGTGCTCATTTTTTATCTTAATTTCTTTGAAATTACTTTATATACCTCCATTAAAAATTAGCGCTTTCCTAGTATCATAATCATACCTAGTAAGAAACACGATCTGGATGAAATTGATTTTTGGTGTATATTTCATCATTGTAAAACAAACAGCAGTATCTATTACAGTTTTCAATATGACCTTTCCGATACTTAGGACAATGTACTTTTGATCCAGTACTTATTAAATATATTAAGCTTAACGACATACATTGTAGATGTGTATTTTCTCCTTAAAAATCTTTGCTATTAAAATTGGATTTCAACTGACAACATTTGAGTCCATGAATTAAAACGATCAAGGTAAGAGTCGTATAACATATTATTGGATTCAAAGTGGATATTAATTTAATCAGATAAATACTGATATCATTAAGCTGACTAAACTTCAAACAAATAGACGTATGGTATGAGTCATAGAGTCTATTAACGGTTAAAGTCAAATATAATCGGCTATGTTTGTCTAACAAGTCCATCTGTGCATTAAACAATACGGTATATACCATCTGTAGGAGAAATTGATTCGAACAACATCTCGATTCGGGGAATTCATACATTTGGTGTGTGTGTATGACACGTTCAAGCATCACAAGGCAAACGAGGGATCGCTTTGTGAGTACAAGTATAGATGTTTACCTAAACTTTTAGGGGCATAAATCAATTTTCGGTAAAAATGCCACCACAATGGTCAAAATTATATATACCGAAAGGTTGGCAGGTTCTCGATGGCGAAAAATAGATCCCGCTTGACTTCATCCGCATTTCTATGATTAGTATGAAACAATGTTTGGTGACGTTGGGAAGATGGATAATTTTTGTTTCATTCACTTTCGATATACGCATAAAACGTATTCTTTTTCCGTAAACACGAACTTCATTTCCTAAAAAACACATTTCCAGATTTCAAAGTTTTTGAAGTCATCATGCAATTTTGTTTAATGTTCAAGAGGAACACCTTATTCTTGCCAAATCAAAATGTCGGACCCTCAACATAGAGTTGACTGCTATATTTATCTTTTATGCCATACAAAATCTTTCCTTGCAGTTCTTGTCAACTGGTTTTGCGGGACTTCTTGCTTTGATGCATAATGACTCTACTTGGGTGGTACGTATCTTTATGATTATTATTTTCATGATTCTATTGGGGTTTTGTTTTATTTTTCTTAACTTCCTATTGATATTTAGATCATTTAAGTACGATCCCGGTGTATGCGATGTGAGTGTATGTGTTGTGTGTGTGTGTATTTACAATTGGTAGCCGCGAGTGTTTCAGGTGTCCCGACATTCTGCCACTAGCCCTCTATCTCTGGGTTGCGAGTTCGAAGCCGAGGTGGAGCAGTTGCCAGGTACTGACCACAGGTCGGTGGTTTTTCACAGGGTACTCCGGCTTTCACCGCCTTCAAAAACCTGACACGTTCTTATTTGACTTTGACTGTTATATTAATAGGACGTAAAGGAAAATAAACCAAACAAAAGTATTTGGTAGCTGGGTATGTTCGTCACGGTGGTGTGGACATGATGCTGACTATATAGGGTTACAACACTGAAGTAAACTGTCGAACGTCCATTCGGTCACCACCGACAACGGGAGAACCACTTTTATAATGCAGAGAGTATAGTAACCCATTTTTGAGACTTTGGTTTATCTTGTCCAGGGGGGGGGGGGGGGGGGCAGATTTCAAAGCCTTCATCACCGGGGCGAGCACTCAACTCAAGGCCAAACGTGTCCATGGGGACATAAAGATAAAATGATATAGCAGTCAGAGAGTAGTCGCCCCTTACGATCATACAATGGGGGCAGCAGGGGTACTACCTGCAGGGTACTTCAAAATGATTGTACCCTACTCATCTGATTTTTATACAACATTTCAGACAAACTTGCAGATATCAGTTGAGAGCGTCATGATGATCGCCACACTGACAGCCTTTCTGGCGCTAAAGGATACCGTCTATCTTCCCGGATATGACGACTGTCTCCCGTCTAACATCACTTCCGTTTGCACATGCAGGTACGTTATTGCAACGAATGGTTGTCCGACCTTTTTTACATCAAAGTGAAATAGATCTCGAATTCAAGTCAGGTTCCCTTCATCCTCGATATCCAGGGATAACACTCATCTACACTCCCTACACCCCTAATCCTCGATTTCCAGGGATAACACTCACCTACGCTCTCTAAACCCCTGGAATATGTCAAGCGCACTCAGGTAAAAAATACAACTGGCCAATTGCTAGGTTGATTCTTTTTGTCTTTTGAAGATTAATATAAGGAGTATTTACTCTATGGTAAAAGTGAGTACTATCCTCGATATCCAGGGGTCACGCTCACCTACACTCTCTACATCCCTATCCTCGATATCCAGGGTTTACGCTCGACTACACTCTCTACACCCCTAATCCTCGATATCCAAGGATCACGCTCACCTACACTCTCTACATCCCTATCCTCGATATCCAGGGTTTACGCTCACCTACATTCTCTACACCCCTAATCCTCGATATCCAAGGATCACGCTCACCTACACTCTCTACATCCCTATCCTCGATATCAAGGGTTACGCTCACCTACACTCTCTACACCCCTAATCCTCGATATCCAGGGTTTACGCTCACCTACACTCTCTACACCCCTAATCCTCGATATCAAGGGTCACGCTCACCTACACTCTCTACATCCCTATCCTCGATATCCAGGGTTTACGCTCACCTACACTCTCTACACCCCTAAACCTCGATATCCAAGGATCACGCTCACCTACACTCTCTACATCCCTATCCTCGATATCCAGGGGTTACGCTCACCTACACTCTCTACATCCTTATCCTCGATATCCAGGGGTTAAGCTCACCTACACTCTCTACATCCCTATCCTCGATATCCAGGGTTTACGCTCGACTACACTCTCTACACCCCTAATCCTCGATATCCAAGGATCACGCTCACCTACACTCTCTACATCCCTATCCTCGATATCCAGGGTTTACGCTCACCTACATTCTCTACACCCCTAATCCTCGATATCCAAGGATCACGCTCACCTACACTCTCTACATCCCTATCCTCGATATCAAGGGTTACGCTCACCTACACTCTCTACACCCCTAATCCTCGATATCCAGGGTTTACGCTCACCTACACTCTCTACACCCCTAATCCTCGATATCAAGGGTCACGCTCACCTACACTCTCTACATCCCTATCCTCGATATCCAGGGTTTACGCTCACCTACACTCTCTACACCCCTAAACCTCGATATCCAAGGATCACGCTCACCTACACTCTCTACATCCCTATCCTCGATATCCAGGGGTTACGCTCACCTACATTCTCTACACCCCTAAACCTCGATATCCAAGGATCACGCTCACCTACACTCTCTACATCCCTATCCTCGATATCCAGGGGTTACGCTCACCTACATTCTCTACACCCCTAATCCTCGATATCCAAGGATCACGCTCACCTACACTCTCTACATCCCTATCCTCGATATCCAGGGGTTACGCTCACCTACATTCTCTACACCCCTAATCCTCGATATCCAAGGATCACGCTCACCTACACTCTCTACATCCTTATCCTCGATATCCAGGGGTTAAGCTCACCTACTTTATGTACATTGTAAAACTGAAGGCACGGGGATAGCAGTTTGATTGGTCTCAGGTAAAAAAACTGACCAATCGCGAGGCTGCGCAGATACCTGTCTTTTGAAAATTACAAAGGAGCCAGCCGAGGACTTTATAATGTGTACTTGTTTTTACCGTTATGTGACCACGAGGTGATGTTCTTCTTGCCTCATCAACAATGTGCATGCGCACACAGAGCATTCAATTTTGTTGTGACATATTCCAGGGATATAGAGAGCGTAAGTGAGCGTAAACCCTGGATATCGAGGATGAAGAGAGTACCAAACAGTTTTGTTAGCGTACACGAACATTACTTAATGAGTCAAGTGGATCATATATATATGGGATCTTACATTATTTTCCATTTCATATTGGAATTATGCAATAGACTTAAATGTGTGCTTTATCAATATTTGTGGTATTCATTCGTGCAAAACGTCAATTTCCTTACACCATTGAAATTGTAAACTGACTGCCATTTTTACTCTAGTGCGGAAGTCAATGACGTCATATAAATATCACAGGCGTGACGTCACAATAGGAACAATTGAAATTTGCAGCAAATCACAGGACTGATAGGTCAAATTACACAAGTGAAATCCGCAAAAATATGACGTGGGTACAGTTTATCATGATTCAACGCATAACAAGGCAATCAACGAGATATATATATATATATATGAAGGTCAATATTATCTAAAGAAGCGCGTCATTGCTTTGTACTTTCTGATAAATATTGCCAAGTATTTTTTTGTGTCTCATCTTTTTTTTTTTATTAATTTCAGACATGTGCATTCATTCAATGATGATGGTGATAATAATAATCAGTATTACCTTCTCCGTTATTGTATATCTTTTCTGCACTTTAGTGTTCATAATTCTTGCATAAAATGTACCACAAGAAAACAATCAACAATATATTGTTGGAGCTAATTGAGAAAAAAGGAGGTTTGGGAGATAGTTTGGTTTAAAAGTAGAAACTGATTGAGAAAAGGAAAGACAAAGATAAGAGAGGAAGGAAACAGGACATAAGAGCAAAGAGCGAAGAAAAAAATAATTGGACCTTTCTGAAATTTAACCTATTTTCAATAATTGAAGATTGGTGCATACATGTTAAATATGCGTTGGCAATGTAGTTGTTCGCTAAGTCAGTCAGAGTTGCGGCCCTTTTACTCAAGTGTCTTTTTGGTTTGGACTTTTTTTTTGTTATGTAAACTGATATGTTCGAATTTGAAAGCATGCTCTCCTTTCTAAAATTAACAAACGTAATATGAGATCCAGCTAGTAAAATGATATAACGATTAGCATATTACAATAGTGCTGTACATTTTCGTAACCTTTGTCTACAATAAACCATAAACTAGACCCATGTTTTTGTGTCGGAGAGAAAACGTTATCGCACAATCATAAAATGTTATATAAAAATATCCTGTATATACCTGTCATTGTTCTATATTTGTATATTTTCAGTGAAAGAAATGACATTAACCTACCGTAAGTATAAATGTAGCGTTAGTATACCACCATTTAACATTTAATAATGTCACCCTAGTAAAAGTATAGCTACGTCCTACCGACTCGATGAGGAAGAATTTTTCGTGTTGGACAGGTGTCTGACATCCTACTAACACTAACCTCCATCGTTGGGTCGTAAGTTCGAGTCTACGGGGGTAGTCGCCAGGTACTGGCCGTAGGTCGGAAGTTTTTCTGCGGGAAATCTGGCTTTCCTCCACCACTAAAACATGACATGTCCTGAAATGGTCATAATATCGCAACTCTATTCTCGTATTTTTAATGTAATATTCTCGTATTTATGATAAAAATTAATGTTCATGTAGACTTTAGGAGATTGAGGAGATTTTATCAACCAATGAACTACAGTATTACAGAATATATCAAATGCCTTGAACACGTCAATGTACATAATCTGTCATGAACTGCTCTAACAAAGTATATTTTTTTTATTTACATTTTTTACATTTTCCAGTGAGAGCATATCGTCTGCCGTGGAATGTAACACGCTGTACTCAGCACGTGACACTGCGCACGCGCTAATCTACCTTTACCTGGCAGTATGGATCATGTGTATTATAGAACTATTACGGGCTTTGTTTAGGGCGTGTACACGATCTTCAAGGCGCCAGGTATTGAATATTGTAAAATATCGTCATCAAGCTAGTATAACAGGGTCATATCACTGTACAGCTAGTATCACAACACAATATCACCATACAGCTAGTATCACAACACCATATCACCGTACAGCTAGTACCACAACACCATATCACTGTACAGCTAGTATCAGAACACCACATCACTGTACAGCTAGTACCACAACACCATATCACCGTACAGCTAGTACCACAACACCATATCACCTTAGAGCTAGTACAACAACACCATATCACTGTACAGCTAGTATCACAACACCATATCACCTTACAGCTAGTATCACAACACCATATCACCGTACAGCTATTATCACAACACCATATCACCGTACAGTTAGTACCACAACACCATATCATCGTACAGCTAGAACCACAACAACATATCACTGTACAGCTCGTATCACAACACCATATCACTGTACAGCTAGTACCACAACACCATATCACCGTACAGCTAGTACCACAACACCATATAACTGTACAGCTAGTACCACAGCACCATATCACCGTACAGCTAGTACCACAACACCATATCACCTTACAGCTAGTATCACAACACCACATCACTGTACAGCTATTATCACAACACCATATCACCGTACAGTTAGTACCACAACACCATATCATCGTACAGCTAGAACCACAACAACATATCACTGTACAGCTCGTATCACAACACCATATCACTGTACAGCTAGTACCACAACACCATATCACCGTACAGCTAGTACCACAACACCATATAACTGTACAGCTAGTACCACAGCACCATATCACCGTACAGCTAGTACCACAACACCATATCACCGTACAGCTAGTACCACAATACCATATCACTGTACAGCTAGTACCAAAACACCATATCACTGTACAGCTAGTATCACAACACCATATCACTGTACAGCTAGTATCACAACACCATATCACCGTACAGCTAGTATCACAACACCACATCACCGTAGAGCTAGTATCACAACACCATATCACTGTACAGCTAGTACCACAACAACATATCACTGTACAGCTAGTACCACAACACCATATCACCGTACAGCTAGTCCAACAACACCATATCACCAGACAGCTAGTACCACAACACCATATCACCGTGCAGCTAGTACAACAAAACCATATCACCAGACAGCTAGTATCACAACACCACATCACCGTACAGCTAGTACCACAACACCATATCACCAGACAGCTAGTACCACAACACCATATCACTATACAGCTAGTATCACAACACCACATCATCGTACAGCTAGTACCACAACACCATATCACCAGACAGCTAGTACCACAACACCATATCACCGTACAGCTAGTACAACAACACCATATCACTGTACAGCTAGTACCACAACACCATATCACCGTAGAGCTAGTACCACAACACCATATCACTGTACCTGTACATCTAGTATCACAACACCATATCTCTGTACAGCTAGTACCACAACACCATATCACTGTACAGCTAGTATCACAACACCATATCACCAGACAGCTAGTACCACAACACCACATCACCAGACAGCTAGTACAACAACACCATATCACCGTACAGCTAGTACCACAACACCATATCACCGTACAGCTAGTACAACAACACCATATCACCGTACAGCTAGTATCACAACACCATATCACTGTACAGCTAGTATCACAACATCATATCACTGTACAGCTAGTATCACAACACCATATCACCGTACAGCTAGTATCACAACATCATATCACCGTACAGCTAGTATCACAACACCATATCACCTTAGAGCTAGTACCACAACACCATATCACTGTACAGCTAGTATCAAAACACCACATCACTGTACAGCTAGTACCACAACACCATATCACCGTACAGCTAGTACCACAACACCATATCACCGTACAGCTAGTATCACAACGCCATATCACCGTACAGCTAGTATCACAACACCATATCACCGTACAGCTAGTACCACAACACCATATCACCTTAGAGCTAGTACCACAACACCATATCACCGTACAGCTAGTACAACAACACCATATTACCGTACAGGTAGTACCACAACACCATATCACCGTACAGCTAGTACTACAACACCATATCACCTTAGAGCTAGTACCACAACACCATATCACTGAACAGCTAGTATCACAACACAATATCACTGTACAGCTAGTATCACAACACCATATCACTGTACAGTTAGTACCACAACACCATATCATCGTACAGCTAGTATCACAACACCATATCACCGTACAGCTAGTACCACAACACCATATCACCGTACAGCTAGTATCACAACACCATATCACCTTACAGCTAGTATCACAACACCATATCACCTTACAGCTAGTACCAAAACACCATATCACCGTATAGCTAGTATCAAAACACCATATCACTGTACAGCTAGTACCACAACACCATATCACCGTACAGCTAGTACAACAACACCATATCACCGTACAGCTAGTACCAAAACACCATATCACCGTATAGCTAGTATCAAAACACCATATCACTGTACAGCTAGTATCACAGCACCATATCACCGTACAGCTAGTATCACAACACCATATCACCTTACAGCTAGTATCACAACACAATATCACTGTACAGCTATTATCACAACACCATATCACTGTACAGCTAGTACCACAACACCATATCACCTTACAGCTAGTATCACAACACCATATCACTGTACAGTTAGTACCACAACACCATATCACTGTATAGCTAGTATCACAACACAATATCACCGTACAGCTAGTATCACAACACCATATCACCTACAGCTAGTATCACAACACCATATCACTGTACAGCTAGTACCACAGCACCATATCACTGTACAGCTAGTTCCACAACACCATATCACCGTACAGCTAGTATCACAACACCATATCACTGTACAGCTAGTATCACAACACCATATCAATGTACAGCTAGTACCACAACAACATATCATTGTACAGCTAGTATCACAACACCATATCACTGTACAGCTATTATCTCAACGCCATATCACTGTACAGCTAGTATCACAACACCATATCACTGTACAGCTAGTATCACAACACCATATCAATATACAGCTAGTATCACAACACCATATCACTGTACAGCTATTATCACAACGCCATATCACTGTACAGCTAGTACCACAACACCATATCATCGTACAGCTAGTACCACAACACCATATCACTTTACAGCTAGTATCACAACACCATATCACTGTACAGCTATTATCACAACACCATATCACTGTACAGCTCGTATCACAACACAATATCACTGTACAGCTATTATCACAACGCCATATCACTGTACAGCTAGTACCACAACACCATATCATCGTACAGCTAGTACCACAACACCATATCACTTTACAGCTAGTATCACAACACCATATCACTGTACAGCTAGTATCACAACACCATATCACTGTACAGCTCGTATCAGAACACCATATCACTGTACAGCTATTATCACAACGCCATATCACTGTACAGCTAGTACCACAACACCATATCACTGTACAGCTAGTATCACAACACCATATCACCGTACAGCTGGTATCATAACACCATATCACTGTACAGCTAGTATCACAACACCATATCACCGTACAGCTAGTATCATAACACCATATCACTGTACAGCTAGTATCACAACACCATATCACCGTAGAGCTAGTACCACAACACCATATCACTGTACAGCTAGTATCACAACACCATATATCACTCTACATCTAGTATCACAACACCATATATCACTGTACATCCAGTATCACAACACCATATATCATTGTACATCCAGTATCACAACATCATATATCATTGTACATCCAGTATCACAACATCATATATCATTGTACATCTAGTATCACAACACCATACCACCGTACAGCTAGTATCACAACAACACATCACACCATTCGTACATATAACTTTTAGTACATGTAGCTTAACACCTGACCAGCACACCATCCGTAACTCACCATAATATCACAGCACCTTACTCACTACACACCATTGTGTATTTCAGAGGTAAGAATTTATCTGTGTTGTATATAATTTTGGCTCATAATTATTTTCAGGAAAATGAGAACGAAGAGATGTTTAATAATTCAACATTCTACGACATCCCTTATCCAGAGATTACACACAAAAAGAAGAAGAGGGCTGAGAATAAACAGGATTTGGAAAAAGAAAAAATATTCACACTGCTAAATACTTAGCATGCTTTTTTTATATTGTTTTAACTTGTTATACAGGTACGTGAAAAACATGTATGTGTTCACATTTGGTAAGCGCGCCTTCCATTTTGATGTTCGTACCAGTTTAACTGGTATTGTGATATAAAGCAATGTGTATTGACAAAGACAAAATACGGCAGCCAAAAGTGCCTTCATTTATTAAGTTCGTTCCAGTTGAACTGGTTCCGTGGTATAAAGCATATACATGGACAAAGACAAAATACGGCAGCCAAAAGTGCCTTTATTTATCAAGTTCGTACCAGTTGAACTGGTTCCGTGGTATAAAGCATATACATGGACAAAAACAAAATACGGCAGCCAAAAGTGCCTTCATTTATCAAGTTCGTACCAGTTGTATCGGGCAACAATCAATGTACTACCAAATATGTGTGTTATTTTTAATACATGTACATGCACTTTCATTGGTTACGTGATAATAGAAGTTAGTATAAGTCGCTATGTTTGTTGGCCCATACAACGATGCCGATTATTTGCAGAATATGTGACAATGGTTCGAATTATCAAATCGACACCGGGAATCGACTGTACATGGGCCAAGGGTTACACGTGCAAGCAAAGAGAGAAACGGATGATACCTGAATTCAATACCCGCCGATCAAATTCAAAAGACCTATTTTGATAAAGAGGGATTCCGTGGAGTTTCGGTGTCTTTTGAACATCATGATATATTTTTTTGTAGTAAGAATATCGAAAGACATCAAAAAGCGTAGCGGAGTGAAAACGGTCCTTGGGCATTTAATGTAATGCAGAATAAGACTCTAAAACGATGTGTATTTCATTCTTTGTGGGGTATTGTGAATTCGTTTTATTGTGAATTTGTAGATTTGCGATTCATGGTACGTAGTGGATTATTGGGAATTCGTTGTTTTATTGACTCACAATATTTGGTTTATTGTGAATTTGTTGATTTGCTAATCACGGAACGTAGTAGATTATTGTGAATGTGTTGATTTGCTAATCACGGAACGTAGTAGATTATTGTGAATTTGTTGATTTGCTAATCACGGAACGTAGTAGATTATTGTGAATTTGTTGATTTGCTAATCACGGAACGTAGTAGATTATTGTGAATGTGTTGATTTGCTTATCACGGAACGTAGTAGATTATTGTGAATTTGTCGATTTGCTAATCACGGAACGTAGAGGATTATTGTGAATTCGTTGATTTGTTTACACACGATACGTAATGAGATGGTGTCGACTTTTTGATGTAAACGTTTTAATTTCAAATATGACAATCAGACAATTAGACAAATACAATTATTAAGTTATTTCATGTGACAATTTTTGACGAAATACATGGAAAATGAACATAATTTGCTCTTAAATTCTATAAGGTTTATTGAATATTTTACTTAAGATACCGGCATTGTGTTACTTAATTTTTTAATCCCGAAGAAGAGTTCCACTTCCTTTTTATTTTAACTTGGAGTTATTTTCGGCTTTTTATACATAAGATGACACAAATTGGGTTTAGTTCCCTAGTTAGTGTATATGTCTTGCATTTTCAGCATAAACATTCATAATTCTATTATCGCAGTGTTGGTAATAATATTCATCTCAAGATATAACTTACAAGTTGCATTTTAAAAAATTTCAATAGAAAATGATGTTGATCTCATTAAAGTGTTGATATTGTTTACCTATTTAAATTCGAGGATTCCCTGTGTGGCACTTACAGCTAAAAGTAATTATAATTTCCCTTAAGCTCGATGATAGAGCGCCCGACTACGAACCTGTTGGTCGAGGGCTTGATCCCCTGTGGAAGCAGACAATTCTCGAATTCGCTTTCCTGTTAAAATGTTTTCCATTGCCCTCCCTGTGGTGACAGGACGCTAGAATCCTGCTTGTGTTGTGGACATTTAAGTGTAACATTTTACAAAAAAATGTAAAATAAGGTTTGCTTTTATTATGAACCTCAAGTGAAGTAATAGATTCAGATTATGTTTAGTGGATGTGATACGTATTTAAGTTATTTTTCTATGATACTAACATCCTCGATATGCAGGGGTTACGCTCACCTACGTGTACGCTCTCTACATGTGTAGAGATCTAGAGCGTATACGTGAGAAGGGTAAATGAGCATAAGCCCTGGTGATGAGGTCATCGTAAACAGACGTCACGTGACCGTCATAGGCCAATATGGTCAATTATAGTTCGGCGACGCCAAGCATCAGTTTACACAAAGATATTGATGAGGCTTGCGGCAGTAAATTGCATATTAAGTTTATCGTATTTTGTCTTATATCTAAAAACTTGCAACCCGGAATAAAAAAATATTGATATATAATATAATGTTTGTCATAATTCCCAGAAATTCGTTATTCTTGACGACGTTGACTCTCGACTGTGTCTCTCATAATTATAGTTGTTCCATATTGGTTTGGGTCGCTTACAATGTAGCTCTAAGCTTTTTGCTGTTTATAAGAACGCGGTAAAACCCAGACACATCTTCATAAAGAGCCTAGATGGTGGAAATGACGGAGTATTAGAGGTGGCTCCATATTTCCACCGACACTCAAAGACGTTAAACAAAACCATGATTAAACCAGGGTTTTGTGTCATTGTTCTATATATAGCTACTAGTATTATACAAGTTGTAAACAACAACATTCAATGCACAATTTCATTATAAACTTGTAAACTGAATATTTCATTTAAACCAAGTGTGATACCCGGGTACCATCCTCGATATCCAGGGTGTACAAACACCTTCGCTGTGTAGAGGGTGTAGGTGATCGTTACCCCTGGATATCGAGGACACCCACTTGGTACTTGTCTTCGCAAAAAAATATTAACATTTTTACTTGGGTGGATAACACTCTAGAAATCTTCTTTCACAACGGAACTGATTTAATAACTCCGTGACCACCAATAGCAGGTTTTGATGATCATGACACCATCGCATACACTGAGACTTTTTTTCGACAGTATGCTTCAGTATGGTAGAACTATAAAGTCGGTATCTGTTTCGCACTATCGCAAAAAACGGTTAACAACAACATACCGCAGCATTTCAAATATGACGCATGCGACGGGAGGGCGTCCTTAATAGGACGTAAAAACAACGTAAAACATAACCATGTCAAGCAAAAGTTTAGGTCATTATGGAGGTCTTCAAGACGGAGGATCGGAACATAGTTTCAACCTTCCAGGACGGAAGCACGATCATGTAAAAGCCAACTTTTTCTCAGATATCCAGACTTGGCAAATATTTTTCTCAAAATCCTTTGACAAAAGTACTTGTCAGAAGCGATAGTGCATGTGTAACTATTGCATGATAAGAGACAAATCCCTCCGATGGATTGTCAGCTTCTTGCAACAACGAAGTTGTAAAAGGTGGGAAATATACTGAGATTGTTTCTTTGTACACAAACAGAAATTGAAATATTAATTTGCGAGCTTTCGAAAACGTCTGTTTCCTTTGTCAAGCAAAGAGTACCAAGGTGGGAAAGATCTGAGAGGCAGACGACACACTACATCAATTATCTAACTGCAGTATAGGGGAACATCAACAACCAGACTATCTGTAGATGATTGTATACGTGGAGACGCGTAAACATAAGGTGAGATCCTTCAGAACGACCTTGAGAGCCCGCATCAGTAGGAGCATCCTCGATATCCAGGGGTTACGATCACCTATGTAATCTACACTGTGCGGATCGTAACCCTTGGCTAGCGAAGATGCAGTAGGAGAACAAATGGCGAAGGTAATTAACAGGTCATAAAAGACAGCCATTCGTTACAACATATACCAACTGCCACCCCGCAATTTACCACCTACAGTATCCATGGGGACCCTCTTACCACAGTTAGGAGACCTATAAGTACCACGAAATATACATCAGCGACAACCTCGGCTTATGCAATCACACGTACACTATTGCCGATTTTTTAGCCCAATGTCATCAGATGGAAGGCTACATGTATATTCAAATCGACCTGCGTTCGTTGTTCGTGGTCCGTCCTAAGCAATGTTTGTGATCGTTTTTTCTTGAGAAGTACTGGATGGATCGTTCTCAAATGACATATACATTACCCCTTTGTACTCTATATGTGCTACTTGTGCATTCTCTAGTTTTCAGCTGATAGGGAAAACAGTATAGCCGACGTGCAGCCATCTTGGATTTTGACAGTAATAATGTCTGATTGCTATTTCGTGAACAATGGTGAATGGACCCTTCTCAAATTTCATTGGAAGGCCCCTCTTAGTTCCTAGCTGCACATTGTCTATTTTTTAGCTGATCTGAAAAATTATATTGCCGACAAGAGGTCATCATTGATTTTGACACTAGCAGTTTGTGGTCGCTAATTCTTTAAAGATGTATTCAAATACAGTCAGTCCTATATTAAGAATGGTAAATATATCTATTCTCAAACTAAAACCACAAAAAGTGTAAAGCAGGGTGGCAGTCTTAGTCCGACTTTGTTTAGCACTCGTATTTGATTTCCAAATAAAAACTTATGTTCACCTTTACAATCTGAACATCACATTATCATTTAGTAAGGTATAATGGCCACACAGGTCTACAGACTTGTCTTACCAAGTTAGACCATTACTGCAATACATGGAAATTTAATATTAACATTAGTAAAACAAAGGTTATGATATTCATTAATGCAAGAAAAGATTATTCCAAATATTCAATCCGTTGTACATAATGGTGAAGTGTTAGAAACTTGGCAGTAGACAAATACAAATACTCTGGTGTAGTTTTACCGCTTTATCACAACCTTAAAGTCCGTCTCCAAGCGGTTCCCAAATTAGTATATGTGGATATAGGGCCTTAGCAACCAGCCAATATCGTTCTCAACTCCCTAGGGAGGATACAACCGGTGCTGCCATTTCGGCGCTCACAGCTAGAATTCTACAATTTATAGCACTAACAAACCACGTAGTTATTTACAGCTGAGTAGGCTAGAACTAGTGGAGTACATTTATAACGAGCCTGTCGTCTACCACTTGACCACAGTGGCTCTTGTAACTTGAAACATGCAGCTGATTACCTTTATAATTAGACGTTGAAAGTATTTTTTTCAATCAAAATTAATTTCGCATGTTCCGCTGAAAAGAAGTTGTAAACGTTTTGACACATTGATAAGACCCATTCGATATAACTATGGTAGTCAGATAATTAAGGTTATCCGATTATAATGTTAATTTATCTAATTTTGACAATTTACCAGTGGAGGAACTCCACCACAGGATGCTAAAATGTATATTGGGAGTGAAAACACAGGGAGACATTCTGATTGTCACGGGAGAAGACAAATTGTAAGTTCTTTAAGTTGTGTCTGATCCCATTTGTATATTTGCAAATAGAATATGTTTAAATCAAAACACAGTCTTCGAATATGGCTGGTTAAACTGGAGTGTGGTCGGAAACCAGTAACCCTGTTCACATTAAAATGTATGTACCGTTACTAGTTAAGGTTAACAAATATGGGTAGAAATAAAATTTTATATAGTGCTTTAATTACTGACAAGATATTACTTGGACAAAATTCCAAGTGCTGGTTTTCAACCTTTAATGGAATTTAATCGTTTAAAGGCCCAATATACGTAACTTTCGGCAAAACTTGAAGCGAAAATCAAGCCTAATAACTTATTATATCTATAGATTTAGTTAAGATTAACTGATATCAGCAATATTCAAGATGATTTCTTCGTGGTTACCGGTACAGCAGCAGTTGTAACTCGCTATTTGTAAACACGCGTCCATTTCGAACCGTCTTCTACCTTCGGTTTGTTGTTGAAGTGGGCCCCACCTGCATTATTTTCAATTCTTTGGATTTTTTTGTCAAGAGTTTCTTGTTAGTTACATGTACTGCTCAGGTTTACTTGGTTTTAGGCTTATTTTTGCATGGTTATCAACTGGATTTTTTTTTTTAAATTTGTTCAGAATCACGAAAATTTCCCTGAAGTTACGTATATTGGCCTGGGCCTTTAATGGACGCAGGCTAAAAGCCTCTATGTCCATATCCGTAAATATTTTACAAAAAATATTATGTAAAAGCATATCATACAACAGAGTATTAATAATCATATATTACATCCCTGAAGTGATCATCCACTAATTTTTCAAATTGAAGAATTGATTGAGCGTTAACAATATGTGCTGGGAGACTATTCCATGTATCAACCTGTATGAGAAAAACCTTAAGCAAAAATTAAATTGATCAATTCTAGTTGATTCAAGTGTTTCTCTTGACGAAAAAAGTTTTGCCTTGAAATAAACTTCTTATTATCAACAAAGTACTATGTAAATCTAAAAATACATCATGGATGTATAGATATATAGTAAGCCTTCATTGTATATATTCTATAGTTGAACAGTATTATTTGTATTCCAACATACCAAAAATTATGAAATGTACTATTTCAAACTTCCTTTTTTATTTCTCATTAAACAAACCAACAAATCACATGAGAGAATATATAGAAATGTTGTCCAGATATAGGAATCAAAACTTTTTATGATATACGTGACCGAACTTTCCCTTCCTTGATAGTAACACACCTGCTTCTCCATCCTATGGTGTTTACATGTCGCAGTTGTGATTCGTTATTCTATAGGACTTGCTCTGAATATCGAAATGTTCGTGATAGATGTCCACTGCTGACGAACAAACTGGTCGCCATCTTGATCTCAGCGAGAAATAGTCTGTATCTTTGTGTGATATGAAGATGGACGATTTGGGTTTGCTTATTAGTGTGCTTACTTGTTGTGACTGACATTGGTGACTCGGTTCTCATTTTGGGGATTGATGTTTTAATTACTTGGATGTGACCAAGATTTACATTGCGGGGGTCGTCGATGAAGCAGAAGACGCTTACTATCCCGGAACACCTGGTCTTAATATCTTGTACTTTTACGAGAGTTTCCATCTAAATCTTTCCTTTGTTCCTATTTCGCCTCTACGGTTTAATCGATTTGAGTTCGGATTATGGTTTTGTTGACGCTTTAGTATTATCTGTTTTTTTTATAGCACAATTAAAAAGGATGTTGACCTGATAATTTGTTACAGCTAGAGAATTTGTTACAGCTATTTTTGGACCTAAAAACTAGGATGTGTAATGTAATTTTACAATTTTCGATAAAAATGTTCCCTCAATGGTCATAAAGACCAACACTAGCTCTAACAAATTCTCAGGCCCCTTTGTTTTATAGCGTGTCCAATTAATATGTAGATCTACTCCGTTTAGATTAAAACTAGTACAACTAAAATGTGTATATGCTTACAATATTTCAAATGATAAGTTAAAAGCGTATTTTTACTTTATATATATATTATTCCTTGATCCAGTAATAATAGGACAATGCATTGGTTTATGCAAATCCGTTTTAAGAGATGCTTAGACTTGAGATAGGCCTATAGGGGTTGGATCGAATGTCAATCATTCTGAAATGCAATACTGGCATTTCTATGCGAGTTATTTCCCTTGCATTGTAATTAATATGTATATATATATATATAATGACTAGCTGCGCTCTATTATACAATGAAAATGTAGGTCGATGTCCATTCGCGAATACGCTCTATATATATATAGAATACATTGTTGAAACGGTGAATTTTGCAAGCAAACGACTTTTATGATGGGTAGGAATAGGCCTATGTACTAATTTGTTTCGTATCAGCACGTGCACGTGTTCGTAGCTACAACAGGTGCGCGAACACCGAAAACTTTTTGTGTAGACTATTTTGATTGGCTGCACATACTGCAACTAACCAATCAGAGTGTCACTTTTACTTCGACGGAAGTACAAGCGAATATGCGTTGATTTGTTTACACGGAGATTAACAACAGCTGACAGTGAACTGAATCTCTCTCGGGACATTTTGTTGGTAAGTTTATGAAACGTATTTTAAGTTCAGTAGCTATCTGCTATCATATTGGCACAAACAGAACATCAAATCAATGAATGGAAATCATGTGAAACGGGATGTCATTGTTGTGATTTCAATTTTCATGACTAAACATGTATATGTATAGGCCTAGACCTACTCTAGTGGGTCTCCCTAAAATACGCCATATACGCCATAGGTACGCCATAGGATATTTTCGGCGCCATAGATAAATATCCGTAATATATCTTCAAAATACATCATTTTATTCCTTGATTGGTGCATATTACACCATCTGGTGAAGTTTCATTGAAAAAAAATGTGTACTTTGTACCAAAAAACGATCTTATATCGGAGGCTCTCAGACACTAAAATACGCCATAGGAATCTAGTCAAGCAAGCGTTAAATATCACTGTTTTATGCAACAAATAACTAATTTATTACAGTTATATATGTCATTTGAAGGTTATGGTTAAGTTTTAATGTTAAAATAATATGTACTTTGTAAGAAAGTCGGTAAAATTACCGTGACGTGAAAGTCCGAATCAAGGGGCATAACTCTAAATATACGCCATACAGATGTAAACTCAGTCTATCTATATACTATTTATTTGCAATCCTATGGCGTATTAAAGACTATATATTTTTGATATTGATATTTATTTTGTTCATTAATACGCTCAAGCATTATATTTAATACTAAAAAAATATATATACCTAAAAAGCACAACAAAAGCTTTCTATTTGATACCATTTTCTATGTTATATTAAGACTATGTATTTTTGATATTAATATATTTTTTTATTCATTTATTTACAAAAACATTATTTTTGTTACTTAATATATATGATATAAATACATGTATGCATACATAAAAAACACAACAAAAACTTACATTTTATACAATTTTATTAATATTTTTTTCATAAAAAAGTATTCACACGCAGTAATTAACATGAACATATATCGTTAAACATTATGTATAATTTTGCAAATAATTAATATTCATCAAATTCACTATATTGAAAATTCCATTGATATTTTATATCATCCAGGTACATATTTTAGATAATAGAAATTATATTATCTAGCATTCACAAATATATATCCTGGAATAAAAATAGTATTTTCATGAATATAATAAAAATACATAATGTAAATTTGTAAATTGTAAATGAATGGAAAAAATGGAAAAATTTCATTGAAACTTCCTGATCATGTCATAAGCTGATATATATCACACTATCAAATTTTACGTCTTATAATAGTATTCTTCACGTATGTTTATTACTGTTTCTTTCCTTTTTCTTACGCTTTGTTGTCTTTCAAAGTCAATACCTTTCTTTGTCTTTTCTTTTTTTTTGTTATTTGTTTTGCCTCCATGATTCCTTCTTTTTCTGTTTTCACTTCACTGTTTTTTGCCTCTTATTTCCATGATTTCTTATAGCAGTACAGTAGAAATCTTGACAAACAACAATTGTTTTTAAGTCAGATATCAATATAAGGTATTTATTTATAATGGATGAACATTGTTCCAGTATAATATTGTAATGTTGGCATACCCAGTTTGTATGAATATTGATGTACACAACTGGTACATATTGTAGTACTGATAATGTATGAATATTGGTATGCTAAGGCGTTATCGTGGTATATACTATAGTATAGTTACAGTCTACATTGATACTCACTCCATAACCATTGTACTGCAAACTAGAGTTATTTTCCAGTAACTATACTTGAGAACGTGCAAAATTTCTATAACGTCGACAACAATATATGTGGGGGAGCTATGCAAATTATCCCGTTCGAATCACAATTGTATGACGTCATTAACAATTGACATGGGCAGAGCTAGCTACGGCTTATGCAAACTTCATGCTGTTACATTTATTGAACTGTTTTCACCTTTGTAAGTTTGGAAATGAAATATATGTCTGCAGATGGGGCTAAATTGAACAGAAAACTAATGAACCTTTTACAGGGAAATACTGTAAATATAAGGATTAACCTTTGATTTTGTTTAGTTTATTAGATCATAAATCCAATGGAGCCGTCGGTAAATTTAACGTAAACGCTTTGCGTTTACGCAATTTACGTCGTGCGTTGGAAAATTGGTTAAGAAATTCCAATCAATCATCAGTTAAAATTGGTTGTAATCAGATTGTTAACATAATGAAATTTAGATTTTTTTTTGCCTTACAACAAATACCAATAATCAAATCTGTATTGGTGGATCATCTCCTGCTGTCTGACTGAAAAACCACAACATCAACATGTACTTGAGAGGGAATTATCCTGGGGACTATGGCCACCAACTTGTGCACTTCTATGACTCTAGACTGTACACAGCTTTATGCCCTAAGACAGTCATTTCTTAGACATTTATAGATTTCTTTTAATTTGCAGCATCCAAAATAGATTAAGTAAATATTGTTTGTGTGAATTAATGTAGTAATGCCTTTGAAATTGAATACACATAATTATGTGAAAATGAATTTGATAAATATATATATGTTGAAATAGAGTATAGATATGTAATAAATGTGATGAAGAAATAATTCAAATTTAAATATAAATTTAATATAATTGTTTGTTTATTGAACTCTTCACTAAGGACAAAAAAGTTTTAATATGTGAATAAAGATATAAATATTAATGATATTATGAGATGAATGTTTTGTGTTTATGAAATCTGTCATGATGCTTCACAGAGTATTTATGTATAGAAATTTTTATTGCAATTATATGAATTAAAAAAAATCTGAATGAAATCTGATGTATGCAAAAATGATCATTTAACGTGGAGTTTTTATTTTGTGCATGTAACATATTGTTTATACACTGTATTTATTAGTATGAAATGTATTGTTTGTGCACAGGGGTTTGTACTTAATGTTTATGATAAAAATAAAAAAAAATATAGCCGTGATCAGCATATATATATATATATATATGCTGGTCACAGCTGTATTTTTTATTTGTATCATGAACATTCATTACAAACCCCTATGGTTTGTGTAAAAAAAAAAACAAAATAAAATAAATTAATATCAAATATAAATAAATATATTATATATTGATTGACCAATCCATGGGAGAAAATACAACATAGTTAAAGATATATGTTTTTTTTTATGAATGTGGTAATTTAATAAAATGTGTATAATGATGAATAAAATCATTATTAGTAAAATTATACATAAATAATATTTTGTTTTTTATTTTTCCCTTATCTTTTTTAATTTTTTTTCCCCTTATCAATTAAAATTTTTATATTTTTTATTCCATTTTAAAAATATGAATGGAATTTTCCGTTTCAGGGTTGATATCTGTATGGCGTATTGTTCATGTCATTTACAGCTTGTGAATATATCTTTATGAATAAAATAGTAACATAGGTATAAATAAAATGGTATCAATAAATACTTTTGTTGTGCTTTTTATGTATGTTTATTTGTCTGCATTAAATATAATGCTTGAGTGAATTGATGAACAAAATAAATATCAATATAAACAAATATGCTGTCTTCATTATTTATTGGTCACTTAACAGGAGAAAATACGCCATAGGATTGCAAATAAATAGTATATAGATAGACTGAGTTTACATCTGTATGGCGTATAATTAGAGTTACGCCCCTTGATTTGGACTTTCACGTCACGGTAATTTTGCCGATTTTCTTACAAAGTACATATTATTTTAACATTAAAACTTAACCATAACCTTCAAATGACATATATAACTGTAATAAATTAGTTATTTGTTGCATAAAACAGTGATATTTAACGCTTGCTTGACTAGATTCCTATGGCGTATTTTAGTGTCTGAGAGCCTCCGATATAAGATCGTTTTTTGGTACAAAGTACACATTTTTTTTCAATGAAACTTCACCAGATGGTGTAATATGCACCAATCAAGGATTAAAATGATGTATTTTGAAGATATATTACGTACATTTATCTATGGCGCCGAAAATATCCTATGGCGTACCTATGGCGTATTTTCTCCTATGGCGTATTTTAGTGTGACCGACTCTAGTAGCCTTTTGATAATGAGCTACAGTGTACATGCAGTTTGTACCAATGAACGTTTAGGGTATTGCACTCAAGCTACCTTTTAAGTATATTATAAACCGACCACACTGAGGCCAATAAAATAAAACACTGTAAAAATTTAATAACTCTTAATAATTGATTGGTAAATACGTTCCCAAGTGATGGGGAATGGGAAAATTAGTTCTCAAGTCCCTCTCAATTTCTTCTCACATTAATTGTCAGCCAATGATAATGACAATTAATATACGTTTAATCTATAATTTTACTGGTAGGTATATATACATGTATGCATGAACATAATATCATAATTTTATAAAGCAGTATACATGTACATATATAGATGTAATGTAATAGATCAGGGGAAAACACAATCCTGTTGAGTGCCCTGACTAGGAATCAAACTGGGGTCTCCGGCGTGATAATCTACAGCTCTACCAACTGAGCCAAACAAGCATGCTCTGTCAGCTGAGTGACCGTATACATATTTCATCAAATATATACAAGCCAAACAGACCTGCTCCTATGAACTAGCACTTCTAAACCATTATAATTACATAATGTAGGTCCTGATAAAAAGCTTCTTAATTAGGAACAAAACAAGTAGGGCCTCCCATTTGAACAAATTGAATAGCTATATAGCTGCATGGGCCCAATATACTCAATAGAGGTTGATCAACATTATTTTTCAGCTAGTACATGCCTCTGCTAGAAGTCAAATTCATGACCTTTATGATTACTTTACTATATAGTCGGTCATGCTTTACAGATGTATGTAAATGAGCTAAAGGGAAATTCTCCTTGACAGTAATGTACATGTAGTCAAGTCTGAATAAGAAGTGGTTTTCCCTAAACCATTAATTGGTGATCATGAGTGGAGCAAGCTCCCGCCAGATATTGTCTCCTGCACTACAAAAGATTCTTTCAAAACTGCCCTCTTCAACTGTTACCACCATCCAAAGTAATGATGTAAATAATCAGTGATGTCCTGTCTCTTTTATTCTCCTCCCCCTCACATTGTCTTTAAAGCTTGTTGAAGTTCAGGTCAGGATCATTTATAAGTAACATGATTGTACTGGCCCCGGTTTCATCAACATTCCTTAACTTAAGGAAATGCTTTAACTTAAAAATCTTTATTGGAAAGCATTACAGAATTTAAGGAAATTTCCTTAACAAAGGATTTCCCCCTTAAATTCTGTAATGCTTTCCTATGGAGATGTTAAGTTAAGGAGTTTCCTTAAGTTAAGGAACGTTGATGAAACCAGGGCCTGGGGTGACGATACTGCCTCATCAACTCATGATCAATGGCCCATTTAATTTGTTCATGATCAAAGGATGACTATAGCTTAATCACTATTTAACATTTTTCAAACTTTAATAAATCAGTCAATATATAACTTACAAGCCAAAATCTTACAATTTTGCATGTCAATTAATTGACACGATTTAAAAGTTTTTGAAATCCACAAAGCTTTAACTTAATCTATAATTTCATTTTAAAGTACCAGGATAATTAAAATTTGTGTTAATCACTGATTAAATATATATAACCTACATGAAATCACCATTTGATCAACGTTAACTGCATGGGCCCATGTTTCTGATATCACAGGTGCAATTTCAAATGTAGCTGATCATGATATACTTTGAAGAGATCATTATTTTTCATTGTCTTAATTAGGATCAAGTGCAAGATTTTTAGGTCATCTGACCCGAAGGGTCTGGATGACCTATAGCCATCATGCTCCGTCCGTCGTCGTCCGCCGTGCGCCGTCCGTAAACTTTTCACATTTTAAACTTCTTCTCAAGTTCCACCAGTGGGATTGTACTGAAACTTGACAGAAATGAGCCTGAGATGGTCCCGACCAAGTATTCTTATTTTTCGGGCTGGTCAGAAATCCAAGATGGCTGCCATGACCGCCATTTTGGAAACACATTTTAAACTTCTTCTCAAGTTCCACCAGTCAGATTGCACTGAAACTTGACAGAAATGATCCTGACAGCGTCTTGACCAAGTGTTCTTATTTTTCGGGCCCGTCAGAAATCCAAGATGGTCGCCATGACCGCCATTTTGAAAACACATTTTAAACTTCTTCTCAAGTTCCACCAGTGGGATTACACTGAAACTTGACAGAAATGATCCTGACATCGTCTTGACCAAGTGTTCTTATTTTTCGGGCAGCCATTTTGAAAACACATTTTAAACTTTAGTTCTCAAGTTCCACTACAATCTTGAAAAACACAGTTTAACTTTTCCCAAGTTCCATCAGTGCATTTTAGCTGAAATTTGGCTGAATTGATGCTGGAGCTGACAAAGAGTTGTTAATTTTTACTCTCATTTTTGTTGTTCAACACACACCAACCCATTTCTTTTAACATTGAAAATTGCTGATGTAAGCAAGAAAATTGATTGATTTGTGTTTTGCATAATTATTGATTGTGACTTAAAAAGGAAAGAATGAGCAGTTTGCGATAAAAAAACAACTAAACACAAGTCGATATTTCTAGACCCCGAAATAAGGGTACATGTAAACATTGGCTGACGTGTTAATTAAATGCAACAACAATTTCACATAACCCTTTGTAGACATACTGTAACATAATTGCATATATTCCTTTTCCAGTGATAAATTTATAGTCAGATGACCGTTAAGGCCCCTGGGCATCTTGTTGGTTCCAGTTTTATGCTCTACCAAATGAAGAAAAATTCTCCTTTGAAAAGTACATACATGAACCATATGTGTAGGGAGGAAATGGGTGAATGCATGTTTGAATCCATCAGATATTAGGAAGAGGATAATGAATGCTTAAATGGAACTAATTAATGCATACCTGTTAATTAATATAACCCTCCCTCTTTGGGAGGGAAACTCATTTTGATCAAAATTTAGTCTCCCTCATGATCATTTAAGCCCAAAGTCACACACTCACATATGATTACGATCCTAGTTACTACAGGGTGGGTGTAACTACAATAACAGGTGTACATATATGTGGCTGAATCAAAAGAACACTTTTTAAAGTTATTTAATACTTAAAATGGGAAAGACAAATTTAGCAATGCAGTTATATAGTCACATTTCAAGCACTTTTTCTCCCCCATTTGAATTGTGCATATATGAGCTTGAGGGAGATGCAGCTTCCTGACATTAGTGTATGAGAATGATCTTAATTGTCTGATCATACTGATGCTGTGTATACCGAACTTTATGGTATTAATTATATACCTGTTTCATGTATACAAGTTACAAAAGATGTTGATTGTCATGATCACTTTATTTGAAACTAAACAGAAAATCAGAGTTTTTGAAATAGTTAATAAAATATAATGTTTGATCGGACAAAATCGAATAAACATACATTCAGATAAAACATTTCATGTACATGTATATCAAACTTTACTGTTATATTCAAGATGTAAACTTGAGTTTTACTTAAATCATTGCAATCAACTAAGTACATGTATATTGATTTTTTTAGGCATTAGAAGTCAATTTGCTGAGTTGATAATGTGCAAATAATAAATTTCTTAAATCAAAGTTTATTTTCAAGATTTTAAATTTTGATTTTCATTAACAAGTAATGTTTAACATCCAAATTCGACTTTGGGAGTCTTTGAACCCCCTTAATTGAATATTGGGGAGTCCTTGAAAACATTTTGGGGTCCATATATAAATGATAATTTTCAGTATTTATTGCTGTAAGTCATTTACATTATGCAAATTTTGAAACTGGAATATTTTTACTTGAAATTTCAAGGGGCCCTGGTGACCCAGTCCCAGGTGTTTAGATTTTAATATCCTATAATGGAAAACGGTGGTAAAATTATCAAATGCATTGATCACTATGTTAAGCTGTCCATTGTCATTGTAGAACACATGGAACACACCTCTATAATCAGATAAACATATCGCTGCATAACGTTTATGTATACATGCATCTGGTTGAACTAAATTTTCTTTTGTATCAATTCTACTATCTGGAAATTTCTTTTGGGGAAATGAATGTTTGCTATCAAAAACATGTTTGTTTGTTTTGTAATTCAGTGATAAAACTAAAGAAATATACAGCTGTTTTACACGGAAAAAAATAAAGAAATGTGCCAAGATTTTTACATGGTCATTGTTTGGGGGAATGCTAGACTTTTAGTAGGTGCCATTATGAAGTTGATAACCAGGACGTACAGCCGCCGCTAATCTTACAAGGGACATTTGTCACCTTGTCACGAAAACCTGGACCATTATATCGGACGCAGGCCAATGTGACTCTTGAATTGAGAGTCCTATCTGAAATTCGTTGTTTGATCAAATCTAAAGTTAACACTGCTGTGACGCCTGATAATTTTTGCATGCGTCAATTTCGGGACTGGCTTTATTTCTGTTTCACATAAGTAAGGTATGTAAACACTGGATTTAGACAATGATAAGGAAATAAAGTAAAATGGAGGTGGTTTATTGGAGTGTATTGGCCGTGTTTGAGGATTTTAGTCTAAAGCTTTTGGATAAACCTTGACTTTGGCCGCAATAAACATTTCGGAAACCGTATAACAAAGCATTGAGATTTAAATTTATAAGCTGCATACTATTAATTTGTGCAATAAACATTTCGGAAACCTTTCAACAAAGAATTAAGATTTAAATTTACTGTATGTGTACAAGTTGCATACTTTTTGCAAGGAAGTTTGACTGCAAACATTTTATATATAATACATGTAAGAATATCATGGTGTAATTAAGTACAGTGTATATTAAATTTCATTATCTACAAATTGTTATTCATTGTTTCAAATTAAACTCTGCTATGAGAGTCAAGGGAAATGGGGGCACAGTAGTCTAGTGGTAGGACGCCAAGCTTATGATCGAAGGGTTGAGAGTTTGAGTCCCGGTCACGGCACTTGTGTTGTATCCTTGAGCAAGATACTTTATTCCACTTGTTCCAGTCTACTCAGCTGTAAATGAGTACGTGGTTGGGCAGTGCAAGAAATTGTAGAATGAGAACTGTGAGCGCCTAGATTGCAACACCTGTTGTATGCTCCCCTGAGGGAGTTGAGAACAATATTGGGTGGTTGCTTAAAACCGCTTTGAGGCGACCTTCAAGTTGTGATAAAGTGGTATATAAGAACCTCGAATTATTATTAAATAACTGAGTTTGTATTTTATTCAATGCCACACATTAATTTATACCGGTTTACATGTTGTTCATTGGTGGGTACATATATCCCCATCCTCAATATCCAGGGGTTTTAATCACCTACGCTCTTTACAATAAAAAAACCTGACCAAACGCTAGGCTGCATGCATGTCCTTGGAATATAACGAAGGAAATACAGCCGATTTCAAAGCCTGTCATCTTTTACCATTATATGATCGCAAGATTCTTTTGATGTACATCAAAGGGTCGAACCAGTCTTCTTGCCTCATCAACAAGGTGGCGCACACAGAGCCTTCAGTTTTGCCATGACATCATGATATTCAAGGTGTTGTAGAGAGCATTGTTGAGCCTAATCCCTGGATACCTGGGATGACCCAAGTATCCTGAAATCAGCTGGAATGGTGTGGGATACTATTTCAAGTCATTCCAGCTTCTTTTTAGTGAGTTGGGTAAACATATTATACAGTATGTACATGTATATGCACTGCCAACCAGGGCAATTTTAAGGCTTTGAACTTTATTTGTTTTTGAGGTGTGCACATTAATGCGGAAATATTGAGTTTTCTGTTGAAGTATTTAGAAACCCATGTCAGGGTAGTGATATTTGGCCAATATATACCTTAATGGACAGAGTACTATACATTAATTTTCCTCAAATAAATTACTTATAGATAATCCGGGGGCCCCGTGCCACCCCTGAAATTTCATAATGACCTACTCCAATCTATGAATTGGGAGAGTTCAGAGACAGCCTTTAGGGGTGAATAAGATAATTACATGTAATTCCCTCACACCTGAAGACACATTTGAATTCTTCCAATTCTCTGGTTTTTACATTGTATGCTCAATATGAAATTTCAGGGATGAATGTGTTAACCTATTTTTCGTTAAAAGACTCACAGGGTGAAAATATATCAAAACATTTAAAAAGGCTTCTTCTGAATAACCATGAAGTCTTGGAGTATAACGGTAGAGATTTCAATGTACTATAATATAATGTTTCCTCAAATAAATGACCTTGACCTACTTTCAAGGTCACAGGAAAAAACTTTAGCTTCTTTTGAATGTTTGGCCTGAATTTAAGTTACTTTGAGTGCCATGAAAATGAATGAAGAATGAACTTCATCTGTATACATGTAAGTTCAATTTGAAAGAGATAAAATACAGTGTAGGTTAAAGTTATTTAAACAACTTCTTGAGAACAACCAAGAGGCCAAGAAAATTACTTGTTTCTTGGCCAGCTAGCACATCCTCAAATAAATGACCTTGACTTAATTACTTTCATGGTTACAGGGGTCAAAAATGTAAAATTAAAAAAAAATAAGGAACTTCATGATTAACCAGGAGGTCTAGCTATATAAGTACTGACATAAACTGACCAGAAAGTTCTTCACATCGGAGTCTCAGTGCTCTATTAAATTTTCTTAAATAGATGATAATCTAGACCTTCATCACATGTACATATGTATACCTGCATTCATCAGGTCACAGTGGTCAAATATGTAAATATATCTATATTATTTTTTTTGCTAGTTGGCCCTGGTTGACAAATTATTTGACCTGTAGCATGTTGGGATAGAGTAATATAAATGATATGTGAATTCATTTACTTATCACATCATAAAACATCAAATATACAAGTGAATTAATAAGTACGGGCTCATTGGCCAGACAACAGCTAACAGTAACACTGGCAGTTCTTTCAAAAAAAACAATCGTAATCAATAAATGTTTCATAAGTAAGTATATACAATAGGCCCGGTCCCTGTGTCCCACACTTGAAATGTCAATCAATACGGGACTTATCCAATCGTTGGAAATGTAAGCAAACTCATATGTATATGATAATATCCCCAAAGAAAAAAAATCAGGTGAAAGAAAAGGACTTTAAAAAAAAAAAAAGAAAGAAAAAAACCCCTAAAAATAAAAACTATAAAAAATCCAATATACACAAAAAGTGAATAGGAAATACACATTAAACAGACCAATTAAAAAATAAAGAAAATTTAAAAAAAAAAAAAAAGAATGTAGGAAAATTGAACCACACCGACATTCGAACTCGTTACACCATCATCTAGAGGTCTGTATCCTACCCACTGTAGTCCACACGACTGATCTGCAATGCTGACATAAGCGTACATCATTTTGAAAGTGTAACAAATATACACATACAACACACTTATTTCCCGTAAAAGAATATAGACTCGACCGTAATAAATATGCTAAACAAAGTTCAACACGACAGGTCATTCTGGTCGGACTATACCTGGTACTTTAAATAAGCCAATGAGACTCAATATATGGAAACATTTGCAAAGTAGCTATTTTTGAGAAGAATTTTTCCTTAATCCTGAGGACTGCACAATATGTCCAGGTTAGAGTGATTACAGGCCATCTGGGCCTCTTGTTGTCAGTGGTTTTGATGGGGATCTTTGAAAAATAACTTAATCATGTCTATATATATCTTACAGAGAAATCTAATTTAGTTTCTAAAAACACACCTGTCATGCAGACATCCAGTTTTATCTAGAAATGAAATAATTATCTATCTTAAAGAAAAGTATGTAGGTACATAAACATATTCCAAACATGCTTCTTTAATGCTATCATATGAATCGTAATACACTTATCTTTTGATCTGCAGAGAAGGTCTGGAATCAACTGGCACAGTTCTGAAAAGACAGGGCAGAAAACACAGCTATTCGTAGCTGGTGTATACAGTACAACATGCCAGCAATAATTTCAACAGGTATGTTATATATATATATATCTATTAATTATCATTAAAACTTCAAGGTTAGTTATAGAATACAGTATAACTTGTCAAAACCGGACCCTGTTTAATCAGAATGCCTGTCTATCAATATTCCAGCCTTACAGTTTGGTCCCAGTATTTCCTTTTTGAACTGATAGCAAACCTCTACAAACCGGACACCTGTGTAAACCGGCTTAAACATTAGGTCCCAATGACATTCAGTTTAGACAAGTTACACTGTATATTTACGGATCTGTAAGTTATATATCAGTGACATCAGAAGGGATTATCGACAACATTTATATTCATAACTTTGTTTAAGGTTTTACGTATATTCCGTGTATGTGATGTAACATTTAGTTAGTTATAGTAACGAGTTTTACGCCGATACACGCACCGAATTACATTGTTGATACGAATGGCGTTGATGTAACATGTTTTTATTGTCTTGATAAAGGGGCGGACAGCCTTGAGAATTTGACAATTTATTTTCCGTACCATCGCTATTGCTTCAATAGTCATCTATTCTGGTATGTAATACGCATCTAACGAACATTTGTTTGTTCAGATCCAGTACATGCAGTGGACCATACCGTAGATATATTTACTTACTAGACTCTATATATATCAGTAACATCAGATATTTTATAGTGTGTAAGCCAATATTTGTGTAGTGTTTAAATTCTCACAGTTAAAGATTGCTGTCTGCTGACTGGCTGGCAGATAAGTGTGACGTTGTGACGTACGCTACACAGATCGAATAAAACTATATTCGACTATTTCTTTAGCTGTGAAATCCCTCCCCATATAATACTGATAGCCATTTCAATACACACTCCGACTTTGATAATCGTGGGAAACACGTGTGCACACGAGCCTAAGCGGTGTATCCCACGCCTAAACAAGGCTCGTCCCTATCAAATTAAATCAGGACCATTGTGTCAGACAGATTGTGGAACCGAATACCCCCTTGACCGCCTGAGGCACACATGGCGACTTTTTGTTATCCGGTAAGTTAATTGTTTTGGATAGGATCACTACATAGTTTATATAAAAAAAAAAACAATACATGTATATATGCGTAATGATATTGAGTTGTTTGACGTGTGTGTATACATAAATAATGTTCATAATGCGGCAAGTCATCTTTATCACCTGTCGGCATTTAAGTTCTGTAAGGATTAATAATGCAGGTTGCAGCTGGCGTACATATATGTAAGGATAATATACTTTCTACAATGAACAGACTTAGGGTAAGTGAAAATTTCTCCTCCAAATGAACTTATTATTCCTATTAACTGATTTTTTTTTAACATATACAGCTACAGTTGTACGTCATGTAGATTTTTAAAAATGTTTTCAGCAATCTTTCGATATTAATGTCGTTATAAGATCTACAGTTAATTAAATATAATTGTGATAATGATTATACAGTAGTTACATAAAAAAGGTACCTTTTTCTTTGACAATAAAGTGATTATTTAACTGAACAAATGTGTTGAGTATAACTTTTTTGTACCTTTTTTGTAACTTTTTAGTGCTAGATTGAAACCTCTTTTCTGATAGGGTTCCAATCTAGCATAAAAAAGTTATGACTTTTTTGTACCTATAAAAATGTAACTTTTTTGTACCTTTTTTTGGTATGGGCAGCTACAGTTGTACGTCATGTAGATTTTTAAAAATGTTTTCAGCAATCTTTCGATATTAATGTCGTTATAAGATCTACAGTTAATTAAATATAATTGTGATAATGATTATACAGTAGTTACATGTATAGGGTGCTCCTCGTTAAACTAAGGTCCAATATTATACACACTGCATGATTATATATATTTTATTATTACTATATATAAGAATGATTTGCCATTCCAGATTTAAATATTTAGAAATTTATCTTATATCTCTGAAAAGATTCATTTAGCAGGAAATAACCACAAAAACTTGTCATTTAACTCATTCACCCCTGAAATTTCACAATGAACTGTTCCAACCATTGCAATGGAAGAGTTCAAATGTGTCTTCAGGGATGAATGGGTTAAAAAGAAACAATTGGAAAGTATTTTTTTTTTTTTTGCATATCTAATTAGCAGTGATTAGAATACAGAAGTTTCTTTTTATCACATACCCAGTAATAATTCAGAAAATTTTAAGTGTTTCAGATTTTTTTTTTTTCGTTGATGGAAAATTTGTATTTTCGGAATTAAAGTCTTAAACTGTTGATTAAAGTTCAGCCAAGCATAATTTTTGATAAATGATTTAAGAATTTGTGTCTAAGTATTAGAAGGTCATGATATCAATTGTGATGTTTTGTTACATGTTACCTTCATACGATCTTATTTCATCCAAATTCAAGTTAAAATGCTAAAGTAATGATAAGTATATACTACAGTATAATCTCACAATATAAGTTCTAATAATATCACATTATGGAAATCTAAATCCTGTGATATTTATTTCAATCTTCATGATCTTTCACCAGATATAATTAAATGAAATTCATAAATTCAATGTTTTCCTTTTTTGAAAATTACAAAATTTTGATTTTGATGCCGCCTTGCAACCTCTTAAATATTGAAAAAATTCACACATATTACAGAACATGAAAAATTCTAACCTGGGAATTTTTTAGATTTAACTTAATGCGTTATTAATTTGGTCAATGAAGTTTGACTAATACATGTAGTTGACTGGTTCTCTATAATTATCTAATATATGAGTGCAAGATCTATGATCATTGAAGTAATAGCGATGATACGGGCAAATAAATTGTTTAGTTTTCGTGACTTTCCCCCCCATTATCAAGACACATACAAAATAATAAACAAGCTACATATATAATTTACGTAGATCTGTTATGCATGAACCTATGGTACTTATAATAGAGATTACAAATCTAGCCGATCGTAAAGGCGGAACGTTTATTTACACTCACCTGTATTATATTTGTCGGAGGATAAGAGTGGTATATTTATAGACTACATTGGGTAAACTTTTACTGTAAAATCTCTGATACAGACATTTAAATTACAGACTTTGAATGAAAGTCAAAAATCTATGTCACTGTGGTATCAGGGCTATCAGGTACGGTCCATAAATCAATTATAGTACACTCTATATATTAAGATTATCTGTGGAATATAACTTAAGGATGCATATCCCATCATTTTGTCATCATTTTCAGATTTGATTTGAATCATTGGCTAAACTCGGAGGGAAACAACTTTACAAGTGATTGTTACTTTTCAGGTTGAAATAGGAATATTCCATTTAATGCATTATGTATACATTTTGTAATTGACCTTCAAATGATCAACTGTAAACAGATACACGATGACCCCAGTCATGGGGTCACATTCTAAAATACAATCATTAATACAGTCCACAGTTGATTTTCAGTCAACACATGTACATTGAAGTAAAATTAGGTTACACAGTAAAAATCCTCTCAGAGTCTGATGTGTCATGTAAACAACCTTGACCTTTGACATGTAATGAAAACAACCTTGACCTCTGTCATGTATTGTAAATAACCTTGACATAAGACCATATATTTGACCTCATGCACGTATTTCTCTATAGGTGGAGGGAGATCATTTAAATAACAACTTTGGTTCATCTTTTGCCAAGAAAGGTTACGCACACAACAAATTTTATTCAGATTGCTTTATGGGATTTTGAGAAAAAGTCGAAAATTCAAACTGATTACGGACAGAAAATACAGGACATAATTAGTCAATGGACAAAAGACGATTAGAGCCAAAACATTGTTACAGGTGACCTAAAAAAATGCTATGCTTTAACTGGTAGTAGACTTATAACTTTGATTCAAGAAATACAGAGATTTCATAGAACTGGAACTGTCATCTGCAGGATGGTGGTGGTAAGTTTACGTGGGCTTCTTTTAGTGACCTTGACCTTATTGGGGCCACGTTACAGAAATAAGAACTTGTTTGAGATGTACCAACATCCAGAATTTTAACTATAGATATAAATAAGATATTTACAACATGTCATTGCATTGGTATGACTATAATTATAGATTAGGGATTGGAAGGTTGTTGTCCTTTGAATTGGTACATACCTTTAGCTTACCTGTAATTAAGCTGTGACTTAAGTGTGATTAGGTCAACAAGATATTGTTATAGAACTGGCATTGAATTACAGTAGCTTACATAATTATGTACATGTGTATAATGGATTAAAACTGTGAACTAAAGTAGGCCCTTATATTAGATCAAGTCAAGAGCTGAACATATACAAGTACTACCATTTATTTATTGGTACTTATTACCGCATTATTTGCCTAAATACCGTGGTACTTTAGATTTTGTGGTGCCCTGCCGAGCTCTTAGTAGTAAAAGGTTAAACAACTCTTTAAAATATTAGAAAGTTACTTTATATACTGCTAAATTGGAACTCTTTTTCTTTGAAGGCAATATATATAACACACACTGATTGGTTCTATTCCTAAGTAAGTGCTCTTAATTTTGAACCCCATGCTGTAAATGAACAAATTGATCAGATTATTTTTTTCAATAACCTAGTACAATTATGTATAATTCTACCTTTTAAATGTCAAGATTTTTCCTTAAACAGTTAGGTTTAAAGTTAAAGGCCATATACATATAGGTATACAGGTACATGACATAGATCTAAAAGTGCACCAAACACACAATATATATATTAATAGTTTCAGTCCAATTTACCAGCAGGGAGACTATTGATTTTGGTGCACTTTGTATATTATGTGTAGTATACAATTTGTACATATGTATGTGCATGTTGTGTAATACCCTTATCACAGAATGTAATGTTCAACTCTAGACTGGTGTAATATAAAGAAAGATTGGTCATCTTCACTTAGTGCTTTGATATTGGATCTCGATCTCCACCCCCCACGGGCCGCGGTGGCGAAGTGGATAAGATGTCCTGACATTCTAACACTAGCCCTAGGACTCCACCTCTGTGTTGTGAGTTCGAACGAAACCCACATTAGGCAGTTGCCAGGTACTGACCATAGGTCGGTGTTTTTTCTCTGGGTACTCTGGCTTTCCGCCACCTCCAAAACACCTGACACCATGCATCCTTAAATGACTCTGGCTGTTAATAGTACATAAAACAAAATAACAAAACCAACCAACCAACAATTAAACTGGATTCCCTGTAAAGTTATATTTACTGTTATAAGTGAAAAATTCTTGGTATGCCAATTAATTGTATTTTGCTCTTTGAAGATATTCTACACATTTCAAAGATGAGGAAGTACATGGGCCATTAATTACATAATAATGTCAAGGAATTTAAAAAATAATGGTTATAAAAAAAAATAATCTTGCCCATGTTCAGTTAACAAAGCTTTTGAAAAAAGGTCACAGCTTTAACTAATTCACCCCTAAATTTTCACAATGAACTCTCCCAATATTTGAATTGGAAGAGTTCAAATATGTCTTCAGGAGTTTAAGTTACATGTATAATGACAGTTACTGGCCTTGTCCCAAAAAACCCAAGCCTTACTTACTCGACCGTCTGCTTCGTCTGCGGACAACATTACAAACACACGGCTGGATTACAAATGTACTACAGACATTTAATTATTAGAAATCTAATTACTATTGTTTTGTGCCACCTTAATTTTACCACCTAATACCTGTCAGACGGATCCCAGCATTCCTGGGGCCGGTTCCGATATCAAGTGTCGTTATAATGACAATGTATAAGTATCTTAATGTAATCGGTAATCAGGAGCAGGGTTATTGACATAACCTTGTTCCTCCGAGTTGTGAAATATGAATCCGGATTGTCTCTAGTGTAAATTGTATGTTCATGACTAATCGAAGGATTGTATACAGTTTGATACTTGTCAATGCAGTATCAGATAATTTTTCTGTAAAACTTAACATTGATAATGAAGAGAACCATATAAACTTATGTACATTTATTGTTTTATATGATTTTATTCCCTGGTCCACACTTATAGAACCTTGCATTATAGCTCTACTGGCATGAAAATACAACACAGATTTCAATTAATCTATTGTGATCAATTATTTTCTAGTTTAAACCTGAAAGTATCACATTGAAGTTTAATTCCAACATTAGTCGGAATCACTTGATTATGCAGTGAATAGATTTATAAAAAAATACATTGGAAATTCCAACATTCAACCATGATTTATTTCAAAAGACATATCGGTAATTGTGTATTCCAACTTAATTTGATAATTGTTCTGTGAAAAGTCATTTGGTAATTAATAATAGATTATTATTATAGAGTTCTCGTCAATTTTAGTTTGTATGGTTGTTTTACATCCACGAACTTAAGCGTTTACATCAGCTGAGGTCATAAATAAGGACATATGCCAGCACTCTTATACAGAAATAAGCTGCAGTACATGGGGATTTCTCTTAAAATTCTCAAAGCTTTACAAGAAAGTGCTTTGACATCTGAATTTATGGTGACCCCCGGGAGGGGGGCAGCGACCTACCAGTACACTGTACCTTAGCTGATGACTGCCCCACATAAACTAGGAAGTAATGAAATATTTTCTTTTCTCACAGGATCCAAGATGTAGGAGACAGAATTTCATTGGAGTTGCCATGGCAGCCAATCGGGAGTCTGGTGGAATGACTCCACAGATGATGAGGGCCTCCGGCCTCATACCAATGGATTCCAACGGGTTTGAGGAAGCCGAGGTGGAAGAAGATGTCATGGAACAAAAGCTAGCAGAAATCCAGGAACAAAGTCTTGGTCCACTGAAGGAAGACCTAGCAGAATGGCTCGGCAAACATTTAGGTATAGAACTTACCATGACAGTTTACCATGACAGTTTACATTTAGGTATAGTATTTACCATGACAATTTACCATGACACTTTACATTTAGGTATAGTATTTACCATGACACTTTACATTTAGGTATAGTATTTACCATGACACTTTACCCTTATGTATACAATTTACCATGATGACACTTTACGAAGCATGATATTTGCCTAAAAGGTTCCTTGGTTGAAGCTTGACAAAGGTTGCAAAGAAAAAGACCTTGACCCATATTCAAGGTCACAGGGGTCTAATCTGTTAAACCTTTAAGCGACTTCTTCTGATAAACTAAAAGGCCTATAGAGACATGATATTTGGCTGGTAGCTAAATCCTTGGATTGAAGCCAAACAAAATTTGCAAATGAAAAATGACATTGTCTTACAAGATCACAGGGGTAAAATATGTTTAAATCTGAACATCTGTTGTTCTGAATTTCTTACATTAATAGATTTTAGGCGACTTTAGGGTTACAAGTCAGAGATTGATACCTGGTGAGCGATGCAGGTCCATTAGGCCTCTTGTTGTGTATCATATTTATCTTGCAAATTCAAAACCCACAGGCCCTTCACATTAATATTGATTCAAATTGGAGGGTGTAAACAGGGCTTAGTGAGACGTTGTGCTCTTTTAAAAAAAATAGGTCATGATCATTGACATACATTTTGACCTTGGCCTACATTAAAGAAAAGTTTGTCTACTCCCCCCGGCTCTATCTCCTACTCTATTAGTCACTTGAACATCATAATTCGGGTATATGAGTTCCCCTTGGTCTGGCGGTGTAATGCATCAAATGTAGGTCAGAGTCACTCTGACCTACATTTTTACCTTTAACCTACATTAAAGAAAAGTTTGTCTACTCCCCCCGGCTCTATCTCCTACTCTATTAGTCACTTGAATATCATAATTCGGGTATATCAGTTCCCCTTGGTCTGGCGGTGTAATGCATCAAAAGTAGGTCATTCTGACCTACATTTTAACCTTTGACCTACATCAAAGAAAAGTTTGTCTGGGCTCTTTCTCCTTCACTAACTTAGTTGTCATGTGAACGTCATACTTTGGGTTTGCTGAAGTTTATGGAAACAAATAAGATTGAAGGTAAACAGAAACAAATTCCACAGACTTTTCTGTATCAGCGTAAAAATGATCAGGTCGAGTTGTCCGTATACATCCCAGCTAGATTTGAAAGCCAGACCTCAATATTATGTTACTCCATTGTGGTATTTATCTTAGCTCTGTTTACTTTTGGTTATTGTTATATTCATAACAAATTAAAACTTTTATTGTAGATAAGGAACAGTTATATTTGTATACTGAAAGAAGTGGTTGACTTTTATGCTTTGACATTTGTATCCTGATTGCCTTTTGTCAACACTCCCATTTCTGCAATTATTAAAATCTGCCAGAAGTCACCTGTTACTGTACAATGTAATACGATACATTCGCCATAAATAGCGCCCAGGGAGTCTAAAAATTTGTTCCAAAGGGGGGGGAGGGGGCTTAATAGGATACAAAACTAGTATATCTGGTCGAAAAATGTTATTTTCATAAAGTAAATGTAAGTACAATGTATTAAGACAAGAATGGGTATATAGTTACCTCATGTGTGACATTATTGTCACCAATTTTGGATAATTTGTACACATATTTTAAAAGATTACTGCATGATATTTGTAGGTTTTTTCCTTGTAAACATGCACACAGTGAAGTTTACTGCACCGTACATAGAAACATTTAGTTATGTCTCGATTAAAAGGGGTGCTTATATAATTTTAATACCTTCGTGGAAGAGAGGAGGGGAATTAATTACGGCGAATACGGTAGATGTATATACATTACACTTTTCTTTTACTCCTTCATTGCAGTAACATTTAAGGTACCTTAACACAGTTAAGCTTCATAAAGGTGTATTAAGTATACTATTTACCTGTATATACAGGTAAGATTAATCTAATTAGCTACATAAATGGTTGTGTGTTACCTGTATAATGCCTGAGTTGTAATGTAACCTTGGTTGATCTGTACAGAGATAGGCACACCAAAGCCAGGTAAGCAATATACCTGGCATGTGTTAACGAGTGTAAAACAGGTGTTTGCTTGCGTCATTTTTATGCCACACAGAGTTATTGATCGGTGGATGATAATCAAATGACCTCAATATTTAATGAAAAACTGGAAAAACCATTTAAGTTATTACAAAAATGTGCTATATACTTTATAACTGATTTTTTTAAAATTTAATTTTGAATTTTATAAAAAAATTAATGACTACATATATACAGTATATTGAGGATATGCATACATGCAATAAGACCCTGAGTTTACGTCAAGTGTTTAAATTTATACCAGAATATGTTATCTCAAAATAAATGTTTCAATCAAAGATTATTTTCATACCTTGATTACAAAGGAAATAGAAATTTCAGTGAAAGTGTAGATTAGACTCACATGAAAATCAACAACATGAAATTATGACTATAAACCAGGAGTTTTGGCCCCTGACAAGTTAATTTGAGTTAAATCCAACGGTTTCCTATATTTTTTAAGTAAAATTCTAGAAAAAAAATTAAATAGATTATCTATAGCGACAGTGACATGTATTACAAAGCTAACAATGGATTTGTTTAGGATATTGCTTTATTTAGCAACAATTGTCATGAGTTGGAGATCATTGTCTGGTTTAGTGTTTGCTTTAGTCAGTATATAATGCATTAAAGTGTTTATACAAAAGCCATCTTTTCACGCTAGTTATGGTAAAAAAGCTATTGAAAAATTAGATGAAGAAAAATTAGGTGATCACTATTTGTTTTGTCTAGTCTAGGGTGGTGTATTTCGCTTTTGTTTAGTGCAGTAACGGACAAACTGTTTTAGGTTGCTTCAGCTAGTTGAACTTAATAAATAATGTACTTGGTTTTATTGAAACAAACTTTTTCTATGAAAAAATGCATTTATTGACATGTGTAGTTCAGCAAATATATTTTTCATGTGGAAATCTTTTGGGAAAGAGGTTATGAGTTCATCCTGTTATGATACCAAGATGTCACCTAAAATGTTTACAGAAGTAGGGGGCTTATTGGTGGATAAATATAAAGTAACATCTATTGCCATTGCTACTGAACTGTGGTAGATATGGGTGGGCTTATTACCAGACAATAGTCAGACCTGGCCTTTCTTTCTAAAATAAACACACATGAGTGAATCGGTTATATATCCAATCTGAGTTAAATCATATCTTGATCTTCGCGCCGTTCCGTAAACTTCTCTCTGCTGCTTTAAGATCTGAGAAAATCCCATAGGGGGTCATGTCCCGATGACCTTTTGCATTAGCCAATCAAATTACCACTTTCAGAATCTTGACAGTGAAATTTTGAGGCGACAAAGCTTGCATAATGGCATTTTTCCATTTAATCAATTTGTCACCAAAAAGTTCATGCCGAATAATGTGACGAAATGGCTTGCTGCAAGATGGCAGGTCATTGGAAAATTATTTAAGTGTTAAGTAAAGAGGCGACAAAGGTCATCTGAACGTGACCTCTTATGGGATGTTGTCAGATCCTTGTAAAATGGAGTGAGAACAAGGATCTGTATTTTTATCAAATTGGTTATACATCAAGTAGCATATACCATTAACAAGTTAATTTTATTTCTAACCCAGGTATGGAAGTCAATGCTGACAATTTTATGGATGTCTTGGACAATGGTGTTTATTTATGTCAAATGGCAAAGGTTATACAGAGGAAGGCTCATGAGTGTGTCATGGACGGCTCATATACAGAGGTAAGAAAGTAGGTCACTGTGGCTTATATATCAAATATCAAGATTATACCATAGACAGCTAGTCACATATAGGGGAAATGAAAGTAGGTTACTGTGACTTAAATATCAAATATCAAGATTATACCATAGACAGCTAGTCACATATAGGGGAAATGAAAGTAGGTTACTGTGACTTAAATATCAAATATCAAGATTATACCATAGACAGCTAGTCACATATAGGGGAATGAAAGTAGGTCACTGTGGCTTATATATCAAATATCAAGATTATACCATAGACAGCTAGTCACATACAGAGGAAATGAAAGTAGGTCACTGTGATTTATATTTGGAAGTTCAGGATTATAAGTAGGTCATTGATTTATACATGGAAGACCAGGACTATACCTGATGATAGACAGGGCATATATAAAAGGAAGGAAAGGCAAAGGTTATATATACAGAGGATTATAGAAAGTAGGTCACTGTGATTTATACATTAAAGATTAGTATTATATCATAGACAGGTCAAATGCAGAGATAAGAAAGTAGGTCACTGATTTATATATTAAAGATCAGTATTATATCATAGACAGGTCACATACAGAGATAAGAAAGGAGGTCACTGTGATTTATACATTAAAGATCAGTATTATATCATAGACAGGTCACATGCAGAGATAAGAAAGGAGGTCACTGTGATTTATACATTAAAGATCAGTATTATATCATAGACAGGTCACATGCAGAGATAAGAAAGGAGGTCACTGTGATTTATACATTAAAGATCAGTATTATATCATAGACAGGTCACATGCAGAGATAAGAAAGGAGGTCACTGTGATTTATACATTAAAGATCAGTATTATATCATAGACAGGTCACATGCAGAGATAAGAAAGGAGGTCACTGTGATTTATACATAAAAGATCAGTAGTATATCATAGACAGGTCACATACAGAGATAAGAGAGGAGGTCACTGTGATTTATACATTAAAGATCAGTATTATATCATAGACAGGTCACATGCAGAGATAAGAAAGGAGGTCACTGTGATTTATACATTAAAGATCAGTATTATATCATAGACAGGTCACATACAGAGATAAGAAAGGAGGTCACTGTGATTTATACATTAAAGATCAGTAGTATATCATAGACAGGTCACATACAGAGATAAGAAAGGAGGTCACTGTGATTTATACATTAAAGATCAGTTTCATATCAGCTTTCCTCCACCACCAAATCCTAGCATGTCCATAAATGACCATATACAGCTGGCAACTGAACCAAAAAAAAAATGACAAAAACAAAGCTATTTAAATACTGTATCATTTTTTCAGCCCCTGCCTAACTACAAGCTACGGTGTAAAAGCAACGCGCCGTCAGGGAGCTGGTTTGCCCGTGACAACACAGCTAACTTCCTGTCCTGGTGTAAGGCATTTGGGATGGCAGACGATCAGATGTTTGAGACAGAATATTTAGGTAGGTGGATGTTTAACCAAGGTTTAGAAAATAAAAATGGATTTGTTTTGGTGGGGATGTACTTTACGGGGCTGGTGCACTAAAGATGGAATTAAGTTTTTACTGTAAATTTATTTTTGTTTGTCAAAATTTTTGTTCTATATATTTGGTTTCTGGTTTGCAGTATCACACACTGCAGAGAAGTCAGTGGTGCTGTGCCTCCTGGAGTTAGCGAGGATAGGTTACAAGTTTGGTCTAGAGCCCCCTAGTCTCATCAAAATGGAGAAAGAGATGGAGAGAATGGAGGAGGAAGAACCACCCCCTCCCCGACCTCCCCCTCCCAAGCCAAACAGTCTGGATGATGAGGTGAGATTTCAGGAACTCTTGTCTTGATGAAAAATTTTCAGGATTTCTCTTTCAGAATTCTGTACAAGAAATCGATTGTGTTCAGAAGGAGCTCTATCAACACATAACAGACACCATCTTTCTTGAAACTGACTTTGATCTCTCTGAAGTGGAATTAATTTACCTATAAACTCCCCCCCCCCTCCCCTGAAATTTCATGATGATCTATTCCAGCCTTTGAATTGGAAGAGTTCAAATTTGTATTCAGGGGGTCAATGAGTTTAAAACATAACAATTGCTGCAGGACAAAATTACCCTTCCACAAAACTCTGGTTGTTAAAAGTTCTGCAAATTCAGATACAATTTAAACCTAAAATGAAACACCATGGTTTAGTTGCAATTTGAACATATGCCCCATGCAAACCCTAGTCACTTCAGTTTGCTAATAGATTTCAACACTGTCTGGCATCAGTTTAACCTCACAAAATGATGACAGCTCATATTTCTTATGCAAATCTCCATGGATACTGGATGAAAATTACTACATTGAAGTTGTATTTTGACTGGAGATCATACTTTTAAACTCGGCATGTTATTTTACCCATTGTGAGAGTATGTGTCTGTGAGTTGATATGTACGTGATTTGTCTCCCCTTGTTAAGACTGGTACAGAGACTGAGGAGGAGGAGGAAGAGATGGAGGAGAAAACGCCTCCCACCCCACAATCCTGGTCCCTCGATGAGGAGGTAGGTCCTGGGCTTGTGTTTGACTTTGACCCTAACCAGAGTTCATTGTCAACTTGGCTTCTACAAAGTTTGCTTGTCAACTCGTAGCATAAACTATACTTCATCAGATGAAATCATTTATCCCAAACTTTGTAGTCTGAATAAAAAAAAGTCAAAGATGTTAATTCTGAACTTGTAGATGTCAAATTTGTTCATGAAAATTTATTACAATTGAAGATACAGCCAGAAATTACTTGACTTTAAATGATGGGGAATCACCTTGCAAGGACAGTCCAAGATGGAAATTTTCAAACTTACAAATGTATGTGTACTTCACATGTTTTTTTAAAACCTGGCATGATTTCCATTGGAAATTGTCAAACTTTTTTCATAAAATAGTTCTTCCCTTAAGAATATCATAACATTTCCAGAGGTTCTTTCAATATAAAAACTAGAATATGAAGAAAAGTCAAAATTACCAGAAACAGAAAATGTATATTTTAAAGCAATGATTCAAAATATCATTAAATTAAATTTTTGCTGCAAATGAAATGATTCTGTTCTACTTTCATTTCTTTCTGCCAAGTTGGGATAGTGGATTTAGGTCTTACTAATTATTAGTTCTATCAGCAAGTTCAATCTACAAAATGTAGATCTTAAACTACCTAATGTATTTGAAAAGCTAGCTGAAAGGTTAGATTGTAATATACAGTTACAATTTGTGAATATTTATGAGCTAGATTGTTCAAAACTCAATTGGTAAGATTTGAATTTGAATTTAAAAACAAAATGTACATGTGCTTTGGTAATGGGTGCTGTGTGAACATTTTCTCCCTCAGAATCATTAATAAACTGGTCCATGTCAATAGACCGAAGAGTCTACCTTGTTATCAGAGGGCGTATATATATAATGGTTTGTTCTTTTCATAGCCACTGTATTTATAAATGGATGTAGTAATTGAACTTCAAGTAAAACAAGCCATGACCACGATGGAGATTTGTGTATTCTTCCAGGTGTTTCATTATTTGATTAATTTTCACCAAATGTCAAATGATTGGATTTAAACTGATCGAGAAAAAACTAAACATGAATAAAATTATTCATACATAGAAATATTTTTGTATGACTTAAACCACAAGTACAGTATATTATAATACCGCATTGTGACTTAACATTTATTGCCATACAGTACCAGTAAATGAACCTTGTTAATCAACTAATGACAAACTTTTAGATATTAATCAATTAATGACAAACTTTTAGACATACACAGGAATACATTATCTAGTAAATACCCCCTTTTTTAAGGGAGATAACTATTTCTCCAAAATGAATGTTACAAAATATATACTGTCGCGTATAGCCTTAAATTTTTTGTCAGCGTTATCATTAATTGAATAAATTTTGGAATGTAACTATGAATGATTGCTATGGCTGATAATTTTGAATTCTATTTAACTGAATTTACCCAGTTTTTACTGACCTTTGTTGCATCATTGAATGACATTGTTAAAGAAGCTAATTTTAATTTGCTTTAATGTTGCTAACTTAATCCATAGCTTCAGCTGTTTGTCATTAACTCAATCATCCCCTGAAGACACATTTGAACTCTTCCAATCCAAAGGTTGGAATAGTTCATTATGGAATTTCAGGGGTAAATGAGTTAAAAGTTGTTGAATATTACTTTTCCAATTATTGACAGTTTATAACTCATCCACAATGAATATATTTACATTTTGAAAGCGGTGATAGTTATAATGCGATTTGTGACTGTAGATGTACATTTCTAATTTGTTAATCTTCAACTCATTCTCCCCTTGAAAACACTCTTAAACTCTTCCAATTCAAAGGTTGGAATGGTTCATTATCAAATTTCAGGGGTGAATGAGTTATAATATGCATAGATTACAATTACCTAAGGGAGATAATTTATTTGAAACAAATGAGACAAGATGTATGTAATGAAGATCGTGGATAAAATTATTTATTGTGTTGTTATTATGTTTGAAAGTTGGATGTGTGTTCATGTGTGAGCTGTGCCTAACTCAGAGACAAAATCTGCATGAATCTGCATTGTTGTATTTTATGAATGAAGCTTTTCAATTCAGTTTTCTATTTCATTTTAAAGTCATACATATCCATTACTCATTTTAGTCGGATACTGAGGAAGTGTATTTGCGCGATGGAGGTCTAATTCCAAACTTTTGGAATTTTGATATGGCGGTAGGTCATGTGACATGTTGTCGTAGCGATGTTTTTAATGTCAATGTGAATCAACTAATCCTCAATGTAGATTTTTAGGTTCAAACATGTTTTGACATCAACTGACATTCGTGAACAACATCCAAACATTTCTAACAAAGTGATGAAACAAAGCATCTTTTTGAACTCAGCAGGACGTTGATTCTTTGAGAATTTCTCCTTAGGGAGAATTTTCTCTTCTGATTTTATTTCTAACAAAAGTTTAACAAAAATGACAAGAAACTAAATTGTACAAATACCCAGCTCGGTCAGTCGCTTGTTGTACAATGGCCTTCACAATAATGTAATTAAGTTGTATTTGAAGTAATTAAAATAATATGATGTGCTTTGTCATTTGTAGTTTATTAATAATTTTGTAATCAGTTAGGGTAATATATTTGTCCAATATTAGCCTAGACAGGTCAGATACAGTACTTTTCCAAAGAAAATCTGTTAATCATAATGTAAATGTACATATTTTTGCGGCAATCTTATTTTAGTGTTTATTTTGCGCTAAAATATAATTGCACTAATTGAAGTTTTTATACTTTGCATATATAGTACGTAATTCTCATGGATGCGTGAATTTATCATTGCGCCAATATGCCAAACATTGACATTGCGCTAAAATTTGATTGCCCCAAATTAAGTATGTTACTTTATAGTCCCTAGCATCGATTGTTTTAGCACTGTCTGATGTGATATCAGTTCATGTTAAAGTCCCTTAAATTTGTGTTATGAAGATTGCAGAAGTAGTAATTCTCTCATTATGTTGAATCATCTGAGGATTACACACAGATATGATATATACACGTATATACATGTACTCATAAACCCATTGAGACATTGGCATGACCATGCAAAAATAATTTTTGTTTGTTTCCTAATCCATTTAAAACAATAAAACAATGCTTTCCAATAACCTGGATTGCTACTTAAATTGTGCTTGTCATATTGGCAGTGTGTTTAAATGCTATGTAATGGATCAGAAAATAAATTCTTAAAGGTTTATTTAAAGTTGTTTTTTATACAATAATACTAAAATACAGATCAAACACATTTCTCAAACTGCTTTTTCAAGATGTTAGATTTTGTTTTTGACTGTAAGTAAGTTATATGAATTATAAAGATCGCTGTGATATTAAGATGGTGTGTTTGAAAAATTCAATGCCATTATTTTATTTTTATATACAATGTGGCACTGAAATGATTGGCAGATGTATTATCAATGACGTGGAAATTAATTGAAATAATAAAAAAAAAGTCAATTTTCAATGTATGTCCAACAAAATAATGCGATTATTGATTCAGAAAAATCAATTTTTTTATCATAATTGATTGGTAAGAGTCATTAATGGAACAATCATCAATTTATGATGTCGGGGTGTACAATTTGTTGTTCAAAAGTATTACAGGAAAAACAAATGCATATAGTCACTTAGATATTGGAGGTTTAAGTGAATCCATGACAAGCAGAAATCTGAATGACATATCTTTAGTGATGGAAAAACTTCTGAAAAGTAAATTTCATAAATATAAGTTGTATATTCATTGTCATTTTTAATGCACTTATCTTATTTATTACTTTTTCGTATTTTTTGAGGGTATACTTTAAAGTTAAATGCTCGCAAAATCATGAAAGGATAATACACATATGTAATCATGAAAGCAACCAAGCATGCTTTCCATGAGAAATGGCCCATTTGCGGATTAAAAAAAGTGAAGTAAACGTACTAAAATCTACATCTCATCTAATGTGATGAAACCTGCAACAATTTTTTAAAGATTAAGAAGATAAAACATGACAAGGGGCTGATTCCTAACCTCAATAGGTGGATATTTCATGAGGAGGTAAGACAGCTATCATCCCACTAACGGCAATCTCCATGGTAACCACATCCTTAATATGGCGGCCATCTTAGTTTAACCTTCATGCAGTGACTATAGTTTCATGTACATGCATATAGTTATAGTCATCCATAAGAATTTCTGATATATATTTTTTTAATCAGAAAAAAATACCTGTAAATGATATTAGCAGATTGAGACAGAAATATTTACCAAAAATGAAGTTATTAAGGGACTTTATTCAGATTTGCAGAACATGATGCCATGAATGTACAGTACTATTTTTTCCATAAAGAGCTAAAAAGTTACTGCAGTAAAACCCCACTTACTTGAATACCACTCATTGGTTGAACAGTTTGTTCATTTAGGCATTTAATTAATGTTACCTAAAATTCCTTTATGCCTTTCAATTTTTTTTGGCTTTTTTACCTTTCAAAAATTTCAAGACACAGCATGATATTTAAAAGCAAATCATAAAAGAAGTATAAGATAATATTTGTTTGCACAGCATGTAGAAAGCACCCTTTCAGTTAAAAGTTAAGAGAATAAATTTTTTTTTTTATATATAGTATTAGATTTATTGCTTATATTCCATTCCTTGGCTATCCATTTTAACCTTAATGTGAAGCCCTTCACACCACTGATAGATTTTAGGAGTCTCATAGTTAGCCACATATACAATGCCATAATTTAAGTAGAAACACATCACTATTGATATATATATCCTCACCTCTGATTGGCTGGCAATTTCCCCTATGTTGCTTGTTAGAAACTTGTAGAGGTGGCATACAAAATGACCTGGAATTTTAAAATCAGTTAGAAGAATTATAAATAATTAAGTATCTATTTAGGTAATTTTGGAATCTAAAAGTTCATCAAAAACTAAAAAAAAAAAATTGAATAATGAATATAACTCAAATCTCGTTTCAATACGGACAAAAAATGATAATATGATTGAAAATATTTTTCTTGCATTTGCACTGCTATAACGAAGGTTTGATAAGTCTTTTCTTAGAAGAAAAGCATACTTTTCAATATTTATCCAAAGTCTTTCAGATATGTATTCATTAAGGCTGTATCCTACCTTTCCATGATATCAAATGCCAGAGTTCCAAAACCTGTTTAAGATAATTATCTTTTCCTGCTGATAAGTAAGATTTTGTAATAAAATTGGACACAAAAGAAGAGCTTTAACAAATTGTATAAAAATTGACAACACATGGATAGCTTTTTAGTAATCTATAATTTTTCGTCATGTTAAGCAGAAACAAAGGGAGACAACTTAATTCGCTTTTTTTTTTTTGCATATTTCCTGATTGTTTCTCATTTTTGAATCTTAAAAAAAAAATGTTTTGTTTAACATGTCATATCTCATTGTTTCATTGTCCTTGTAAACCCCACCTAGCTGTTTTTGTTATTCGCTTCAGTCATATTTTATTGCTTTGCAGTTTATTACCCAGTATGTGTTGACTTGATAAGCAAATAATCTTGAATATTGTGCTACTCAATTCATGTGTAAGTGAATAGGAAAATTTTCAGTTAATTCACATGCTCTGTAAAATTATTTCGCTTATATGCAGAAATGTATTTATGCAAACAAAAAAAAATAAAAAATATGTAGCTATAGTTATTCTTGAAGTTTTTAACAAAATATGAATATATTTAGATTCATTGAATGGATTTAGATTTTAGAAAAATATAATTTGTTAGAATGCATGTTAATTTGTAACGTATATGGCACATACACTTTTGCCGTTACTAGTGCGGATTTGGAATGGGTTGTGAGCACTATCTGGAATGTCTAGCCAGGGTGAGTGTTTCTCTCATGATCAATTCAACATAACCCACAGGGGCATGAGAATCAGTCTGAACACAGGGTACAGAGAACTTTGTCACCAAAAGCACTGCCATTAACTCATTCACCCCTGAAATGTTATAATGAACTATTCCAACCATTGAATAGGAGGAGTTCAAATGTGTTTTCAGGGGTGGAATGAAGTTAATGGTTGTCTGTAGAAATTTAACTTATTAAGACACCTTTAGAATTGAATTTGAGAAAATGTGTCAGTATGTAAAATAGGAGACTGATCGAGTCCATCAAATGTGGGTATGTAGGATAGGCAAATTCAGAAGTGTAGAATTTCCCTTTCCCTTACCCTGGACAGGAATATATCCACAATTGAACAGGTGTGCGATTTTCACACCCTAGGCCGTAGGGTTGAGACAAGCTAAACATGCTCTTGCATGATCTAAACAATTGTACGATGTCATAGTAACAATGCGATGACGTCAGGGCAACAATACAATGAGGTCATATAATTATTTTTTTTGTATTTATGTAACGTCAATATATTTAAGGATTAACCTTTGATTTTGTTTAGTTTATTAGATCATAAATCCAATGGAGCACAAGGTAAATTGCGTAAAGCGTTTACGTTAAATTTACCGACTGCTCCATTGGATTTATTATCTAATAAACTAAACAAAATCAAAGGTTAATCCTTATATTTACAGTATTTTCCTGTAAATGGTTCATAAGTTTTCTGTTCAATTTAGCCCCATCTGCAGACATATATTTCATTTCAAGTATAGTTACTGGAAAATAACCCTAGTTTGCAGTATAATGGTTATCGAGTGAATATCAGTGTAGACTGTAAATATTAAGATATATAAGAGGGTTAACAGGGTAAGAGAAAAATAATCATTCACCCCCGTGGGAGTAAGACAAGGGGATTTCAACCCTCGGGACAGGGTGTTTAATATTAAATGTGCCATAACTATGTAAAAAGAGGATCTTCCCAAATTAAAACTTTACCAGCATCTTAATTATTATCAAACAACTTCAAACCAAATTGCAGTTCAGTTTCTTTATTCTATAATAAAAGAATGAATGAACGGAAACAAATTATTAAAGACTGAATGTCTACATACCAAGCTTAATGAAGACAACACTATATGCTCTGTCCATTTCATGGTGGGGGCATAACAAATATCATGCTAGTTATGTAACAGATGTGCATTGATTAGGTTGCCTTACAAGTGTGAGCTGTAGGGAATTTCCCTTTAGCTCAGTCAGTAGAACATCTGGCTGGAGAGGGTTGTGTGTTTGAGCCCCAGCGATGGCATTCAAACTCCGGGTGCCGATGACCCTCCGTGTTTCAAGACAGGAGAATCCTTGGGGGGAGTCAAAGAAACTTGGGTTGGAGATTTAGAAAAAAGGGTGAATAGTGTAATTTAAGATGTGCATTGATTAGGTTGCCAAGGGTGAGCTGTAGGGAATTTCCCTTTCGGAAGAGCATCAGGCTGGAGAGCCAAGGGTCGCAGGTTCAAGCCCTAGTGACGGCACTATATCCTTAGCACTTTTCCTCATCCTATTATAGTTTAACCCCAGGAAATCAGCTTTGCAATAGCTTCTTATGATATCTGGCATATCAAATTCTTGAATGACCTTGTTACTGAATCTCTGTTTCCTGACTGATTCTCCAAGCTCTGTGACAAGGCTGATTCTCAAGCCCCTGTGTTCAGTCATTGAAGTTTTGCGTTTGTTGTCTGATGTAAATATTAGGAATAATGATCAAATTGACATTCCTAACTGATGCTGACAGTCATCGAACATGTAACCAGCTGCCTGCTTCTTCATCAACTTCACATCGTAATTTGCCTGTAGAGTGATTGAGATTGAACTTTGTGAACAAATGTTGTAGCCATGTCACAACTTTTTTTTTTCATTTTTTCCTTTTTACCATGACAATCATACTAGATTTATGTCCATTTTACTGACAATTAGGTAATTTCATCCAGCAAAAAGATAGAATGAATCTTGCACCCCTAAAATACCTAATGGACTGGCCTATTCTTTGTGGCGGACAGGTCCACTGTGATTTGAAGAGGGGGTTTTGTACTTTCTGAGCAAGGTGTTATATATGTATGTTTTGTTTTGTTTTTGATGATGACTATTTTGAGTGACAAATTTGTTTGACATTTCTTTTTTTTTAGATTAATTTCTTGTGAGATTACTGGAAAGCATGTTACAGTTGGTTTTAATGACATTATTAAAATGATAATGCTGTTAGTGTGAAAGAAATTAATACAACTTTCATTCTAAACTTTTGATCAAAATATAACTGATACAACTACTCTTGATTTTGTGTTTTAAACATATACAGAGGATATTTTTATTTCCATTTTGTATGAATTAATCTTCTGAAATTATCTTAATTTGATTAAGAAATGGTTCCTCCTCCTCTAGTATGAATAGGTCTTCTGAAAGTAGTTTACAAGTGGTTACAGGGCCTTTAAGCAACCAGCCAATATCTTTTTAAACTCAAAGGAGCATACAGCCTGTGCTGCTATTTCGGTGCTCACAGTTATGTAGCATTCTACAATATCTAGCATTGCCCAACCACATACTCATTATGCCCCCAACATGAAATGGGGGGGGCATATATAGTGTTACCCATGACCGTCCCGTACCGACCCCACCTGTAACCAGCTTATTTAAATAACTACTGAGCCGATTGTCATCAAACTTTGCATGCGTAATAAGCATGAAGAACTAGTTTCATATGGGGCGAAGGGGGCATTTATATGTCTCACAGACATTTCTAGTTTTAAGTTAAGTAGCTAGTGGAACAGGCAGGGCAAAGTATTTTGGTTTAAGTTACAATTGACACAGTGCTGATAAGTCATGACTCCAACCCGTCCCTTCTGTCACGAGCCTGCTTTGTCCTACCTCTAGACTCTTATTTATCAGATAACTGACCAGTTCAATCATGTCATACTGCCATGTCATAGAAATGGTAATATAAAAGGCCCAATATACGTAACTTTCGGGAAAACTTGAAGCGAAAATCAAGCCTAATAACTTATCATATTTATAGATTTAGTTAAGATTAACTGGTATCAGCAATATTCAAGATGAATTCTTTCGCGGTTACCGGTACAGCAGCAGTTGAAACATGCTATTTGTAAACACGCAACCATTTCGAACCGCCTCCTACCTTCGGTTTGTTGTTGAAGTGGGCCCCACCTGAATTATTTTCTATTCTTTGGATTTTTTTGTCAAGAGTTTCTTGTTAGTTACCGCTCAGGTTAACTTCGTTTTAGACTTATTTTTGCACGGTAATCAACTGAAATTTTTTTCAGAATTTTTCAGAATCACGGAAATTTCCCTGAAGTTACGTATATTGGCCTTTAAGTCTTACACACGTGTAATAACACTATTGTGACATCATAAACAAATGGCGTCTTTATGACATCATATGATTGTCTCCGTAGTGAAAATCATAGTCACAGAAGAAATTTGCCTTTCTTATAGATAATTAATTTGGGAGTTTTTGTGTATTTTCTCATAAATATAAGTTATGTCTTAAATAGAATCTTAAACTCGTTAAATAATTTGATATGACACTCGCCTAAGAGCTTGTGAAATATTAAATTATCTAACTAGTTTAATAAATTCCATATTACATCGACACTCTTGTAAGATATCTATATATTGCATGCCTCCCATATATAGAGAGTTCTACATATACTAATATATGTCTAATATAGGTCACTGTCACCTATATTTCGTGCTTCAGTATAGGATTAAAGAATTCTCAAATATACTGAAACGAAAAAGAAACGCAACTTCAAATTGTAGGTTTAATAAAATAATAATTGTGAGCATTATGTTTAAATTTCATATGTAATAGTTAATATTGAATATTGATGTAACATCCTTATTTAGAGATTTTTAAGAACAGGTTACTTTGCTAGAAGGTCATGATTGGTAGTACCCTACGTGAATCCAAGTTGAAATGGCAGCAGTTTTGAAACCGTGCCCTAATATCGTGTGTGTCCTCCTCGAACAGTTATCACATCTCTAATTCTTTGTTGCATTGAGTTCATCAGGGCATTGACTTTCCGTATTGGAATGTTATTCCATTCTTGGACGAGTGCATTTGCTAACTGAGGGAGGGTATTTGGGGGGTTACGGCGATTTCGAATTCTTCTGTCTAATTCATCCCACAAATGCTCGATTGGGGACAGGTCGGGGCTATATGGAGGCCAATCTATAGGAGCAATGTTCTGTGTCGCAAGAAAGTCTCTACAGACTCTTGCAACGTGTGGTCTCGCGTTATCTTGCTGAAAGGTTAGATGATGCTGCCTAACAAACGGCACAACATGGGGCCTAAGGATCTCATCCCGATAGCGTACGGCCGTTAAATTCCCATTGACTATCACCAAAGGCGTCTTCAAACCATGGGAGATTCCCGCCCAAACCATAACTGATCCACCCCCAAATCGGTCGTGTTCCAAAACACAGGCGTCAGCAAAACGTTCGCCTCGACGCCGGTACACACGTTGACGGCCATCTGCTCGAAATAACGTGAATCGAGATTCATCGGTGAAGAGCATAGACCTCCAACGTCTCATAGGAAAACGTCTGGGCATATGTGCCGTTGCCCATTGCATACGACGTGCTCGACGTTGCGGTGTTAGTGGTAAACCAACGTACTGTCGCCTTGCACGCAAATTAGCCTCACGCAGTCTGTTGATCACTGTTTGGGGATGAATTCGACGGTTATGATTACCAATCGTATTCCTTGCCGTTTCAGCGGCCGTTAATCTCCTGTTACGCAGGTGTGCCAACCTAAGAACCCGGTCTTGACGTCGCGACGTTACGCGTGGACGTCCTGATCTCGGCTGGTCATCGACTCTTCCTGTTGCGTTAAGACGTGAAACTAATCGACTAATAGTCGATTTGTGAACTCTGAATTGTCGAGCGACGTGAAGTTGCGTGTTCCCTGCCAGAAGCATCGCTATAGCACGTCCTCTATCAACCTTTGATAACCGTGGCATAATTGTAAAAGGAATTATTGTTTGCAAAAGTATTGGCGATGATGTGGCTCAATGTTAGTGATGAATTGATACTGGTTTGAATGAAAAAAGAACGCATATGTTTGTACAGGCACGGTTTTTGATGTTTTTACCGCGCCGGAAGTGCATAGGTCTCTAGTCACACTTGGGTGATTTTGAAGATTGGTATGGGTGTTAGGCAGGTTGCATGTTTATATCGGCGATTTTTATACAGATATGTATATTTAATACAAAATTAATCACAATTTTCCATGTTGCGTTTCTTTTTCGTTTCAGTATATTATAAGAACCAGTAATTGCTAGGGATTCTTGTAACCTAAAATGTAGAAGCTAAGACGAAGAGGGGTCACATAGGGGTCACAAGTTGGTCATAACTCATTCACCCTGAAACTTCATAATGAACTACTCCAAGCTTTGAATTGGATAAGTTCAAATGTGTCTTCAAAGGTGAATCACTTAAACAATAGTTCTTCTTCATAACTAGTTTATAAATATTGGCTGATTTTGATTAACGAAGTCAATAATTAACAGTTTGTCAGTTTAACCTTTGCTAATAGAAAGGAGATCCTAATTAATGAAAAAATCTATGAAGTACTAGATCCGTTGGATTTTACAGCAATAGGCTGTCACTTTTTATTCAAATTGTTTCATGGCAATGTGAACATTTTGAAATGTAAATTTGTTTGAAGTTGATTTAAAGCAATTTTTATTGCCACAGCTCAAGAGAGTTTGCTTGGATCATTTGAGATTCATTATTAAATTATTTACAAAGTTTACTTGTACATGATTGTATGATTTTCTGGACGAACTATAATGCCAACACAGGGACATGGTGTGGATGAATTAATATATACATGAGATTTGCCATGTCCCTGTGACCACAACAAGTGAAAATCAAAATACATAACTTATATGCATTTAATATATGTACTAAATAAAAATTGCATATTCAAAATATTGTTGACAATGTCATTAACATGAGGGTTTGTGTTTGTATATTTGTAGGTGAAGAGAATAGCTTTCATGTGTAAATGTCACGATCATGTCAAGAAACTTGGAGAAGGAAAATACCTCATCTTTGGCAAAGTTGTTCAAATTCGGGTAAGTCTTTTTGCACAAGGAAACCGTATAAATGAGCACAATGGTATTAAATAATTATTAACACTTAAACTGGTACAGAAAACTAACCATACCTGAAAGTAGACCCCATCACTGGAAACTAACCATACCTGTAAGTAGACCCCATCACTAAAAACTAACTGTACCTGAAAGTAGACCCCCATCCAAAATTAACTGTACCTGAAAGTAGACCCCATCATGGAAAATTAACTGTACCTGAAAGTAGACCCCATCACTGAAAACTAACTGTACCTGTAAGTAGACCCATCACAGAAAACTAACTACCTGTAAGTAGACCATGATTACCCCCTTAAGAAAGGGGGAAAGCAGGATTTATAAATTCTGTAGCATGTTTCTTGTAAACATACACCCCTGTGAGGTTTACCGTTCTGCTATATAGAATAATTTAGCTTAGTCAAAATTACCTGGTTTTTTTTTGATACAATTCCAATACCTTTGTGGAAGGATGGGGGGGGGGGTTGCTGTAAGGGGGCAAATACAGTAAGTTCTCAAAAAGTCGCAGAATCACGGCCTATACTTATGGAGTGGTTGCCAGGCACTTGTCACTGGTTGTTGGTTTTCTCTAGGTACTCTGGCTTTCCTCGATTACCAAAACCTGTTTCATCCCTTATTGATGATAGGTAGCTTTTTATATTGTGTAAAGCACAAACAACCCTCTGCTGTCATGAGGCTCATAGTATTTGAAAAATAGAACTTATTAGTCACCTGAAACAAGTTTACTAATATCTATCCAAAATGTTAAAGGGGAGACATACTTGTATGTACATTTTTTAACATAAAATCAAATCTATATTTGATTCTATTTTTTCTGAGGAATTTCCCCTATTTTTTCTTCAAAATCATAATCCATGACTTAATTAAAATCTTTTAATTTGCTTTTAAAGATTAAGATATACATATTCAAAAGCTTGTATAAAGAAGGTTTAGTACCCATAATGCCATTTCATTTTCTCTTTGATTTCCCTTTGTTTTTAATTTCGACCAAATCATCCATGAAGATGGTTGAAAAGAGGTTATTACTGTCATTTATGTGTCTGGCTAATTGGGGCAGACTGTTTGATAATGTATAGTTGATACTAACAGTAGACTTTTTACCTACAGCACACGTATATGTCAAAAGTTCAAACCTGTTGAATATACCAATTCAAAAATCTTGTAAGCGGAGACGGGTTAAATGGTGGCTTTTGTTCACAGCCCACCACCATGCCATCTGAGCGAGCACGGTTTGATACAATCACCAACATGTCACACCACACATGTATAATATCTCACCATCATAGATAAAAACCTCAATCAATATCACAAATATTTCAATTAGATTGATGGGGCATTTCATTTGATCTATCAATATCACCAAAACAAATCGTACACATGAAGTAGTCTTCTAAAGATGAATGTTTACGTATTTTCTGATATTGGCGATAATGTTTATTTACCAATAATTTTAAACAATTCACAGGTGATTTGAAATATTTTGAATTATTGCTTAATCATGTTCCATAAATTTGATAGTTGTAATATAATCTCCATATCTTGTTACATATACTTTGAAATGATCCAGGTGTTTGTCTTAAACAGGAAAAGGGTTAATGATGTTTAATTCTTTACGGCATATTCAATGGTATTGGTATACATATTGTGAACGTCACTAAAATGTAATATATAATTTAATCTGCGGTGTGCTACATAACCTAATTTGATTTAAATAATTCACAATAGATATATTCAATGCACATCTATCCAGTTTAGCTTTTAAGTTAGTATAAGTCAAGGCAAATTTTAATCTGCGGTGTGTTACATTACCTAACTTGATTTAAACATGAATTAAATAATTCACAATAGAAATATTTAATGCACATCCATCAAGTTTAGCTTTTGAGTTAGTATAAGTTAAGGCAATTAACAAAGTACATGCATGTATTAGTGTATGATCAATGTACCAACCAACCTGTGTTTTTGTTGAATCAAAATATTAAGTCTTCCTTGAGACATGAAAGAAAGTGAACAGACTTCCTGGATTATTTATCACACTTAAGATGTCCATTTTTGAAATTAAATTCATTCACCCCTGAAATTTCATAATAAACTATAACCCGACCTTTAAAGGCCCAATATATATACGTAACTTCAGGAAATTTTTCATGATTCTGGAAAATTCTGAAAAAATCCAGTTGATAACCATGCAAAATTAAGCCTAAAACGAATAAACCTGAGCGGTAACTTAAACAAGAAACTCTTGACAGAAAAATCCAAAGAATTGAAGAAAATTCAGGTGGGGCCCACTTCAACAACAAGCCAAAGTTAGAAGACAGTTCAAAATGGACGCGTGTTTACAAATACCGAGTTTCAACTGCTGCTGCATCGGTAACCGCGTAAGAATTCATCTTGAATTATTGCTGATATCGGTTAATCTTAAATAATTCTATATATATAAAAAGTTATTAGGCTTGATTTTCACTTGAAGTTTTGCCAAAAATTATGTACATGTATATTGGGCCATTAAATCAGAAGAGTTCAAATATAATGTCTTCATCATACCTATATACAGTCTCACAAAGTCATGACACATTGTCTTCATTAATACTGACCTTGGGTGGTCGGGTGGTGCAGTAGATAATGCACGCCTTTCCCCGAGGTGCCTGGGGTTCGATTCCTGGATTGGCCTTATAAGAAGTGTGGTTACCTGCACAACCACTTGGATTTTCTCCGGGTACACCGGTTTCTTCCTACAATAAGACGTATCCTCCTGTACTAAAATCCTGGGCCAACAAGAGTGATTCACATAAGTTGGATAACTTGTTTCATAATTGAATGTTGTAAAACAATGTTAAGTTTATTATAATACTGACCTCAATTAACTTTTAACCTTTACATTGATCTTTTATCTTTGTTGTCTAAAAAGCTGGAAATATTGTACCTATATTAATTACATGACCTTATAAGTATTTTAACTTTTGAACTATTTCACTATGATGTCTCCTTTCACCTTTCGTCCATTATTTAAACTATTAATTTTTCACCCTTGAACTTTTACCTCTGTTGTAGTTCCTGAAGAACCGTCACCTGATGGTGAGAGTCGGGGGAGGCTGGGACACACTGGAGCATTACCTCATACATCATAACCCAGTTCAGGTGTTCGAGCACCGCCGACCAAACACCGCAAACGGCTCTCACGATTCCACCAGCAAATATCTGTGTTTCAAGTCAAAGTACAAGTCGGAATGATAATAGAAAAGGGAGATAGGTGACTCTTTCAAAATGCAACAGATTGGCATAGTTCTGATGTTCGTCTTGTTGTAGAACTCTCATTGTAGAGAAACGGTCATTTTGTAGAGGAATTACGACATGAATGGAATTTTATTTTTCATTTGTCAAACAGGTCTGTTGTGCTTCCTCTCCCACTAAACAATATGTGTGAGAACAAAAAGTGGCCAAAAGTATTTCTTAACAGTCCCACATTCCACACGATTGCCTGGTGTATGTGATACTGCGTATTAGTATTAAACCTTTGTATAGGTAAATAACATTGAAGTCATGGATCTGGAGTATATTGGTCCCAGAGCTTGGAAAAGATCGAGTCCCACAGATCCCATATAGACCAATGGAGGGATGTCTCCAAAATCTGATTCTGTTTCCAAAGTAATACTTGGGAGCATGTAGATTGAGTTTGACTCATTCACCACTGAAGACACATTTGAACTCTTCAAATTCAAAGGTTTGAATGGTTCATTGTGAAATTTGAGGGGTAAGCAAGTTAAAATGTGCTGGACATCTTTGTGTACTTGATGAACTCAGTATATTGGTCTCACACATTATAACTCAGAATGTGGCTTTCATATTCCTGGATATTGTTTGAAACATTTGAGGCTTTCTCTGTGGATTAAAGATGATGCTTATAATAACTTTATTGATAAGCTTCAAATTGTTATCAAAGTTTGAAAAAACAAAGATTAAAAAAAATTATTTCTGCCATGGACATTGAAAATGTTTCTGCGGGAAATTAATAATCTCTTGCTTTTGAATATGCTAGTTCTGATCTAGTATAAAATATCAGACATCTTTTTATTAAAGTGTTTGTCTGGTGTTAGGGCCAGAGGAGACTGGGGTTATATGCTTTCTTATGCTATTGCTGATGAGGCTAACTTTATGATTGAAAGTGAGGCTTCCTTTCTCTTGCTATTGAAAGTGAGGCTTCCTTTCTTCATGCTATTGAAAGTGAGGCTTCCTTTCTCTTGCTATTGAAAGTGAGGCTCCTTTCTCTTGCTATTGAAAGTGAGGCTCCTTTCTGCATGCTATTGAAAGTGAGGCTTCCTTTTTGCATGCTATTGAAAGTGAGGCTCCTTTCTCTTGCTATTGAAAGTATGGCTTCCTTCCTGTGGCTATTTTTGGTAGAAAAGACATACATTGTATATTTGTTAGTCGTTATAAAAGACCAATGGTGCTCTTTCTTGTTATTTTTTCCATGGACAATTGTTTCATTATATTTACTAGACTTTGGATCTGAATATACCGGTAATGGTTGATTTTGTAATAATGTCTGTGATTGGCTATTTTCTGTGATATTTTAACCATTCAAATCTGGTATTTTTTACATTGTTATCCCCCGCTTTCACAAAAATGGGGATATTGATATTAATTTGGGTTTGTCTGTCTGTCTGTCCTTCTGTCACGCTTTGAATTCGTTTCCATGCATTAATTGTTGCAAATATTATCTGATTTTCTTCAAACTTGGTTACAAGGTAAAATATCTAAGGGTTCGACCATGCAAGTTTGATCAGCACTTTTGGCTGACATTATTTGGTGGAGTTATATTCCTTTGATTATCTAAAAAAGGCATCTTGTGGCAACAACATGAATATAACATGTTTCTATCTAACCTCAAAATATTTTACCCATAAAATGATTACCCCATTACGAGAGGGGGAAAAGCGGGGGATATTAATTATACGAATTAGCCTGTTAATCCTAATTGTCAGTTAAGTTAAAGAATTGATCCGCACAAAATGTTGGTGTTGTCCTCCCTACAACAAGGAGACCCCTGTCTCTGATTTTTATGGTTAAATGTGGATGAAGTCCTTGTAAATACATGTGTATGTTGTCATAAGAAAAAAAAGAAAATTTGTTTTTATTAAAACAATATCTGTTAGACAGTAATTTATGCAGATAAGTATCTTCTGAAGCTCTAGATCTGTAGCTTCTAACTGGGCTGACATGCAGTTACTTGATTTTTTTTTTACATATACATATAATTATATTATTTTTCTTGTTGGTGAGATATACAGGACTATTATGCCTCTTATTGAAAAGGTTGCACTTTATCATTTATATTGATATTCACATATTCTGATCCAAATATTGTAAGTATAAGCACCATAGATTGTGACATGTAGTTACACTGTATAGTGTTGTATTATATTAACAGGTAATTTGTTACATTGATGGAAAAAAGGTACATTGTATGCAAGGGTAAGAGGGGAAGTATGTTTGTTTCTTGTTGTAATTACATTGTTTGACAGAAAGATTATATAAAAGTTAACCTTATTTGAAGGTTACATAAGTATTGTTACTGGTTAGTGATGTAATGTGAAAAAAATCATGTCAGATATATTTATTCAAAGTCGTTTTATACATGTACATACATACCAATTCATCGAAAATTCCTTTAATGCTAACTTTCATGATTTCTGGATCACAATGAGTTTGTGTCAATTCACTGAATAGGGTGTATTAGTTGTCTGCAGTAGATATGGACAGCTCTGGTATACATACATGTATATTTAGTTTAAATAAACATTCTTAAAACTTTTAGGAGAATATTTTCATGGAGAGTAGAAATTCAGGATTTAAAGGCCCAACATGCGTAACTTTCGGCAAAACTCAAGTGAAAATCAAGCCTAATAACTTGTTATAATTTATAGATTTAGTTAGGATTAACTGATATCAGCAATATTCAAGGTGAATTCTTATGCGGTTATTGGTACGGCAGCAGTTGAAACTATTTGTAAACACACGTCCATTTTGAACCATCTTCTAACTTCGGCTTGTTGTTGAAGTGGGCCACACTTGGATTTTTTTGTCAAGAGTTTCTTGTTAGTTAACTCTGAATTAGTTTTGCATGGTTATCAACTGGAATTTTTTTCAGAGTTTTTCAGAATCACGAAAAATTGTCTGAAGTTACATATATTGGGCTTTTAAAATAACTGATTCAACCCCAGGGACAAATTTGAACTCTTCCAATTCAAAAGTTGGAATAGTTCATTATGAAATTTTAGGGGTGAATGAGTTGATGCAAGAAAGCTTATTGACTTGCAGTAAATAAATTTAGTGTGTTATGGACTTTATATAATTTTTGTTCTGGTGCTAAAGGATTTATCTCCCTTGATGCAAAATTTATTTTTCCTGTCCTTGGAATTTTCATGTATAATAAGCTTGACTGATCAGTAAAATGGCATTTACATGTGCCTCTTAAGTCATGTGTAATGAATTAAAAGGCAAATTAAACTGATCGGTATATTTTAATTAGGTGATGAAGAGTCGGTTGTATATATTGTAAGTACATGACTGTTGACATTTATTTTGACAAATATTTTATCCTGAAAGCTGGCTCATGGTAAACATAGAAAATATTGTTACCGATGTCATTGTTACATAGTGTATATTCTTCAAATTCATTCCATGTACATACACATTATGAGATAATGTATCAGACACAGGTTGTGATATCATGAAATATTGTATTTTTTGCTCAACAACAGAGTGTAAAAACTAAATTTGTTTTTTTTATGTATAAATTATGCCTTGTAGAAATCCAAATTGTAGGGTCGATTATTAAGAAAAAAAATCTAATTTGTGTGAATTTGCATGAATTAATACTGTAATTACCAATTTAAGCACTCTTTCCGTTATAAACATTTCACTTGCATATTTTTCCTGTCAGAAACCTGGCTTAGGTGATTTGGTTTTACAAAATAATTTCATTATCAGAGAACATACTTTTATTGTATTTAATTATTAGGTTGTAAATTTTATTTAGTGTAATACAACTATTTCAGTACTATGAGAACTATGATCAATTTTTTTGGAGATTCTCACATATTTCCGTCCTTGTTGTTTTTCAATAAATCTTTTACACATATAGGTCTTTGTTAAAGTTTATTAAGAAAACATTTTTAGGTTAAAGATGTATGCTATTTGATATAACTATTTGTACCTCGTATTTGTGTTAGATTTACTTTCCTTCTTAATATATGTTACATTGTACCTTAGACCAGATGTATTTGATCCTTTAAAATATCTATGTTTATATATTAAAATTAGATATCAGGGCCCAGTTGTTCAAAGGGTGATTAGCTTAATCACTATCTTACAACATTTTTTAAACTTTAATAATTTTGTCAATATACAAGGTAAAATCTTAAAATTTTGCATGTTAATTGACACTATTGAATCTTTCATATCTGCAAAGTTGTAACTAAATCTATGGTTTATTTTTAAAGTTACAGGATAGTTAAACTTTGCGCTAATCACTGATTAAGCTAATCACCTTTTGAACAACTGGGCCCAGTTAGCTTGAACACATGTCTGCCACTCACCCTTGATAATTATAAGCTAGTTAATAAACAGGCACTTGTCTTTACAGTTATTTATATTATAATTTAGTTGTGAAAAACGTTCCCTTATTATTAACTCATTCGAATTCACCCCTGAAATTTCATTATGGACCATTCCAGCTTTGAATTGGTAGAGTTCAAATGTGTGCCTTCAGGGGTAAATGAGCTAAAACTCATTCACCCCTGAAGACACATTTGAGATCTTCCAATTCAAAGGTTGGATTAGTTCATTATGTAAATTCAGGGGTGAATGAGTTAACCCTTTCATCCCTATGTGACGTTAGTAGAATGTACCATTTATCAATGTGGATGACTATTATGGTCTACAGGGCTTAAAAGGTTGAGTTGAAATAAACCTATTGTTATTTATTATATCACATAACTGACCCGTTCAGCCATGTCATAAATATGGTATTACATACATGTTATAACACTATTGTGACATCATATGATTATCTCCGTTGTGAAAATCATACAGTCAAAGTAGAAGTAGAAATGTGCTTGTCTTATAGGCCTTTCCCAAAAGTGTTGTTATTCCCCTTGATTAGCCAAAATGGTGGATACAAGATGGACTTCCGGGAAGTGTTTTGTGATGATTTGGCGCCATGTGACAATCGGATGACGTCATTTCCATTATGACGACATTATTACATGGTGTGAATTTGTTTCAAAAACACTTCACAGTGTAGCCATGATATGGCAAACAAGGGAGATAACAACACTTTTGAGATAGGTCTGTAGAGAATTAATCTGAGAGTTTAACTGTATTCTCTCATGAATTATAAATTATGTGATAAATATAATATTACACTCTTGTCAATGTAATATGGAATTTATTAAACTCGTAAAATAATTTAAAGGCCCAATATACGTAACTTCAGGGAAATTTTCATGATTCTGAAAAACTCTAAACAAAAATCCAGTTGATAACCATACAAAAATAAGCTTAAAACAAAGTAAACTTGAGCGGTAACTAACAAGAAACTCGGGACAAAAAAATCCAAAGAATTGAAAATGATTCAAGTGGGGCCCACTTCAACAACAAACCGAAGGTAGAAGACGGTTCGACATGGACGCGTGTTTACAAATAGCGTGTTTCAACTGCTGCTGTACCGGTAACCGCAAAAGAATTCATCTTGAATATTGCTGATATCAGTTAATCTTAACTAAATCTATATATATAATAAGTTATGAGGCTTAATTTTCGCTTCAAATTTTGCTGAAAGTTACGTATATTGGGCCTTTAATATGTCACTTGCCTAAAGGCTCAGGACATATTAAATTATTTATTGCCTTAAGGCTTGTGACAAATTTAATTATTTAACGAGTTTAATAAATTCCATATTACATTGACACAAGTGTAAGATCCTCTATTTCTAACAAATTGTTCCATTTTTACATGCATTTTCTCACATCTTCTATTATAAATCTTCGAAAGTAGGAGATAATGTTTCACCACTGCACATTCATTTTAAAAATGTATTTACTTCAAAAATGAAACATATTTTTCAATACACATATAATAAATGTTGACACAATTAATCAATATATATATTGCCATGACCTTTGACCTACCCCGTTTACCAAGGAATGACATTATATGGTAAATGTCCTAAAAATTTTAGAAAAAAAAGCAAATTTAATCATTCTTTTAAAGTATAATTCCAGTTTTTATTACCGGGGGTAGTCCTGAAAATCAATATTTTGTAAATTCATTTTAGAAGTAATTGAATGACCTTACGAAGCAGTATAATAGTAGACAATATTAGGGTTGAAAGCATTTTCAAATGTTATCTGAATAATTTCCCACCTTTTACCAAAAGTTAATTGTCTGACAGAATTTGTATTTCATGTGTTCAGATATATATCTACTGGAAATAGAAAATAAGATGTGAGATTCTGAGTCAGTAAGTTCTGCAATCAACTAAAAGAATATAATTGTTAGATATTTTTGCAGAACAAGTTTTCAGATAACTTGTTCTCCACGTGTATTCATAAGACTGATGTTAAACATGTTTTTCATTTATCAGAAACATGTAACGAGTTTCCAGATATATTTATCATGCACTCATTTCTCGTATACAAGTTGATCAGAATAAAATCACAATATTTTTCAATGCGTGTACAGTGTGTTCTTTTTTTGTACTGCTTATTTGAGTTACCTCCCCTGTGCCATACCTTGCACATCGACCAACTGTCTTTCCGACTTTGATGTAGTGGGAAGTTTATACTCAAGAGAAATATGAATGGTATCTTTCTTTATAAAGTTTTCAGCAACTGGAGTTTTTCTGTCTACTTTGTGCTCATAAAGTCAATTGAAAGAATCCAGAAATATATAATCATAGCATCAGTGAAAGATTAAAAAAATGTCAAAACCTTTTTGAAATGAAGAAATATATTGAAATGCTGTCAACTATTTTCATAAACAGACTTCTGTGCCGAGGTATTCCATTTTGTGAACACATGGCTAGAATGTCCACGTTAACTCATTCACCCCTGACATTTCATATTGGACTGTTCCAACCGTTGGATTGGAAGAGTTCAAATGTTTCTTCAGGGGAGGATGAGCTAACGTGGCTTGACAAAATGGGCTTTTTAAACAGACTGACATGTACTGGCTCAAGACAAAAATTGAATACACTTTTTTTATATAACTTTGTATCTAAATGTTGTAGTAACTTCATGTTTCATAATTGATCAGGAAATATTCATGTTTTTTTTTAGAAAAATGTTCCATATTTTGCTACCATCAACACATAGGGGTAAGACACTTTGAAATCCAGGATCAGAATTACATATTAAGAAACTACGAGTAAAGTTTTTGATCTGATTCTATACTCTGCTACTATGATTTGTGTGCTAAATTTTGAAAACAACAAAGATGATTCTGCAAACAAAAAAAAAACAAAAAAATCGCGTTATAATCACATTATTTGGATCCTGCTAAACGGATGAGATAAAACATGGTTGTGCTCAGTGTTAGAAGATGACAATTGTTGTATCACAAAATTTGATGCCGAAATTATTTTAAAAAAAAAAATCTTTAAAAGTTAAGTGCAACATTTAGGCAACAGAGACGTATGGATATTGATATTTAACATAATTGATTTTTTTGGGATCGACTGTAAAAATAAATCATCACCTTAGAAAATATAAGTATAAGTGATCACTTATGAGCAGTGTCGCTCAGTTTCCGGCGATGTATGTCATTTTTAAAGTATCCGAAATATGTACTTTCTTACACCAATCTCAGAAGCTAGTTCATGCTTTGATATTAACATAAAAAACCTAGGTTCATTGCCCGATAAATCTTATTTTCCTCTCAACTACACAAAACCCGACGGAGCTTCTGTCATGGTCCGGAGTCCCTCGTCCGGTATCAATTATCAAGGTGTTAATTTAAACGACTTCTTCTCAATAACAACAATGCTCAGTGTACTGATATTTGGTCTGTTACAACCTGGGTGAAGGCCTACCAAACTTTATAAAATAAATGGCCTTGACCCACTTTCAAGGTCACAGCGGGCAAATGTGCTTAAAAACTTAAAACCATATCTCTCAATAGCAACATGCCCCAGGATACTGATGTTGATATTGAGACTGTAGCATGCTGGATAAAGAGCTACCAAGTTTGTTTAAATGAATGACTTTGACCCACTTTCAAGGTCGCATTCAATATCTTCAAACAACTTTTTTAATAACCAAAAGGGAGCTTGTATTCAGTCTGGCGCCTGCTCGGGTCAAACGGCTACTATAAGTTTGTTCAAACCTTGACCAACTTTCGAGCTCACATGAGTTAAAATCAAAGGAACTATCCTCGTCTGTCAATACACTCATATTATAATACATGTATTATAATTGAATGACTTTGACCGACTTCTTATATCAGGAGGGTCAAAAAGACTCAGGGTACTGTTATTGGGCCCGTAGCATGCTGAGATGAAGGGCTGCCAAGTTTGTTTAAATGAATGACATTGACCTACTTTAAGGCCATAGGAGTAAAACGTGTTTACAATCTTCAAGGGACCTCTGTTCAATAACCGAAAACCTAAGGCTACTGATCATGATATACAATATAATGATGATGTACTACAAAAGATAAATTGATACCAAAGTGGGAAAATACTGCACTTCTTGATATCTAGGGACTACGCTCATCTATCCTCTCTATAGGTCTACAAGTGTAGCGAGCGTAGATGAGCGTAACCCCTTAGTGTCGAGGATGTTTATAGTGTTAAATCACAGTTGCTTGAGTTTTTGTCAGTAAATAAAATATATATAAGGGTCCCCCTGTATAGAATACATTCTGTAATGGGCAGCTCCTTATAATTATATACACGAATATAAGCCTATATATCATTTACCGACAGAAACTCGACCAACTGTGGTTAAAGGCTCACTATACGTAACTTTCGGCAAAACTTCAAGCGAAAATCAAGCCTAATAACTTTTTATATTTATAGATTTAGTTAAGATTAAATTATATCAGCAATATTAAAGATGGATTCTTACGTGGTTACCAGTACAGGAGCAGTTGAAACTCGGTATTTGTAAGTACGCGTCCATTTTGAACTGTCTTCTATCTTGGGCTTGTTGTCAAGTGTCAAGAGTTTCTCGTTAGTCACCGCTCAGGTTTACTTCGTTTTAGGCTTATTTTTATATGGTTTTCAACTTGATTTTTTCCCAGAATTTTTCAGAAGCCAAAACATTTCCCGAAATTACGTATACTGAATCGAAGACAATATCTTTCTTTAGAGATAGCGCTGAAGAACTGTGATATTTATCAGTTGTGGCACATACTTGGGTAACATCTAATTCCGAGATCAGTTGTGACACGGACTAGGGTAACATCTAATTCCGAGATCAGTTGTGACACGGACTAGGGTAACATCTTATTCCAAGATCAGTTGCGGTGGGACTTGGGTAACATCTTATTCCGAGATCAGGGACTTGGGTAGGCTGTATCCCACCTTCCCCACTTTTTAAAAAAACATAAGGGGGAGAATGTTGTTAGAAGGATTATAGTCTGTTTCTGAATAATTTCGGAATTATTTACCTGTATTTACCTGTGTTCTTACTTGAGTTTTTACCTGTGTTTTAATCTGTGATGAACCTCTATATCTTATATGGATATATATGTTTTATTATACATTTCCACTTTAAATAAATAAATATTGAAAACAATATTTTTCAAATGGAAATTTTGTTTTCAATGTAATATATGTTTATCATATCAGACTAGAATTTTATATAATAAAAATTAGAGTGTGTTGTTTAACAAATCATTATTTATTTTTTGTTAATTAAAAATCTTATAAACCTTATAATATGTCAATAAGCTGAACAAGTTTTGATATAATTGTATGAATAAAATAAACTTAATTTTTCTGCAATGTATGTTATATGAAATAGTATTAATAATATTGTGTATTTCTCTATGTGTAACATTAATGAAGTGTCAATAACCAGAACACATTTTGATATAATTGTAGTTGTTAAATATGAATGATATATACTAAGTTATACTGTATTTTGTGTAATATGAAATAATATTAATTAATAGAAAAATAAAGAAATGAATAGTTAAAAAGTAAAAATTAATGTTTTTCTGATGTAATCATGTGTTAAGGATGTATACACCTCTGAGAAGTCAAAATTTTCCTGTATCAAACTTTTTTCTCATATACATTTTTGGAAAAGGGAGTTCAAGGCATGACAGAAAATGCAAAGACAATGATATGTCAGTGTGCTCGTTTTTGTGCTATGATCGGTCAAAGATACCAATATGAAATAATAAGCAATTTTAAGTGAATTTTGTAGTTTTGACCAATTGCGCGATATCTTCATACAATATCTTCCTAATTTGTGATCCGAAATGTATGAAAGTTTGCAGAAATGACAAAATTAGTGTTTTCTTTTAAGTTATGGAAGTAAAATATCTCTAACTTAATATTTTTACTCAGGAAAGAATTTGAGTTACCCCTACCCCTTATTTTTTAATGAGAAAATGATAATTTTTTCACCATTTTTTGCAGATTATAACCGCTTGATAAAAAAAGTTCTGGTATCAAACTTCTTTTAATATTTAGCGTATGAAAAGAAAATGGGTCTCTCGATCTTTCTAAAACCGTCATAAAAATGGGGGGTTAGTGTGCTTAATTTTTTGTCCCTGTATTATTTGTGCTATTTTCACAGTTTTGAGTTCAAAAATAAAAACTGCTCCAGTTACACTAAATGTATGAAAAAAATATTAAAATTGTATAATTATCCACTTTATAGCATAATATTTCTATAAAATTGAACACTATAAAGTTGTACAGCAAAAATGAACTTGCCATAATTAAAAATGGCTAAACACTGATTTTTGACACAATTTTCAGATGAATATTTGCTATTAAAATTGATAATAATTTCTTCAGTATAACCAAAAAATCCTTAAAAGAGACAGAAACGAGACTTGAACGTGACTGGAACCTCAGAAGTGTACATCCTTAAGTGTTAAATTGCTGTTAATTTAATAAGTAATAAGTATAGATATAAATCAAAGTATTTTTCACTATATACTACATATAGGCTGTATAGTCATATACAGGTAAATGACACAGGTAACTTTCACACAGGTAACTTTTACACAGGTAAGTTACCTAGTATGAAACAGACTATAATTGGTTTGCCATTGTTCTCTTATATCAACACTTTCCTTTGTTATATAAAAAGTGGGGAAGGTGGGAACCCCCCCTTGGGTAACATCTAATTCCGAGATCAGTTGTGACACGGACTAGGGTAACATCTTATTCCGAGATCAGTTGAGACACGGACTTGGGTAACATCTAATTCCGAGATCAGTTGTGACACGGACTAGGGTAACATCTTATTCCAAGATCAGTTGCGGTGGGACTTGGGTAACATCTTATTCCGAGATCAGTTGCGGTGGGACTTGGGTAACATCTAATTCCGAGATCAGTTGTGACACGGACTAGGGTAACATCTTATTCCGAGATCAGTTGAGACACGGACTTGGGTAACATCTAATTCCGAGATCAGTTGTGGTGGGACTTGGGTAACATCTAATTCCGAGATCAGTTGTGGCACGGACTTGGGTAACATCTAATTCCGAGATCAGTTGTGGCACGGACTAGGGTAACATCTAATTCCGACAGCAGTAGGGGCACGGACTTGGGTAACATCTAATTCCGAGATCAGTTGTGGCACGGACTTGGGTAACATCTAATTCCGAGATCAGTTGTGGCACGGACTAGGGTAACATCTAATTCCGACATCAGTAGGAGCACGGACTTGGGTAACATCTAATTCCGAGATCAGTTGTGGCACGGACTTGAGTAACATCTAATTCCGGGATCAGTTGGGGCACGGACTTGGGTAACATCTAATTCCGAGATCAGTTGTGGCACGGACTTGGGTAACATATAATTCCGAGATCAGTTGTGGCACGGACTTGGGTAACATCTAATTCCGACAGCAGTTGTTCCACGGACTTGGGTAACATCTAATTCCTAGATCAGTTAGGGCACGGACTTGGGTAACATCTAATTCCGAGACCACTTTCGGCAGGGACTTGTGTGAAATCTAATTTGGAGATCAGTTGTGACACGGACTAGGGTAACATCTTATTCCGAGATCAGTTGCGGTGGGACTTGGGTAACATCTAATTCCGAGATCAGTTGTGACACGGACTAGGGTAACATCTTATTCCGAGATCAGTTGAGACACGGACTTGGGTAACATCTAATTCCGGGATCAGTTGTGGTGGGACTTGGGTAACATCTAATTCCGAGATCAGTTGTGGCACGGACTTGGGTAACATCTAATTCCGAGATCAGTTGTGGCACGGACTAGGGTAACATCTAATTCCGACAGCAGTAGGGGCACGGACTTGGGTAACATCTAATTCCGAGATCAGTTGTGGCACGGACTTGGGTAACATCTAATTCCGAGATCAGTTGTGGCACGGACTAGGGTAACATCTAATTCCGACATCAGTAGGAGCACGGACTTGGGTAACATCTAATTCCGAGATCAGTTGTGGCACGGACTTGAGTAACATCTAATTCCGGGATCAGTTGGGGCACGGACTTGGGTAACATCTAATTCCGACAGCAGTTGTGGCACGGACTTGGGTAACATATAATTCCGAGATCAGTTGTGGCACGGACTAGGGTAACATCTTATTCCGAGATCAGTTGAGACACGGACTTGGGTAACATCTAATTCCGAGATCAGTTGTGACACGGACTAGGGTAACATCTTATTCCAAGATCAGTTGCGGTGGGACTTGGGTAACATCTTATTCCGAGATCAGTTGCGGTGGGACTTGGGTAACATCTAATTCCGAGATCAGTTGTGGCACGGACTTGAGTAACATCTAATTCCGGGATCAGTTGGGGCACGGACTTGGGTAACATCTAATTCCGACAGCAGTTGTGGCACGGACTTGGGTAACATATAATTCCGAGATCAGTTGTGGCACGGACTTGGGACACATCTAATTCCGAGATCAGTTGTGACACGGACTAGGGTAACATCTTATTCCGAGATCAGTTGAGACACGGACTTGGGTAACATCTAATTCCGAGATCAGTTGTGACACGGACTAGGGTAACATCTTATTCCGAGATCAGTTGAGACACGGACTTGGGTAACATCTAATTCCGAGATCAGTTGTGACACGGACTAGGGTAACATCTTATTCCAAGATCAGTTGCGGTGGGACTTGGGTAACATCTTATTCCGAGATCAGTTGCGGTGGGACTTGGGTAACATCTAATTCCGAGATCAGTTGTGACACGGACTAGGGTAACATCTTATTCCGAGATCAGTTGAGACACGGACTTGGGTAACATCTAATTCCGAGATCAGTTGTGGTGGGACTTGGGTAACATCTAATTCCGAGATCAGTTGTGGCACGGACTTGGGTAACATCTAATTCCGAGATCAGTTGTGGCACGGACTAGGGTAACATCTAATTCCGACAGCAGTAGGGGCACGGACTTGGGTAACATCTAATTCCGAGATCAGTTGTGGCACGGACTTGGGTAACATCTAATTCCGAGATCAGATGTTGCACGGACTAGGGTAACATCTAATTCCGACATCAGTAGGAGCACGGACTTGGGTAACATCTAATTCCGAGATCAGTTGTGGCACGGACTTGAGTAACATCTAATTCCGGGATCAGTTGGGGCACGGACTTGGGTAACATCTAATTCCGAGATCAGTTGTGGCACGGACTTGGGTAACATATAATTCCGAGATCAGTTGTGGCACGGACTTGGGTAACATCTAATTCCGAGATCAGTTGTGGCACGGACTTGGGACACATCTAATTCCGAGATCAGTTGTGACACGGACTAGGGTAACATCTTATTCCGAGATCAGTTGAGACACGGACTTGGGTAACATCTAATTCCGAGATCAGTTGTGACACGGACTAGGGTAACATCTTATTCCAAGATCAGTTGCGGTGGGACTTGGGTAACATCTTATTCCGAGATCAGTTGCGGTGGGACTTGGGTAACATCTAATTCCGAGATCAGTTGTGACACGGACTAGGGTAACATCTTATTCCGAGATCAGTTGAGACACGGACTTGGGTAACATCTAATTCCGAGATCAGTTGTGGTGGGACTTGGGTAACATCTAATTCCGAGATCAGTTGTGGCACGGACTTGGGTAACATCTAATTCCGAGATCAGTTGTGGCACGGACTAGGGTAACATCTAATTCCGACAGCAGTAGGGGCACGGACTAGGGTAACATCTAATTCCGACAGCAGTAGGGGCACGGACTTGGGTAACATCTAATTCCGAGATCAGTTGTGGCACGGACTTGGGTAACATCTAATTCCGAGATCAGTTGTGGCACGGACTAGGGTAACATCTTATTCCAAGATCAGTTGCGGTGGGACTTGGGTAACATCTTATTCCGAGATCAGTTGCGGTGGGACTTGGGTAACATCTAATTCCGAGATCAGTTGTGACACGGACTAGGGTAACATCTTATTCCGAGATCAGTTGAGACACGGACTTGGGTAACATCTAATTCCGAGATCAGTTGTGGTGGGACTTGGGTAACATCTAATTCCGAGATCAGTTGTGGCACGGACTTGGGTAACATCTAATTCCGAGATCAGTTGTGGCACGGACTAGGGTAACATCTAATTCCGACAGCAGTAGGGGCACGGACTTGGGTAACATCTAATTCCGAGATCAGTTGTGGCACGGACTTGGGTAACATCTAATTCCGAGATCAGTTGTGGCACGGACTAGGGTAACATCTAATTCCGACATCAGTAGGAGCACGGACTTGGGTAACATCTAATTCCGAGATCAGTTGTGGCACGGACTTGAGTAACATCTAATTCCGGGATCAGTTGGGGCACGGACTTGGGTAACATCTAATTCCGAGATCAGTTGTGGCACGGACTTGGGTAACATATAATTCCGAGATCAGTTGTGGCACGGACTTGGGTAACATCTAATTCCGAGATCAGTAGGAGCACGGACTTGGGTAACATCTAATTCCGACAGCAGTTGTTCCACGGACTTGGGTAACATCTAATTCCTAGATCAGTTAGGGCACGGACTTGGGTAACATCTAATTCCGAGACCACTTTCGGCAGGGACTTGTGTGAAATCTAATTTGGAGATCAGTTGTGACACGGACTAGGGTAACATCTTATTCCGAGATCAGTTGCGGTGGGACTTGGGTAACATCTAATTCCGAGATCAGTTGTGACACGGACTAGGGTAACATCTTATTCCGAGATCAGTTGAGACACGGACTTGGGTAACATCTAATTCCGGGATCAGTTGTGGTGGGACTTGGGTAACATCTAATTCCGAGATCAGTTGTGGCACGGACTTGGGTAACATCTAATTCCGAGATCAGTTGTGGCACGGACTAGGGTAACATCTAATTCCGACAGCAGTAGGGGCACGGACTTGGGTAACATCTAATTCCGAGATCAGTTGTGGCACGGACTTGGGTAACATCTAATTCCGAGATCAGTTGTGGCACGGACTAGGGTAACATCTAATTCCGACATCAGTAGGAGCACGGACTTGGGTAACATCTAATTCCGAGATCAGTTGTGGCACGGACTTGAGTAACATCTAATTCCGGGATCAGTTGGGGCACGGACTTGGGTAACATCTAATTCCGACAGCAGTTGTGGCACGGACTTGGGTAACATATAATTCCGAGATCAGTTGTGGCACGGACTAGGGTAACATCTTATTCCGAGATCAGTTGAGACACGGACTTGGGTAACATCTAATTCCGAGATCAGTTGTGACACGGACTAGGGTAACATCTTATTCCAAGATCAGTTGCGGTGGGACTTGGGTAACATCTTATTCCGAGATCAGTTGCGGTGGGACTTGGGTAACATCTAATTCCGAGATCAGTTGTGGCACGGACTTGAGTAACATCTAATTCCGGGATCAGTTGGGGCACGGACTTGGGTAACATCTAATTCCGACAGCAGTTGTGGCACGGACTTGGGTAACATATAATTCCGAGATCAGTTGTGGCACGGACTTGGGACACATCTAATTCCGAGATCAGTTGTGACACGGACTAGGGTAACATCTTATTCCGAGATCAGTTGAGACACGGACTTGGGTAACATCTAATTCCGAGATCAGTTGTGACATGGACTAGGGTAACATCTTATTCCAAGATCAGTTGCGGTGGGACTTGGGTAACATCTTATTCCGAGATCAGTTGCGGTGGGACTTGGGTAACATCTAATTCCGAGATCAGTTGTGACACGGACTAGGGTAACATCTTATTCCGAGATCAGTTGAGACACGGACTTGGGTAACATCTAATTCCGAGATCAGTTGTGGTGGGACTTGGGTAACATCTAATTCCGAGATCAGTTGTGGCACGGACTTGGGTAACATCTAATTCCGAGATCAGTTGTGGCACGGACTAGGGTAACATCTAATTCCGACAGCAGTAGGGGCACGGACTAGGGTAACATCTAATTCCGACAGCAGTAGGGGCACGGACTTGGGTAACATCTAATTCCGAGATCAGTTGTGGCACGGACTTGGGTAACATCTAATTCCGAGATCAGTTGTGGCACGGACTAGGGTAACATCTTATTCCAAGATCAGTTGCGGTGGGACTTGGGTAACATCTTATTCCGAGATCAGTTGCGGTGGGACTTGGGTAACATCTAATTCCGAGATCAGTTGTGACACGGACTAGGGTAACATCTTATTCCGAGATCAGTTGAGACACGGACTTGGGTAACATCTAATTCCGAGATCAGTTGTGGTGGGACTTGGGTAACATCTAATTCCGAGATCAGTTGTGGCACGGACTTGGGTAACATCTAATTCCGAGATCAGTTGTGGCACGGACTAGGGTAACATCTAATTCCGACAGCAGTAGGGGCACGGACTTGGGTAACATCTAATTCCGAGATCAGTTGTGGCACGGACTTGGGTAACATCTAATTCCGAGATCAGTTGTGGCACGGACTAGGGTAACATCTAATTCCGACATCAGTAGGAGCACGGACTTGGGTAACATCTAATTCCGAGATCAGTTGTGGCACGGACTTGAGTAACATCTAATTCCGGGATCAGTTGGGGCACGGACTTGGGTAACATCTAATTCCGAGATCAGTTGTGGCACGGACTTGGGTAACATATAATTCCGAGATCAGTTGTGGCACGGACTTGGGTAACATCTAATTCCAAGATCAGTAGGAGCACGGACTTGGGTAACATCTAATTCCGACAGCAGTTGTTCCACGGACTTGGGTAACATCTAATTCCTAGATCAGTTAGGGCACGGACTTGGGTAACATCTAATTCCGAGACCACTTTCGGCAGGGACTTGTGTGAAATCTAATTTGGAGATCAGTTGTGACACGGACTAGGGTAACATCTTATTCCGAGATCAGTTGCGGTGGGACTTGGGTAACATCTAATTCCGAGATCAGTTGTGACACGGACTAGGGTAACATCTTATTCCGAGATCAGTTGAGACACGGACTTGGGTAACATCTAATTCCGAGATCAGTTGTGGCACGGACTTGGGTAACATCTAATTCCGAGATCAGTTGTGGCACGGACTTGGGTAACATCTAATTCCGAGATCAGTTGTGGCACGGACTAGGGTAACATCTAATTCCGACAGCAGTAGGGGCACGGACTTGGGTAACATCTAATTCCGAGATCAGTTGTGGCACGGACTTGGGTAACATCTAATTCCGAGATCAGTTGTGGCACGGACTAGGGTAACATCTAATTCCGACATCAGTAGGAGCACGGACTTGGGTAACATCTAATTCCGAGATCAGTTGTGGCACGGACTTGAGTAACATCTAATTCCGGGATCAGTTGGGGCACGGACTTGGGTAACATCTAATTCCGACAGCAGTTGTGGCACGGACTTGGGTAACATATAATTCCGAGATCAGTTGTGGCACGGACTAGGGTAACATCTTATTCCGAGATCAGTTGAGACACGGACTTGGGTAACATCTAATTCCGAGATCAGTTGTGACACGGACTAGGGTAACATCTTATTCCAAGATCAGTTGCGGTGGGACTTGGGTAACATCTTATTCCGAGATCAGTTGCGGTGGGACTTGGGTAACATCTAATTCCGAGATCAGTTGTGACACGGACTAGGGTAACATCTTATTCCGAGATCAGTTGAGACACGGACTTGGGTAACATCTAATTCCGAGATCAGTTGTGGTGGGACTTGGGTAACATCTAATTCCGAGATCAGTTGTGGCACGGACTTGGGTAACATCTAATTCCGAGATCAGTTGTGGCACGGACTAGGGTAACATCTAATTCCGACAGCAGTAGAGGCACGGACTTGGGTAACATCTAATTCCGAGATCAGTTGTGGCACGGACTTGGGTAACATCTAATTCCGAGATCAGTTGTGGCACGGACTAGGGTAACATCTAATTCCGACATCAGTAGGAGCACGGACTTGGGTAACATATAATTCCGAGATCAGTTGTGGCACGGACTTGGGTAACATCTAATTCCGAGATCAGTTGTGGCACGGACTTGGGACACATCTAATTCCGAGATCAGTTGTGACACGGACTAGGGTAACATCTAATTCCGAGATCAGTTGAGACACGGACTTGGGTAACATCTAATTCCGAGATCAGTTGTGACACGGACTAGGGTAACATCTTATTCCAAGATCAGTTGCGGTGGGACTTGGGTAACATCTTATTCCGAGATCAGTTGCGGTGGGACTTGGGTAACATCTAATTCCGAGATCAGTTGTGACACGGACTAGGGTAACATCTTATTCCGAGATCAGTTGAGACACGGACTTGGGTAACATCTAATTCCGAGATCAGTTGTGGTGGGACTTGGGTAACATCTAATTCCGAGATCAGTTGTGGCACGGACTTGGGTAACATCTAATTCCGAGATCAGTTGTGGCACGGACTAGGGTAACATCTAATTCCGACAGCAGTAGGGGCACGGACTAGGGTAACATCTAATTCCGACAGCAGTAGGGGCACGGACTTGGGTAACATCTAATTCCGAGATCAGTTGTGGCACGGACTTGGGTAACATCTAATTCCGAGATCAGTTGTGGCACGGACTAGGGTAACATCTTATTCCAAGATCAGTTGCGGTGGGACTTGGGTAACATCTTATTCCGAGATCAGTTGCGGTGGGACTTGGGTAACATCTAATTCCGAGATCAGTTGTGACACGGACTAGGGTAACATCTTATTCCGAGATCAGTTGAGACACGGACTTGGGTAACATCTAATTCCGAGATCAGTTGTGGTGGGACTTGGGTAACATCTAATTCCGAGATCAGTTGAGACACGGACTTGGGTAACATCTAATTCCGAGATCAGTTGTGGCACGGACTAGGGTAACATCTAATTCCGACAGCAGTAGGGGCACGGACTTGGGTAACATCTAATTCCGAGATCAGTTGTGGCACGGACTTGGGTAACATCTAATTCCGAGATCAGTTGTGGCACGGACTAGGGTAACATCTAATTCCGACATCAGTTGGGGCACGGACTTGGGTAACATCTAATTCCGAGATCAGTTGTGGCACGGACTTGGGTAACATATAATTCCGAGATCAGTTGTGGCACGGACTTGGGTAACATCTAATTCCGAGATCAGTTGTGGCACGGACTTGGGTAACATCTAATTCCGAGATCAGTTGTGACACGGACTAGGGTAACATCTTATTCCGAGATCAGTTGAGACACGGACTTGGGTAACATCTAATTCCGAGATCAGTTGTGACACGGACTAGGGTAACATCTTATTCCAAGATCAGTTGCGGTGGGACTTGGGTAACATCTTATTCCGAGATCAGTTGCGGTGGGACTTGGGTAACATCTAATTCCGAGATCAGTTGTGACACGGACTAGGGTAACATCTTATTCCGAGATCAGTTGAGACACGGACTTGGGTAACATCTAATTCCGAGATCAGTTGTGGTGGGACTTGGGTAACATCTAATTCCGAGATCAGTTGTGGCACGGACTTGGGTAACATCTAATTCCGAGATCAGTTGTGGCACGGACTAGGGTAACATCTAATTCCGACAGCAGTAGGGGCACAGACTTGGGTAACATCTAATTCCGAGATCAGTTGTGGCACGGACTTGGGTAACATCTAATTCCGAGATCAGTTGTGGCACGGACTAGGGTAACATCTAATTCCGACAGCAGTAGGGGCACAGACTTGGGTAACATCTAATTCCGAGATCAGTTGTGGCACGGACTTGGGTAACATCTAATTCCGAGATCAGTTGTGGCACGGACTAGGGTAACATCTAATTCCGAGATCAGTTGTGGCACGGACTTGGGTAACATCTAATTCCGAGATCAGTTGTGACACGGACTAGGGTAACATCTTATTCCGAGATCAGTTGAGACACGGACTTGGGTAACATCTAATTCCGAGATCAGTTGTGACACGGACTAGTGTAACATCTTATTCCGAGATCAGTTGAGACACGGACTTGGGTAACATCTTATTCCAAGATCAGTTGCGGTGGGACTTGGGTAACATCTTATTCCGAGATCAGTTGCGGTGGGACTTGGGTAACATCTAATTCCGAGATCAGTTGTGACACGGACTAGGGTAACATCTTATTCCGAGATCAGTTGAGACACGGACTTGGGTAACATCTAATTCCGAGATCAGTTGTGGTGGGACTTGGGTAACATCTAATTCCGAGATCAGTTGTGGCACGGACTTGGGTAACATCTAATTCCGAGATCAGTTGTGGCACGGACTGGGTAACATCTAATTCCGACAGCAGTAGGGGCACGGACTAGGGTAACATCTAATTCCGACAGCAGTAGGGGCACGGACTTGGGTAACATCTAATTCCGAGATCAGTTGTGGCACGGACTTGGGTAACATCTAATTCCGAGATCAGTTGTGGCACGGACTAGGGTAACATCTTATTCCAAGATCAGTTGCGGTGGGACTTGGGTAACATCTTATTCCGAGATCAGTTGTGGTGGGACTTGGGTAACATCTAATTCCGAGATCAGTTGTGACACGGACTAGGGTAACATCTTATTCCGAGATCAGTTGAGACACGGACTTGGGTAACATCTAATTCCGAGATCAGTAGTGGTGGGACTTGGGTAACATCTAATTCCGAGATCAGTTGTGGCACGGACTTGGGTAACATCTAATTCCGAGATCAGTTGTGGCACGGACTAGGGTAACATCTAATTCCGACATCAGTAGGAGCACGGACTTGGGTAACATCTAATTCCGAGATCAGTTGTGGCACGGACTTGAGTAACATCTAATTCTGGGATCAGTTGGGGCACGGACTTGGGTAACATCTAATTCCGAGATCAGTTGTGGCACGGACTTGGGTAACATATAATTCCGAGATCAGTTGTGGCACGGACTTGGGTAACATCTAATTCCGAGATCAGTTGTGGCACGGACTTGGGTAACATCTAATTCCGAGATCAGTTGTGACACGGACTAGGGTAACATCTTATTCCGAGATCAGTTGAGACACGGACTTGGGTAACATCTAATTCCGAGATCAGTTGTGACACGGACTAGGGTAACATCTTATTCCAAGATCAGTTGCGGTGGGACTTGGGTAACATCTTATTCCGAGATCAGTTGCGGTGGGACTTGGGTAACATGTAATTCCGAGATCAGTTGTGACACGGACTAGGGTAACATCTTATTCCGAGATCAGTTGAGACACGGACTTGGGTAACATCTAATTCCGAGATCAGTTGTGGTGGGACTTGGGTAACATCTAATTCCGAGATCAGTTGTGGCACGGACTTGGGTAACATCTAATTCCGAGATCAGTTGTGGCACGGACTAGGGTAACATCTAATTCCGACAGCAGTAGGGGCACGGACTTGGGTAACATCTAATTACGAGATCAGTTGTGGCACGGACTTGGGTAACATCTAATTCCGAGATCAGTTGTGGCACGGACTAGGGTAACATCTAATTCCGACATCAGTAGGAGCACGGACTTGGGTAACATCTAATTCCGAGATCAGTTGTGGCACGGACTTGAGTAACATCTAATTCCGGGATCAGTTGGGGCACGGACTTGGGTAACATCTAATTCCGAGATCAGTTGTGGCACGGACTTGGGTAACATATAATTCCGAGATCAGTTGTGGCACGGACTTGGGTAACATCTAATTCCGAGATCAGTAGGAGCACGGACTTGGGTAACATCTAATTCCGACAGCAGTTGTTCCACGGACTTGGGGTACATCTAATTCCTAGATCAGTTAGGGCACGGACTTGGGTAACATCTAATTCCGAGACCACTTTCGGCAGGGACTTGTGTGAAATCTAATTTGGAGATCAGTTGTGACACGGACTAGGGTAACATCTTATTCCGAGATCAGTTGAGACACGGACTTGGGTAACATCTAATTCCGAGATCAGTTGTGACACGGACTAGGGTAACATCTTATTCCAAGATCAGTTGCGGTGGGACTTGGGTAACATCTTATTCCGAGATCAGTTGCGGTGGGACTTGGGTAACATCTAATTCCGAGATCAGTTGTGGCACGGACTTGGGTAACATATAATTCCGAGATCAGTTGTGGCACGGACTTGGGTAACATCTAATTCCGAGATCAGTTGTGGCACGGACTTGGGACACATCTAATTCCGAGATCAGTTGTGACACGGACTAGGGTAACATCTTATTCCGAGATCAGTTGAGACACGGACTTGGGTAACATCTAATTCCGAGATCAGTTGTGGTGGGACTTGGGTAACATCTAATTCCGAGATCAGTTGTGGCACGGACTTGGGTAACATCTAATTCCGAGATCAGTTGTGGCACGGACTAGGGTAACATCTAATTCCGACAGCAGTAGGGGCACGGACTTGGGTAACATCTAATTCCGAGATCAGTTGTGGCACGGACTTAGGTAACATCTAATTCCGAGATCAGTTGTGGCACGGACTAGGGTAACATCTAATTCCGGGATCAGTTGGGGCACGGACTTGGGTAACATCTAATTCCGAGATCAGTTGTGGCACGGACTTGGGTAACATATAATTCCGAGATCAGTTGTGGCACGGACTTGGGTAACATCTAATTCCGAGATCAGTAGGAGCACGGACTTGGGTAACATCTAATTCCGACAGCAGTTGTTCCACGGACTTGGGTAACATCTAATTCCTAGATCAGTTAGGGCACGGACTTGGGTAACATCTAATTCCGAGACCACTTTCGGCAGGGACTTGTGTGAAATCTAATTTGGAGATCAGTTGGAGCACAGACTAGGGTAACATCTAATTCCGACATCAGTTGTGCCACGGACTTGGGTAACATCTAATTCCGACATTAGTTGTGCCACGGACTTGGGTAACATCTAATTCTGAGATCAGTTGGGGCACAGACTTAGGTAACATCTAATTCCGACACCAGTTTAGGAGCACTTACCTTTGTAACATCTAATTCTGAGATCAGTTGTGGCACGGACTTGGGTAACATCTAATTCCGAGGTCATTTGGGGCAAGGACTTGTGTAACATCTAATTCCGAGATCAGTTAGGGCAAGGACGTGGGTAACATCTAATTCCGAGATCAGTTAGGGCAAGGACTTAGGTAACATCTAATTCCGAGATCAGTTAGGGCAAGGACGTGGATAACATCTAATTCCGAGATCAGTTAGGGCAAGGACTTGGGTAACATCTAATTCCGAGATCAGTTAGGGCAAGGACTTGGGTAACATCTAATTCCGAGACCACTTTCGGCAGGGACTTGTGTGAAATCTAATTTGGAGATCAGTTGGAGCACAGACTAGGGTAACATCTAATTCCGTGGTCGGGTTATCCTCCTAACAGGGTCATTAGCTGCGGTTCCTGTAGTAGTAGGGATACAGGGTCATAAATATTACATCAAAGACTGACCACAGCTTCGAAGACTATGTACATGTAGCACAGTGCTAATGACTATGTAACTGACCACACCACTGTATGGGGGTCTATTTTTTTTTGTAAACAGTATACCACGTGCTGACCTGTATGTTTCGAGATCAATGTTAATTCACAGTAATTGACACATTTATGAACATAATTTCGAATATTCTATTTGGTTATATGATGTAGAATATTTGTAAGGCCATACCAATTTGATTTATTGTTCGTCGGAAAATGAGATTTCAAAATTGGAGCGAGCGGGCGCAATTTTTTTGTTTTTACAAAAATTTTGAATTCCTTGAAATTTCGAGCGAGCGGGAGTTTAAAAAAGACTTAATGTTAGAATAAGTGTTTGACTATTAATGTAATGTATCACCAAATAGTACAAGTATTAAAATTGTTGCAGCGTTTTTTTTAATCATGTCCATGGTACAAACTACTTGTATGAAGCTGTGCAATAAATAGCATTTTTGGTTTTGGTTTATTTTAACTCTCATCCTATGAACAGTCAAAGTCATTTATTATTTTAGCCCCCTGGTGTATGTAGTATACGTGTGTATATGTGTCAAGTGCACATGTGTGTTATGGAGGGTGCAGTAAAGTAAAACTATGGGCGGATTGGTCGAGAGGTTAACACTACGGCCCTCCATGCAGGCGGCCGGGGTTCGATTCCCGTCCGGCCCGGGTTCGATCCCCGTAATCGTCATACGCATGGAACATTAAGGAAAAGTGTTTTTCTCCTGCCCACACTTACATACATTTTTATTCTCACATGCTAGATACTTTACTATTCTCTCACAGTAAAAAGTTTTATTATTCTTTCACGGTAAATGTTTTTTGTATTCTTTCACAGTAAACAGGTTATTATTCTTTCACTTTACATAGTCTATTATTCTTCCACGATAAATAGTTTATTATTCTCTCACGGTAAATAGTTTATTGTAGCATGCTGGATAAAGAGCTACAAAGTTTGTTTAAATGAATGATTTTGACCCACTTCCAAGGTCGCATTCAATATCTTCAAACAACTTTTTTAATAACCAAAAGGGAGCTTGTATTCAATCTGGTGCCTGTTCGGGTCAAACGGCTACTGTAAGTTTGTTCAAACCTTGACCAACTGTCGAGCTCACATGAGTTAAAATCAAAGGAACTATCCTCGTCTGTCAATACACTCATATTATAATACATGTATTATAATTGAATGACTTTGACCGACTTCTTATATCAGGAGGGTCAAAAAGACCCAGGGTACTGTTATTGGGCCCGTAGCATGCTGAGATGAAGGGCTGCCAAGTTTGTTTAAATGAATGACATTGACCTACTTTAAGGCCATAGGAGTAAAACGTGTTTACAATCTTCAAGGGACCTCTGTTCAATAACCGAAAACCTAAGGCTACTGATATACAATATAATGATGATGTACTACAAAAGATAAATTGATACCAAAGTGGGAAAATACTGCACTTCTTGATATCTAGGGACTACGTTCAGCTACCCTCTCTATAGGTCTACAAGTGTATCGAGCGTAGATGAGCGTAACCCCTTAGTGTCGAGGATGTTTATAGTGTTAAATCAGTGTTAAATCACAGTTGGTTGAGTTTTTGTCAGTAAATAAAATATATATAAGGGTCCCCCTGTATAGAATACATTCTGTAATGGGAAGCTCCTTATAATTATATACACGAATATAAGCCTATATATCATTTACCGACAGAAACTCGACCAACTGTGGTTAAAGGTCCAATATACAAATGTACGTAACTTTCGGCAAAACTTTATGCGAAAATCAAGCCGAATAACTTTTTATATTTAAAGATTTAGTTAAGATTAAACTATATCAGCAATATTAAAGATGGATTCTTACGTGGTTACCAGTACAGGAGCAGCTGAAACTCGGTATTTGTAAGTACGCGTCCATTTTGAACTGTCTTCTATCTTCGGCTTGTTGTTGAAGTGTCAAGAGTTTCTTGTTAGTTACCGCTCAGGTTTACTTCGTTTTAGGCTTATTTTTATATGGTTATCAACTGGATTTTGCCCACAATTTTTCAGACGACAAAACATTTCCCGAAATTACGTATATTGAATCGAAGACAATATCTTTCTTGAGAGATAACGCTGAAGAACTGTGATATTTACTTCAATGGATGATGATTAACGAAATAATGAAACCAGTCTGCATGGGCACGGACTTGGGTAACATCTAATTCCGATATCAGTTGTGGCAGGGACTTGGGTAACATCTAATTCCGAGATCAGTTGTGGCAGGGACTTGGGTAACATCTAATTTGGAGCTCAGTTGGGGCACGGACTATGTAACATCTAATTCCGAGATCAGTTGTGGCACGGACTTGGGTAACATCTAATTCCGAGATTAGTTGTGGCACGGACTTGGGTAACATCTAATTCCGAGATCAGTTAGGGCACATACTTGGGTAACATCTTATTCCGAGATCAGTTGTGGCACGGACTTGGGTAACATCTAATTCCGAGATCATTTGTGGCACGGACTAGGGTAACATCTAATTCCGAGATCAGTTGTGGCACATACTTGGGTAATATCTAATTCCGAGATCAGTAGAAGCACGGACTTGGGCAACATCTAATTCCGAGATCATTTGGGTCACATCTTTGGGTAACATCTAATTCCGAGATCATTTGGAGCACGGACTTGGGTAACATCTAATTCCGAGATCAGTAGAAGCACGGACTTGGATAACATATAATTTCGAGATCATTTGGGGCACATACATCTTAACATCTTATTCCGTGATCATTTTGGACACATACTTGGGTAACATCTAATTCCGAGATCAGTAGAAGCACGGACTTGGGTAACATCTAATTTCGAGATCATTTGGGGCACATACTGGGGTAACATCTTATTCCGTGATCATTTGGGGCACATACTGGGGTAACATCTTATTCCGTGATCATTTGGGGCACATACTTGGGTAACATCTAATTCCGATATCATTTGGGGCACATACTTGGGTAACATCAAATTCCGAGATCATTTGGGGCACGGACTTAGGTAACATCTAATTCCGAGATCAGTTGGGGCACGGACTTGGGTAACATCTTATTCCGAGATCATTTGGAGCACGGACTATGTAACATCTAATTCCGAGATCAGTAGGAGCACGGACTTGGGTAACATCTAATTCCGAGATCAGTAGAAGCACGGACTTGGATAACATATAATTTCGAGATCATTTGGGGCACATACTGGGGTAACATCTTATTCCGTAATCATTTTGGACACATACTTGGGTAATATCTAATTCCGAGATCAGTAGAAGCACGGACTTGGGTAACATCTAATTTCGAGATCATTTGGGGCACATACTGGGGTAACATCTTATTCCGTGATCATTTGGGGCACATACTGGGGTAACATCTTATTCCGTGATCATTTGGGGCACATACTTGGGTAACATCTAATTCCGAGATCATTTGGGGCACATACTTGGGTAACATCTAATTCCGAGATCATTTGGGGCACGGACTTAGGTAACATCTAATTCCGAGATCAGTTGGGGCACGGACTTGGGTAACATCTAATTCCGAGATCATTTGGAGCACGGACTATATAACATCTAATTCCGAGATCAGTAGGAGCACGGACTTGGGTAACATCTAATTCCGAGATCAGTAGAAGCACGGACTTGGATAACATATAATTTCGAGATCATTTGGGGCACATACTGGGGTAACATCTTATTCCGTGATCATTTTGGACAGTAGAAGCACGGACTTGGGTAACATCTAATTTCGAGATCATTTGGGGCACATACTGTGGTAACATCTTATTCCGTGATCATTTGGGGCACATACTGGGGTAACATCTTATTCCGTGATCATTTGGGGCACATACTTGGGTAACATCTAATTCCGAGATCATTTGGGGCACATACTTGGGTAACATCTAATTCCGAGATCATTTGGGGCACGGACTTAGGTAACATCTAATTCCGAGATCAGTTCGGGCACGGACTTGGGTAACATCTAATTCCGAGATCATTTGGAGCACGGACTATGTAACATCTAATTCGGAGATCAGTAGGAGCACGGACTTGGGTAACATCTAATTCCGAGATCAGTAGAAGCACGGACTTGGATAACATATAATTTCGAGATCATTTGGGGCACATACTGGGGTAACATCTTATTCCGTGATCATTTTGGACACATACTTGGGTAACATCTAATTCCAAGATCAGTAGAAGCACGGACTTGGGTAACATCTAATTTCGAGATCATTAGGGGCACATACTGGGGTAACATCTTATTCCGTGATCATTTGGGGCACATACTGGGGTAACATCTTATTCCGTGATCATTTGGGGCACATACTTGGGTAACATCTAATTCCGAGATCATTTGGATCTCATCTTTGGGTAACATCTAATTCAGAGATCAGTTGTGGCACGGACTTGGGTAACATCTAATTCCGAGATCATTTGTGGCAGGGACTTGGGTAACATCCAATTCCGAGATCAGTTGTGGCACGGACTAGGGTAACATCTAATTCCGACATCAGTAGGAGCACGGACTTGGGTAACATATAATTCCGAGATCAGTTGGAGCACGGACTTTGGTAACATCTAATTCCGAGATCAGTTGGAGCACGGACTTGGGTAACATCTAATTCCGAAATCAATTGTGGCACGGACTTGGGTAACATCTAATTTCAAGATCAGTTGGGGCACGGACTTGGTTAACATCTAATTCAGAGATCAATAGGAGCACGGACTTGGTTAACTACTAATTCCGAGATCATTTGAAGCACGGACTATGTAACATCTAATTCCGAGATCAGTAGGAGCACATACTTGGGTAACATCTAATTCCGAGATCAGTAGGAGCACAGACTTGGGTAACATCTAATTCCGAGATCAGTAGGAGCACGGACTTGGGTAGCGTCTAATTCCGAGATCAGTTGTGGCACGGACTTGGGTAACATCTAATTCCGAGATCAGTTGGGGCACATACTTGGGTAACATCTAATTCCGAGATCAGTAGGAGCACGGACTTGGGTAGCGTCTAATTCCGAGATCAGTTGTGGCACGGACTTGGGTAACATCTAATTCCGAGATCAGTTGGGGCACATACTTGGGTAACATCTAATTCCGAGATCAGTAGGAGCACGGACTTGGGTAACATCTAATTCCGAGATCAGTAGGAGCACGGACTTGGGTAACATCTAATTCCTAGATCAGTTGGGGCATGGACTTCGGTAACATCTAATTCAGTGGTCGGGGTATCCTCCTAAGTTTTATAGTGCTGTATTTCATTGAGATAGTATACAAAGGCATACATTACATGTTTTCTAAGGGCTAAGAAAGAAAGGGGTGGGATCGTTAGATTGTTAGAGTCGGCGATACTAACAACTATGCGCTAAGAAATAACAATTATTATAGAATTCCATATTATAGACTTTCTCTAACAAACTCATCTTTTATACCTTCCTCTCTAAAAATGTGGAATGACCTGAGTGAACAGATTAGGTTTTCGCCTTCTCTTGCAATCTTTAAAAGAAACCTGACACATGATTTCGGCAGTAAATACCCAGTATATATTAATTTTGGAGATAGGAAAATAAATATAATACACACTAAACTAAGAAATCGATGTAGTCAATTAAATTATGATTTATTTCGAGTTCATCTAACCAATAGTCCAAATTGCAGTTGTGGAAATCGTTGTGAAAATGCTTATAATTTTTTCTTTGTATGTGACAATTATGTTGACAGCAGAATGATATTATTTGATCAGTTACGACAATTAAATATAGATATCAATTTAAAAGTATTGTTATATGGTAGTGAATTGTATGCCGATAATATAAATTTCAGAATTTTCAGACACGTGCAAACAAACATCAAGTCCAGTAAAAGGTTTTAAATATAAAACATGTATATATAATTGTTACTGTCTAGGTTTATTGTATGTTGTATTTATCATGATATTGGGAAAGGGCGTTTCATAAGTTGACATAACTTTTGCCCAATCCTCTTGTCGTTTTCGTGACAATAAAATATGTTTAAACAAAATTGTTAGAGTCAATCTTTATCTCTTAAAAAGGCAGTGATTATCGTTCTTAACGTACAAATACCGGGAAATAATGAAGTTATATAAATTTACTTTATGTAGTAGTTATTTGACATTATTATCGTGATAAGAATTAAGATATTTTTATCTATTTTTTTCTAAAAATAAACAGGAAAGAATTATAGCCCGGTACATAGATGCGTAAAAAATTTAAGTTGTAAAGACAGTAAATTATATAATTGATGATCGGAAAATCAGATTTCGTTTTCGCAATTGCTTGTGTTAATCTTACATTATCATTGACATAATCTCGTTCTTGTAATGTAAATTCTAAAAGTACACGTGTATTAAGATATATGAAATTACAACTATTCATTAAAGACGTATAACGCAAGTACCAGTGTACAATTTTTTTCTGTTCCCGCCCATTACCTGTAAAACCCAGTCAGGTATTATTGAAATTCTGTGTTTACCTGTTTGACTCCATAGATCCATAACGGGTGTTTTTACACGAAAACCGGTTTTGTATTTATTTTATGAAAGTGTACATTGGATACCGTATATTTCACGAACATATATATACCGGGTTTATATTTAGAGTACCTGTATTAGGTTAAGTCAGGCCGTCGTTTATGAATACACAACTGTACTGTAACACTTTCTACTGTATATTGGAATGGCCAGTCTTGTATTGGATCACAGGTGGATATTATAATTACATGGACATTGTTAAGCGGCTTACTGTTGGTCAACGATCGTTTTGTCCAGTATACCTGACCTGTCCACTGTCTGACAGCTAGCGTCGAGTTTGTTTATGGTAACTAGGGCCACGAACCATGTGAGCAATGTTGTGGTACTTGGCAGAGCAGTGAAAGCTCTAATGGCTGACATTAAACCGTCAGTTTATTCCAAATGGATATGTGGTGATTCTTTTTCGCCTGGATTTCTATGTGGAAATATTTGAGTGTTGACCACGGATTATACTGTACTGTGCAGTGATTTATTGATTTTTTACGAGTGTTTTTAAGCCACTGAGATGAGAGGGGCTCCGAGTGATGTCACCGGAGGAGAATTGGAGTTTTCAGAGAGCGAGAGAGTGTATGGCAGAGGTCTCGGATATAGTCGGATAGAGAGAGAGACCGAACGAAGACATACCGGGAATGTAGAGAGTTACGGCACCGTAAACTTAGACAGACTCCGAACGGAAGGTATAAGGGGTCGACAAAGAACCCAACAGGGGACAATTATGGGTTACAGAGATATGAGGAGGGTTGATTCCTACAAGGCAGGAAGGACTGTGACAGTTCCTCAACGGAGGGTTGTGAACCATACAACGTCACAGGGGAGGCTCGTAAACCGGAGTCCGGACAGACGGTTAGTGTTAGACCGAAATGTCACGCGGGGTCCGGACAGACGGTATGTGAGTCCCTCCCCAGAACGACGTCGCGTGTCGCCGTCACCGGAAAGACGTCACGTTTCCGCGTCCCCGGAACGGTATTACGTCCGAGAACCGGTGGAGACGAAGCCACAAGTAGAGACGGTTGATAAGGAGGTGGAGACATGCTGTTGTGGATGTGTGGAAGTGGTGGACAGTCTTTACTGCTGTACTGGGTTAAAAATGTTCCGGTGCACGTGTCTTGATTCCGCGGATGAGGAAGAAAAGAACGAACGGGAGGTTGTTAAACAAACGGAACAGCCCAAGGTAGATAAACAGTATTTATTCTATCGGAAACAAGACCGAATATCGGATTATTCTGATTCCTATACTGACGAAACTGAATCGGATACATATGACGAAATTGATACAAAACGCTTGATTACTCGTCCGCGCTCAGCTACATACGAAAAACGTGTGGTGTCACGTGAATTTGGACAGAGCACACGTGAGTATGCTAATGTGGCACGTTCCTCAAGGCTCATGTCAAGGCCCCGGTCTGCAGAGCACGAGCGATACGTCAGGAAAGTGCAACCGATACAAACCCTTCACCGCGAAGAGCTGGCCCCTACACTGCCCCCTCGTCCACCAGTTTACGAACGGGTCACTCATGTGTCCAGTAAACCCCCAATGGTTCCTCCCCCAACCTCAAAACCAACGCAACGTCACGTCGGTGTACAGATGACCACGAAATATATCGTCGAGCAGCCGAAAAAGAAAGTTGTTCGGAACATGGGATGCCAGACAATGCACATCCCTTCTCCTCCCTCTACGCCATCTACATCTACGTACAGCTCCCCCAGCCCAAGTCCGGTACCTACCAAAGACCCGTCCCCATTATCTAGCCCAGAGTCCACCCCCGTACCAAGCCCCAGGGTTGTCTCTCCGCCCCCTAGCATCCGCGAGCGGACTCCATCACCGGAAATTGAACCTCTGTCGCCTTTCGAACCAGCACCGGTTCGTGGATACAAAACGGCAATTATAAATATAGAGGAACCGGAAATAGAACCACAAGAGGAAGTGTTAGTGTTTGCTAAGCCACCACCTAGGCTTGTGATACCACCACGACCCCCTTCGCCACCGCTACCGGTAATGTATAGTATTGCTAGACCGGAACTCTACAAAAACCCGGATGCTAATTCAACTTCTGATCCTCTGTACTTTTCTGTTAGCGTTAACCCACTTCCGGTCAAAGCTAATTCATCTCCAGTGATTTCTCTTATTAACAAACCTAACCCAGGTCAGGGAACGATTGTTAGTAACTCTGGTGATCCTGTTTCCACTATACTTCCTCCTAAATATGACCATTCCAAACGTTCACCTCGGTTTGACGTAAAGGAACCAGAAATATATACCTTTTCTTGTCCTGATCATGATCATTATCCGATTTTAACTAACTCTCCTCACACAAAACGTGAACATTTGAAAAACCCCAAACAAAAACTATACCCATATGCAGGCAATGGTAAAGATACTTCCAAATACAAAGCTGGTAATTCAAAGGGATCGCCGAGGCCAAAAAAGGACCGGAACAAACGGAAATTGAAAAAAGAACCGGAAGTTGAAAATGTAGTAGATCCTATTTACTATTCTGTTCCTACTACTAAATCTCTTCATTCTAAATGTGGATCCCCACCGCCTGTTGTCTATACAATAATAAAACCGGAACAACAGCCGGAACCGGAAGTTAACAATGTTGTGGAAAACTCTCACGATCCTCTTCCTGTTAAATCACATCCTGCAAAGCCTGCTCACAAGAAGGTATTTTCTAATATAGTGTTTACAGAAATGGCCAATTTTACATAAGTTATTGACATATGTCTTTAGTGTCAAATAAATGTTAATTATCTAAGTGCAGTATCCGTGAATATTTGTATTGGAATTGGTTTGAAATTTCTCGTCAGATTTCGAATTTATCACCAGCAGTAAAAAAAAAACCAGTACGAAAATCGCAATTTAAAACTGGTATTGAAAAATAATTTAAAAACTAATTTAAGACGCCAAAAAGCTAGATTAAATATCGTGATAAACACATTCTTAAATGTGTTTTATCTAACAACGAGTCTGGTCTGTAATAAATTACGTCTCAATCAAAACATCCGGGTGGTGATGTTAATTAAACACCCATTAAAATATCTAATATTTCACAGGGAAGTGTATCTTTAATCTTTAATATTCGAGATAAAAAGGCCATCTCTGCAATCACAACTCACTGTTTACTCACTGTTTATTTATACTGTTTACTTGTTTACTCACAGTTTATTTATACTGTTTACCTTTGTTATGTGTTACCTGGCAGTGGCGGATTCAGAAACCATACTTGGTGGGCGGGAATTGAATCGAGATGATGACTACATTTTTCACGGAGGAGGGGTGGGGGTTGGGGGTAGCCCGGGTTTCCTCTGGCCCTAACCACAGGGACCTGAGAATTTGTTACAGCTAGTTTTGGACCTAAACTGAGGTGTTTATGAATAATTTTACACTTTGGGGGGGGGGGGGGGGGGGGGGTTAAGCCTTTATGACCACTCTTGGGGGGGGGGGCATTTTTATCGAAAATTGATCTTAAAACCCCAAAAGTGTAAAATTACTCTAAACACCTCAGTTTATGTCCAAAACTAGCTTTAACAAATTATCAGGTCCATGTGGCCCTAACAACATACTTAGACGTTTTGACAGATAGATTTCTGGTATGGTACAGTGCATCATGATGTTGGGTCAGAGGTTAAGGGGAGGGTTTGTCTATTTTAAGAATATTTCCGGTCGATTGGAGATGGGGTCCTGAAGCCAAAGAAACCTTTCTGGATTCGCCACCGCTTATCTCCAGGATCTTATCAATGTACTCGGAGTCATTTTCATTAAAAAGATTCGAAAAAAATGTTAACTTGATTTTCATTTCATAAATCTATGGAAATGCACGGGATCAGATACTGGAGATTTTTGTTTTTGTTTCTTTTAACTAAGACTCCTCCTTTTTATACAGTCAAACCTGTCTACAAAAGACACCTAAGGGACAGAGCAAAAGTGTCCTTTATAGACAAGCGTCCTTTAACACAGGTTATTTATATAGTAAATTTCACGGTATGGGTTGTGGGTATTATGACGAGTCTGTCCTTTATAGACAGGTGTCCTTTATATAGAGTTGTCCTTTACGACAGGTTTGACTGTATTTAACAAAGACACATTCTGTAAACATTTAGACAACATCAGGGTGTTGTGATATTCTGTCGTGCAGTCCCCATATCACGATGTTTCAGTCTGATATCTCGATATATATATTGATGATTAATCTTTATTTTTTCCAAATTCCGCGATCTTCCTTTGTGGTATCGTAATTTTTCTGTCCTGTAATCCCGATATCGTATATTGTATGATATTCTAATATTGTTGTATTCTTTCGTGATATCCTGGTAATATCGTGATGTCATGTCCTGCTATGCCGATATCGTTATGTTGTATCGAGACAATAGCACGATATCGTGATACTCATGAAGTCCACGTGGACCTGAGAATTAATTACAGCTAGTTTTGGACCTTAACTAGGATGTAAAGAATAACGTAACAATTTTGTTTTTTTAACTGACCATTGAGGGGTGCATTTTGTTGTAACCGGGTCGGGAATCGAACCCGGGACTCCCGCTTGGTAGCTAGGCGAGCGCTCCAACCGTTTAGCCAAAAATTCGAACGGTCGGCTTGAGGGCGTAACGCAGCCTAATTTTACCACAATTTTTTTTATCGAAAATTGATCAAAACCCCGAAAAGTGTAAAATTAGTCCAATCACCTTAGTTTAGGCCCAGAAGGAGATGTAACAAATGTTCATGTCGCTGTGACGAAGCTGGCGGTGCTAATTTCCCAAAGATTGTCATGATATCTGGTTTTTCCTAATCGGGATTTTCTAGTGCTGGACACCAGTAGCTCTTTATATGACGTCTTCTATGATACAGAATGTGTTTACTTTAATTCCTTATTTATCTTTTTTTTGAGTGTGTTTCTGTTCTGTGTGTTTTATTTTCCCTCGTGTTGTATCTGTAATTCAACACCAGCTGATGTTTCATACAATATTGCCGTCAGTATTGGCCATTAATTGGAAATAGGCCGATCTATTTTCACCTTGGTCTGTCAATGCTGTTATAGAAATCGATTTTACGACCACGAGTGGATGTGCTCTATAATCATCTATATAAAATGTGAATCTGTCCTGTCTTTCTATAGATGTGTGGGTTTGTGTACCGGATTAGTCAGATTACGATCTATATTTTATCCATAGCAACATCATTTAATGGGCGTGTAGCCATGGTATTTATCGAAACAAACATCAATAGTCACAAGATACACAGTTGCTTGAGTTTCTGTCAGTTAATAATAAATATATATGTATGCCTATTACATTCTGTAATGGGCCGCGGCTCCATATATATAAACATTTTGTTTATATACTGACAGAAACTCAAGCAACTGTGCATGATACACCTCATCAATTAGCACAACACGTTTGTTACTTCGGAATCCCTCAGTACTATTTGTACAGGTATCTTAACTTGTTTCCCTGTAAAAAAGATTGTGCGTTTATTACATTTTTTTGAGGGGGTGGCGGGGGGGGGGGGGGAATACAAAATATTTATCTTACTGACACTAAAATAAAATCTTATTAAAATACAGATCCTTACTTTTACTTCGTTAGGTATTTGGAGAGTTACAAAGGAACAATGCATTTCAATCGGTGCTCAATTGTTCTATCACTGCGACATCGAAACATCCTTTTTGGGGAATGTCGAGCTGGCGTAGTGGTACATGTAGCCTCCGCAGGTGTTTCTAGCTTGCCGATTTGGGGCCGTAAATCATGAGTTCGTGTCCCGCACAGGACACAGGTTAAAAATGATCTTACTTCGTCATTTGTGTTTATTTGTTATTTATTTACATGTGTAAGTATGTATTTATATATCACCTGGTAATATTTACTTGCGTATTCTATTTCAGAAAAAAGAGGAGGCTCTACTGAGGGTAGGTTTTGTTTGTTATTAAAAACAGTTCCCGCAAACTAACTGTCTATAATTGCCACAGCCTAACATTGTAGTCACCAAAAGTCATTTTATTATATGTATTGTATAAAGGGACATGAATCATTTGATCAGATGACAAAATTCACTAAATCGCCAATACATGTCACGGTACTGTCACCTATACATTTCACGATACTGTTACCAATACTTTTCACGATACTGTCACCAATATATTTAACGATACTGTCACCAATATATTTCACGATACTGTCACCAATATATTTCACGATACTGAACACAGACGTTATGTCTTCACGTGAATTTCACGTGAAATGTGGTAAGTGAAATTAATGCGACTGTTTATTTAAGTTAAATTTTAAATGCTTATTTCATTATATAGTGGTTTTCACTTGAATTTCACGTAAATTTCATGTAGATTTCATGTAAATTTCATGTTGATTTTATGTTAATTTATAATTTAGCTGATTTCTACATGTACATTTTTTTCGTTAGAACTTTATATTAGAAGCTCTATGATGAGGAAGATAAGAAAATGTATACTTTATCAGCAGTTGTTTATACAATGCGTTGCTTTTGCTTTGCCGATGATTTATAAAAGTTAATGAATTGTGGAGACGAATACGTGTTATTTGATAAGAAACTGCAAGAAGAATAACTTATTGAGTAAAACTTTCAAAAATGCGTAATCACATTTAGGATGAATTGAAAATGAACCCCGCCCAGTTTCCGTGGTTAATTTCTCACTCGAACTCGAAACAGACCTCCACTGTTGTCTGCCACCCCCAGGCGTGTTTTGGCAGGAAAGTCGGGAAAAAAACTTGCAATGGACTGTCAAATTCATATAAATATAAAGAACAAATACATGAAAATAGTTTCAGAAAATTTGACGGGATTTAAATTTCCTTGTGCATTGTTTTAAATTTTGGCTAAGTTTCCGTGGTTTTTTTTTATTCTAAATATTTCCGGTACTCGGCCACTCACTGACTTATTTCGTGAAAACAGGATTGGTTTTGAAACAATTGGTGTTAAAATAAGGGTGATGCGAGATAGAGGGGTGGTGTAGGAGGGGGTGTGGGGGCATTTGTTTTTGAAGGATCGGCCCTTGTTTAATCTTCAAAATCCGGTCGTTATGGAAGAGTACGAAATATCTAACAGGAATGTCATGAATCGAAATTTAAATTCTATTTATTCACTTTCGTCAGCGGGATATCGACGAGTCGATTTAATGTCACCGGCTTACGATACGTGAACCCAAAGTAATTTAACACTGGTGTTTGTTATTTTATATGTACACAATAATATGATCTTGGATAGCATTGCATTCACGTTCAAACTTGTATAGAATCAAATTGGGAAGGTCGGTTTTAGTGTAGTCGGAATTAAATGGACGTTAGGTCACATGGGTATAGGTAACCAATACAAGTATATAGGTAACAGACGACGTATTGTCCCAATTTCACCTCTAAAGTATCACGATAGACGGATCTTTTGACAGGACCATATACACAAGAGCTTTATATATTGACAGTTACGGTTCGACGATTTCAACGACGTACACTCGCTGTAGATATACATACGTTACCACATAATCGAATTTAAGGACAGATTGGTCAGCCTTTGGCGAGAATAATTGATTTTCAAACTTACAACGACTTGAATATATAAAAAAAATGATTACGAAGTATTAACCAAACAAAACTATATATATTTATCATATATCCCTATTTCTCATTCCCCTATAAGCTCACATGGACCTGAGAATTTGTTGCATCTAGTTTCTAGTTTTGGACCTAAACTTAGGCGTTTAGAGTAAATTTACATTTTTATAGGATTTAGATTGATTTTCGATAAAAATGACCCTCCCAATGGCCATTGGTCAAAAGGGCTAAAGGATGGAACACTTTGGCGGTCGAAAAGTCGACCCCATCTACCTTTCTGGCATTAAAAATCACATTACTAATTGAGGTACGAAAAAATAGCTGAAACGAATTCCCAGGTCCCTGTGTAATCTGGATTAAAAACATCACATAATCATTAAATATAGTAATATTACTGTTTGCTAGAGTAGTCTCCCTTCCCTATCAGTGACTGACAATATTGAGATACGTGCATGTTCATTATCGTACACAATAGCATACCACTTATTCTTTTCCTTAATGTGATTTTATGATATTAAAGGTAATTAGGGCTGTTTGCCATTGTCGTTATATATAAATCTACTTAGAAAGAAACGACAGGAGAAAATCGTTTAGATCATTAAGCTTATCCTAAATGAAATCAAACACGGATATATATGCAATGCCGATTATTGACAAATTATCGTTGACGTCTCAATAAAGAAAACACATGCTGTGCCAATCTGTTCACGCTATGAATACCAATTAAACACCATTTCAGTTGAATTAGGCATCCATACACGTATGTTAAGAATTAGGCAATTCTATTAAAAAATTTGTCGAGTCGCAAGAAAATTGTTAATAATCTCGAAAATAAAGCATGTCTTTATGGGGCCAAGCAATATAATTAATATATGATATGGATAAGTATTTATGATTCCGAATGTGTGTAAGGGTGTTGGTTTTGTGAAGGTACATAATCTGTTGGATCACGAAATTAGGGATTGGATTAAAAACATCGCATCTTCATCATTAATATTACTGTTTGCTAGAGTAGTCTCCCTTCCCTATCAGTGCCCGACAGTATTTAGATACGTACATTATCGTACACAATAGCATACCGCTTATTTTCTTGCTTAATGTGATTTTATAATATGAAAACCGTTCATAGATTATTAAGCTTATCCTAAATTGATTCAAACGCGGCAAATTGCATTGCCGCTATGTATAGACTGTAAATATGTTTACAAAAAAACGACAGGTGAAAACCGTTTATAGATGAATCAGCTTATCCTAAATTGATTCAAACGCGGATATATACGGTCGTAATTTTGGCCATACACGCAATAGCGATTATTCCTAATTATCTTTAACGTCTCAATACAGAAATAGGTGCTATGCCGATCTGCTCATGCTATAAACACCAAACACCTTTTCAGTTAAATTAGCCATTCATACAATTGTCATGTACATTATTGAAAGGTTTGTCGAGTGACAAGCAGATTTAGCATACTACTTGCTAACACCCGGGCCAACAGGAGTGATTAATACAAGGTTTTTAAAAATTGTTTCATAATTGCTGTAAATTAAATAAAGTATATAGATATATATTTTAGATTTTTCATAATCTCGAAAATAAAGCGCGTCTTAATGTGGCCAAGCGACATAATTTATATATGACATGGATAAGTATTTATGATTCGAACCCCGATCTGGCCGTGCATTTTCCTCCCTTGTTAAACATTAAAATCCTTTTGTTTTCTCAATACTCAATAACTGAAAAATGTTTATAAATCACTCGTATTAAATAAACATGTACATCCACATACATAATGTACACCATTTTGTAGTTCCCGTACAACAATGAAATTGACCATAAGTACATCTCGAGTATGGACTGTTCATATCGGTATGAACAGCTATTTATGAACAGCTGTTTAAAATGTTCATGTTGGCATGAAAGTTATCTCGAGTATGGAATGTTCATGTGGATATGAACAGTTATCTCGAGTGTGGAATGTCCATGTCGGTATGAACAGTTATCTCGAGTGTGGAATGTCCATGTGGGTATGAACAGTTATCTCGAGTGTAGACTGTTCATGTGGGTATGAACAGTTATCTCGAGTGTAGACTGTTCATGTGGGTATGAACAGTTATCTCGAGTGTAGACTGTTCATGTGGGTATGAACAGTTATCTCGATTGTTGAATGTTCATTTGGGTATGAACAGTAATCTCGAGTGTTGAATGTTCATGCGGGTATGAACAGTTATCTCGAGTGTGGCTGTTCATTTGATAAAACAAGTTACCAACAGTAAGCAAGCCAGACGTCAACAGGCAAGACTCTGTATGTTTTACAAAATTCATAACCAGCTAGTGACTACCAACACAGACACACTTGTACCATCATCTAGAACATCAAGAAATGCCCACTTTATGTCCTACCAAATTCCACCCAGCAGTAGCGACTATAGGAAGTTCTCATTTTATCCACGTACCATCAGGGAATGGAACTTCCTACCAGTCGATGTTGTCACCTCCGACAACCTGGATACCTTTAAATCCAGGTTGTCCACATCACTGGCTTAATCATAAATGTTTTATCCTGTTTTTAACCTTTTTAATTAACACTAACGCATATTAGTAAAACATGCGCATTCCTCAAAAATGTCAATATAATCAACACTGTGATTGTGGACATTATTTGGCAGAAGCAGAAGAAGAAGTGCCTGCCCTACCGAGTCCAACTCGTCTGTCGGTTTATAACTAAATTCATGTTCAGAGGTGGTCATGATAATAAGCGATATTCGAAACCATTTGTAATTGTTTATGAGCACTAAAACCTCAGGCAGTAGAACACACCTATTTTTGTGAAAGGTAATTATTTTAGGGGGGAGGGGGAGGGGGGGGGGGTGGCGTTCATGACTGGATATTGTAGACACACAGGTTGTGAAATATTTAAACATCTATCTCCAGTTTACCATGACTCGACGTACTCGGGGCCCAAGTATTTAAACACTCCAGTGTCTAGATATAACTATTTAAATGGCATACATTAAGTATACGGGTTGAATCTACAAAACCATTATAATCTAAAGAGCTTTACGTTATATTTAGTTTTTTTTCGACGTTTGATATACGTAGAATCTTCTAATTGAAAATTAAATAAATACTGTCTATCAGACTCGTGCCTGCTTTGTTTGTATCGGGATGTCAGGAAAGGGCGGTTAGAAACGCCTGAAATGTCCGACATGAAGTGTTTTCTCAATATACCAATAATTGACTTTAAGCTTTAAAACTTGGTTTCCAATACCGAATCGGAAAACAAGCATGTAAACTTTTGGCGAGAACATATAAAAAAATATTGTTTAAACTAACAAGCTACCCTGCAATATTTTCTTCGCGTGAATTTCAGTTGAAAAACATGCACATATATAAAATTCACATTATTTTTACACGTGAAATTCACACGGAATTCTTTTTACGTGAAATTCTTTTCACGTGTATTTAAAGTTAAATATTTCAAGTAAAATTCACGTGATTTTTTTACATGAATTTCACATGAACAACTATCTAGTTCACGTGAATTTCATATACAGACTTTAACCTCTTAAGATTTCAAAATATAGAAATATTTGCAAGCGTTGAAAATATTATTGTCCAGTTTATTATTTTGGTTAAACTGTACATAGGCAATATCTAACTTTTTAACACAATTCACGTGAATTTCAGGTGAAATTTACCTGAATATTTGCATATTACTTGATATATTAACATCTTGACACCACCAAGTTGTGATTGGATTTGAAACAGTACCGTCACTAACTGTATGAAATGATTTTGCAGGTCTTCACTAAATCCGCCACTGCATTGTTTAATGTAAACGTAAGTGTTTCTGTGTTTCTTAACTAAAAATCTTTCTAATATTTAATTTTCATTGAAACGTCTGATAATTTAAAGATTTAGACCAACTTCGAAAAAATTGCCATCTTTAATGACAATGATGATGAAATTTAAACAAATTTCAGGAGAATGTCTAAAGAATTGATAACATTTTACGTTATTTGTTGCTTGTACAACTAATTCATTTTTATTATCTTTGAATAAAGGAAATTATCCCCACCATGTCAGTCCTCTGAACATGTTATGTGTTCGTAGCAGGGGAGGTAACTCTTACACCTTTGTATAAATTGCCTCAATCGTATAGGCCTACTGCTTTAGTAGACTCCATGTAAGCTTTTTGTAGTTAATATCTTTTACGTGATATTTACTGTAGTCCCCATTTTAACTATAGCTATTTATTTTACAATTTGTAGATCAAACGGGCTTGTTTCATTTATATAACACTCCAATCGTAAGATTCTGGTATACGATGACGTTTTTGTTTTGTCGTTGGTGGCGGCAAATAAAACATGGTCTATTCCTTATATTTTCAGCCGGTGCCTAAAGGAAAGTCGATGATGGTTCGTGTCGGAGGAGGCTGGATGAAGGTGGAGCATCATCGCAATCATCATATCCCACTCAGAGTTGATGAACACCGCCGCGATGCAAACCGCGACAAATTCCTTTTCATAAAGTCGCGCTTTGCAACCAAGAAGAAGTATGTACCCATCGCGTACCGGAAGTACAGAGAGGAAATTGTCCGCGATCCTTGGGATCCATCTGTCAAATTAACATGAATATAATTTAGAGAACAGTTAGGTCAAACATTACGGAAAAGGAACTGCTTCCGGTTAGTCTTTTAACCACAGCATAGTCTTGATAGTAAATAGACGGAACCGGAAGTACTTTTAAAAATTGTATTTATTACCGGAACTGGATGTACAAGAAGGAGTCAAGACAGATGGAAATGTCAGATTGGAAGCGGTTTTGCAAGAAGCTAATTCTGGAACATTAAAACTGCATAACTTAACATTGACTGAGCAAGGTATCAAAGTCACAAACCGGTGTAGTTAAGAACATGTGTTGTGAAATCTTCGTATCAAGCACTTTCTGGAAGAGATTTAAATTGAAATAAGAAAATTGAAATGATACCAGTGATGGTGCTAATCAAAAGTCACAGGAGTCTGCAGCTTTCGACAGACGGGAACGGAAATGAGTTAATAGATACACAATGTTAGCGTTGTTAGTTACAGTTTTATCATAAGAACAATGTTGAACTGAGCAAAGTTTTGTCAGAAAGAACGCAATGCTTAGTCCGTCGGCTCTGTTCAAGTTATTTTTCATTTGCAATTTTAATATGTATGGTATGAAATTAAATTAAAGCATTATATTGTAATGTTAGAATTCTTCGAATATGCATTTAGGCTCCAATGTTCTAAAACATTTATGTTTAAAGAAAAGACCGAAAGAAAACCCTGCACTGTCAGGTTTCTTTGAACCCCGTTAAAACACGCAGTATTTTACTCATTTAGGACCATTAACAATCAAAAGTTTTCAAAATTAAACCAGTTAATATTTGAAATTAAAATTCCATGTGATGTTTTCTGATCTACTACCAAGAACGATATTAGTATTTGAAGGAAATTTTAATGTAGAAAAAAATATAGAATATTGTAACTTTCTAATATGTCCGTCCTCATTAATTATGTGATATTCTTGATATTATCAATATATCCGACGCAACTAATATATAGATTTAGTGGCAGCAGAAATCAAACTTCATGTTCATTAATTATAATAAATAAAGGGAACAGCTCATTACATTGGAACTAATGTGATCCAAATTTTTGAAAATAAAATACTTCGCTTTTCCGTTTTATTTTTAAACTACGCTAAATTACCGTATCCTCTATCTTCTTACAAATTTTCTAAACAAAAGAGGTGTGGGAAAAATGGAAATATATATATATAGTTCAATTCAGTGCGAGCTAAATATTTCGCAACATCATTAGTGAATAGTTTTTTTTCTATTTTTTATTCCTTTTAGATATAACTACATACATTTTCTCCTATAAAATCTATGTTGACAAAATTTGATTTTCGAACTTGTATTCTAACAGAATATATTTCACAACGAAAACAGCGACCCCATCATAAATTTGAATTAACCGAACTACATTGCATATTATTGATAGTTTTCAACAACGAACATCTAGGAAAAGATCTTATCAAAAATTTACCCGGAAATATATCATTAATTGATTATTGATACTCGTATATAATCGGGTACAATGTAAATATGTAATGTCGTAGATAGATGTTACATTTTGTTGAGAATTAAGATCTGAAATGAATCAAAAACGTACTTGATATTATTATGATTCCATTATGCTTATAGTAAAATTATATGTTGTATCGAAATATGAGTAGATGTTGTTTTTTTCATTCTGTGATGATGGACGGCCAATGGGATACGTTATATGACGATGGTTGGTCGGGTGGTTCAGGTGATAGCGTATTTGCCTTTCACCAAGGCGGCCAGGGTTAAATTTCTCGACCGGACGTGAAAAGGAATTGGGGTCACCTGCCCGAGTTTTCAACGGGTTCTCCGGTTTCCTCTCACAATAAGTGCACACTAACATCTGGAACAACAAGAGTGATACTTATAAATTGGATAACTCATAATTGGTGAAAAATAAATAAAGCTTATTTATTATTATGGTAACGATATAGGCTTGTCTGATACATACCACGGGGCAGCCCCTGTGTGATACACACTGCATTCGTCCTCTGCACCCTGGAATACGTCATAGCAAAATTTAAGTCATTCGCCAAGCGTTTTGATTGGTTTGAAAACCTGACCAATCAAAAGCGTGATACCTCTATCCTTTGAAAGTTTTTAAGCCATTTACCGCATTAAGACACAATGAACACCATTAAGGCATACTGAACCCCCTTAACACACACTGAACCCCCTTAATATATATTGAACCTCCTTACGACACATTGAACCCCTTTAAGACACATTGAACCTCCTTAAGACACATTGAACCTCCTTAAGACACTTAATCCTCTGAAGACACATTGAACCGCCTTAAGATATTTTGTACCTCTTTAAGACATATTGAACCCCCTTTATTTTTTATCAACATCCTATCAACAGCTAGGGTCATTTAAGGACGTGCCATGTTTTAGAGGCGGAAGACCCGAAGAAAAACTACCGACCTACGGTCAACACCTGGCAACTGCTCCACGTGGGATTCTAACTCGTAACCCAGGGATGGAGGGCTAGTGGTAGAATGTCGGGACACCTTTACCACTCTGCCACTGCGGTCCCCTCCTTCCTCCTTCAGACATATTGAATTTTCCTTAAGACATATTGAACCTCCTTAAGACATATTTAACCTCCTGAAAGGCTCAATATACGTAACTTTCAGCAAAACCTGAAGCGAAAATCAAACCTAATAACTTTTTATATTTATAGAGTTAGTTAAAATTAACTGATATCAGCAGTATTCAAGAGCAGCAGTTAAAACTCGGTATTTGTAAATACGCGTCCATTTTGAACTGTCTTCTAACTTCGGCTTGTTGTTGAATTGGGCCCCACCTGAATTATTTTCAATTCTTTGGATTTTTCTGTCAAAAGTTTCTTGTTAGTTACTTGAAACAAAAAACCCTGAAGTTACGTATTTTGGGTCTTTAATACACATTGAAACCTCCCTAAGACACTTTTACCCCCTTAAGACACATTGAACCTTCCTTAAGACACGCATTGAACCCCGCAATCTAAAGGTTTTAGTCAGTACGAAAATGAGTTGAAGTAGTGACATTCGACTTCAAAACCTGTTTTACCGATACGCGACCGCGGTATACTTATCATACTAGTCTGCTCGTCTCATCAACAAGGTTGTTCATACGGAACTTTTAGTTTTGCTGTGACATATTCCAGAGGTGTAGAGAGCAAAAAGATAACCTCTGGAGTATCGAAGCTGAATATATAACGACAAACCATTTTACACGTAACTTCATCGGCTGGATATGTATATATAACAGTCACGTGGAGTACGGTGATTTGGACATTATATGACGTCATTTTAATGCGAAAGTCCCAACGGTACCTGCCGAAAGCAACACATTCCTCTGAACCAAGTCTGATACTTTCTATCTTGTTGGAAGGTTTTGTAATTTTTTCAGTATTATCAATTAAAACCGTTTCAGGACGAAAGCGTGGTTAATGTCACGTCTTGTGTCCATATTGTTAAACTATATTTTTTCACCCCCTCTTTAAGCGCCGTGGGTAAGTTCGAGGGACCATTAATGAATTCCTTACAATTATGTATTTATCATAATCTTCTGAAATTCTCCAATAAAGGCGATATCCCCCACTCTTAACCTTTTGTTAGGGAGAAAGTACCTTTTTTATAATTCCCTTTTTGTGTCTAACAGAGATGAAAATGTTCAGCCGATTGTCTGATTTCAGACTTTTTGGGAATTTAAGTGTAATGTTAAAGTTCATCAAATTACCTTAAATTAAATTTCAGCTTTTTTTCCCCGAAGGCAGTTTTCATCTCTGATAACAATAACTTAAAAACACCCAGCTTTGACATGATTTCTATCCTATTGTAAAAGATGTGCATTAATTAGGATGCTTTACAAGCGTGAGCTGTAGGGAATTTCCCTTCAGCTCAGTCGGTAGAGCATCGGGTTGGAGAGCAAAGGGTCACGGGTTCGAGCCCCAGCGACGGCACTATGTTTATATCACTTTTCCTCGTCCTATTACAAACTGGTGCCGATGACTCTCCCCGTTTCAAGGAGGTGAAGCCTTGGCGGGGAGTCAAAGAACCTGGGTTGGAGATTTAGAAAAAGGTGGGAATAGTGTAAAAGATGTGCATTGATTAGGTTGCCTTACAAGCGTGAGCCACAGGGACCTGAGAATTCGTTACAGCTAGTTTTGGACCTAAAATAGGGTGTTTAGAGTAATTGGACACATTTTGGGGGTTAAGATCAATTTTCGATAAAAATGCCCCCTCAATGGTCATAAAAGCTAAAGGGCGGAAAGCTTTCCAGATAGATAAATCGACCCCACCTACCTTTCTTGCATCAAAAATCACATTTCTAGTTAAGGTACGAAAAAACGCTTGGTACCGTTGGAAAGATGGATCATTTTTATTTTTTAACCCCCTAAATGCATGTCAAAAGTATCCTCATTCCCCAAAAATAATCTCCATTTCCTCCAGAAACACGCAAAAGTTCCGTGTCTCAAAGTTTTCGACAGCTTGCCGGCCACTTCGTTACATATTCATTAGGTTGTACAAAACAGTTCGACTGACAGCGCGAACATGTATACACCGCGAACAGTTCAGAGGTTGACTAAGCGAAAAACTCAACTCGCGAAAATATCAACTTTTACAGTAACACAGAAAACATTTATATTATTACCTTATATCGAACACGTGTGAAGCGTGTATGCGTTTCTGCTTGTATACACGTGTGTCTTATGAAATTTGACATAGGTGCCAGTACAGCTTTTTATGATAATTACATGTGTATCATTCGATTTGCAAGTATATCTAGAGCGCTTTACCTGCGACAGGATTTGGCAGAGGGTATGTACACAGGGACCTGATAATTGGTTACAGCTAGTTTTGGACCTAAATATCGAGTATTTTTTACACTTTGGGGGTTTAGATAAATTTTAGATTAAAATACTCTCAAAGTGTAAAACAAATACTCTAAACACCCTAGTTTAGATCCAAAACTAGCTGTAATTCTCACGTCCCTGTGGAGATACATTAGGTTACGGTCACCAGGCAGGCGACCAGTATCGACTATGTGAATTTCTTAATATTCCCAAGACTATTATACAATGTGACGGGATCTTTTGATTAACTACTTATACAATAAAATTTACATAATGCTTTATAAACCAAATCAGAATGTTTGCAGATTCGAAAAAAAGCGTACACTTTGCATACCGTATGTGTATAAAACTGTATTGTTTCCCGGGGTCGGGTTAGCCCGAACCGTACTGTATACACATGATATACACTTGATCACACCGACTCACACAATTACTGGTGACTACACAGATCGTAATGAGATACGATTCTGAAACACAAATAGCTAAATTCTGCTTTGAACCACCCCACTGAATCAAATCGGCCAGGTCTGTGGTCCAAAACAAGACCATATTCAGACGTTGACGATTGACACTCTTTTGGAATTAGGTCAAACATTTTAGTTTTGACGACCAAAGAGAAATACAACAATATTTGTTGATAACAAAAATGTTGGGGATATGGATTCGTTAGCTGTTCCACAAGTGGATTATATGTGTCGATTCACATGGATGTTCACCCCGGGACTATAGGGTCGGAGATCTATATTCAACCTCTGGACCGTAGAGTTTTACCAGCTGCCTAAAGTTCTTACGAGACATGGTGCGCGTGAGTGGACACTCGGCTCTGGACTGGAGTGACGTTCACTACTACCGTGAGCCGGGAATGAGATATCCTCGCTACCACTATCACCCACGGGACCCCCGGGACAATTACTCCCTGTTCTCGGGGGTTTCCGACGGACGTCGAAGACAGAAGAAGGTGGGATGGGATTTTTCTGATCTGAACAGTACCGGAAGTACTCGTTATGGCTATAGTACCGATGGATATGCGCGTGCTGCGCATTCTGGTAGAAGTGCACGTGCTCGGTACAGCTATGCACCAGTTGAAACTGTTTATGGACGGAACTCGTTCGTGAGGCCATACCGAACACCTGACAGTGACACGGATGACCCAAGAAACTATTCACGACGCGCACGCCACCTGTGGCAACCGGATACAGTCGGCCGACGATATGACGAGTCGGCAACAAGAGAAAACGTGAGAAGTGGGGGTCACATTTACCATAGGATAGCACATGATAATTTGCATAGGGACAGACGGGACACGACAGGAATCGTCAAAAGATTACCAACACCAGAATATGAGTCGCGAGAAAAGACGACATCTGATGATGACGAAGAATATGAAGATGAAATTGTAGACAAGTGTTGTTGCGTTGATATTGTGGTAACGTCATGCTGTTGGGGAACAGAACTCGTCACTTGCCGTTACCATGATTCTTCTACTGACGAAAATGACTCGGTGGAAGAGACTGCAGAAAGCGTCATAGAGGAGACAAGTTCCAAGGAGACCGAGACGGAGGGGAGTGTTACCGATGACGACGACGATTCCTCTGAGGAACGCTGGGCGTCACCCCGTCGAAGACCGCCCGCGGTGATGCCAGCTTCTAAACCAATGATTAAACCTGAGACTGAAGTTGCTAAAGAGGTTAAGTCGAGCCCAAAAGATCTGAGGGTTTACGAAGAATATTCAACGGGTGACTCGTCGAATGTATCCGACTCTTCGGATGCTCTCACATCTGTCCATTCGTGTAATGACGTCATTGAGCCAGACAAGAAACAGGAGAGCAAGGTAACAAGGAGCACACGGAAGATTTTCTTAAGAGAAAAAGTCGAACTTGAAATAGAACCTAACCCGTCTGAATCTACGCCGGTTGTGTTTCTTCCAAAACCACCTAAGCCACCGGAAACAAAACCACCGCCGAGAACTGCAAGAACGCCAAAAGGAAAGTATATTGGGGAGAAACCAAAGCTGGACAATTACAAGACAGCTATACTTTCTGATATTGACCCAGTAGATGGTCCGTTTGTTGATGGTGTTGCGGACCACCCACTTCACATACAGGATACTGTTCATCGCGAACGGGAACTCATCATTTACAGACCGGAACCGGAAATACCCCCTCCATACAAACATAAACCTATCCCACCTCGTCCTATGTTTCCATTAAAGGTAAGAAATGGTACAATAATTTTCATATTAAGAGTAGATGGTTGATTTACCAGTGTAATACTAGTTCACTGTTTCATTTATTTTTGTTTGAACGGCGTTTCCGGCGAGGTTATCGGTTTTAAGAGTGTTTTCGGTGAATGTGTTGTGTTTGATGTCGAAACAGTGTTTCTGGTCAAGGTGTTGTGTTGGATGTTTAAACAGTGTCCGGTCAAGGTGTTGTGTTTGATGTTTAAACAGTGTTTTCGGTCAAGGTGTTGTGTTTGATGTTTAAACAGTGTTTCCGGTCAAGGTGTTGTGTTTGATGTTTGAACAGTGTTTCCGGTCAAGGTGTTGTGTTTGATGTTTAAACAGTGTCTGGTCAAGGTGTTGTGTTTGATGTTTCAACAGTGTCTGGTCAAGGTGTTGTGTTTGATGTTTAAACATTGTTTCCGGTCAAGGTGTTGTGTTTGATGTTTGAACAGTATTTCCGGTTAAGGTGTTGTGTTGGATGTTTAAACAGTGTCTGGTCAAGGTGTTGTGTTGGATGTTTAAACAGTGTTTCCGGTCAAGGTGTTGTTTTTAATGTTTAAACAGTGTTTCCGGTCAAGAAGTGGTGTTTGATGTTTAAACAGTGTTTCCGGTCAAGAAGTGGTGTTTGATGTTTAAACAGTGTTTCCGGTCAAGAAGTGGTGTTTGATGTTTAAACAGTGTTTCCGGTCAAGGTGTTGTGTTTGATGTTTAAACAGTGTCCGGTCAAGGTGTTGTGTTGGATGTTTAAACAGTGTTTCCGGTCAAGGTGTTGTTTTTAATGTTTAAACAGTGTTTCCGGTCAAGAAGTGGTGTTTGATGTTTAAACAGTGTTTCCGGTCAAGAAGTGGTGTTTGATGTTTAAACAGTGTTTCCGGTCAAGAAGTGGTGTTTGATGTTTAAACAGTGTTTCCGGTCAAGGTGTTGTGTTTGATGTTTAAACAGTGTCCGGTCAAGGTGTTGTGTTTGATGTTTAAACAGTGTTTCCGGTCAAGGTGTTGTATTTAATGTTTAAACAGTGTTTCCGGTCAAGGTGTTGTGTTTGATGTTTAAACAGTGTTTCCGGTCAAGGTGTCGTGTTTGATGTTTAAACAGTGTTTCCGGTCAAGGTGTTGTGTTGGATGTTTAAACAGTGTCCGGTCAAGGTGTTGTGTTTGAACAGTGTTTCCGGTCAAGGTGTTGTGTTTGATGTTTAAACAGCGTTTCCGGTCAAGGTGTTGTGTTGGATGTTTAAACAGTGTCCGGTCAAGGTGTTGTGTTTGAACAGTGTTTCCGGTCAAGGTGTTGTGTTTGATGTTTAAACAGCGTTTCCGGTCAAGGTGTTGTGTTGGATGTTTAAACAGTGTTTCCGGTCAAGGTGTTGTGTTTGATGGTTAAACAGGGTTTCCGGTCAAGGTGTTGTGTCTGATGTTTAAACATTTTTTTTTTCCGAATGGGGTGTCATTTTTTAGGTTACCTGCAGGCATATTTGAACAGTTTTCTTGTCTATTGTTGTTATGTTATTCCGGTATGTTTGTGTCCAAAATTTGTTTGCAGTCATTTCATTTTCAATTCACAAACGTTTCATTGACATAAAAGACAAGAAGGATTAGACAACAGACAGAGCCTACACACACAATGATAAAACATAGCGTGTAAGACGACAAAACATTAAACTCAGTCGAGCTCTAGATCTGATGTTTGAGGATAAAGCGATGGTTTAGACAAAATGATCTCTGGCCCCGGTTTCATCAACGTTCCTTAACTTTAAAAATCTCCATTCTCCATAGGAAAGCATTACAGAATGCAAGAAAAGCTCCTTTACTAAGGATTTCCACCTTAAATTCTGTAATGCTTTCCTATGGAGATGTTCAAGTTAAGGAGTTTCCTTAAGGTAATGAACGTTGATAAAACCAGGGCCTGTAACAACAAACTAACGTAACAGAACAGTTTCAGTTTATGGGCAAGTTGTATAGTCGCCATCTTGATCTCACAGAGAAATATTCTGTATCTTTGTGTGGTATGAAATAAGTGTGATTACTTGTTGTGATTGACAACGATGACTCGGTTCTCATTTTGAGGATTAATGCTTACTTGGATGTGAACAAGATTTACATGGCAGATTTCGTCGATGAAACAGAAGACGCTTACTCTTCCGGAGCACCTGGTCTTATTCTCTTGTAGTTTTACGAGGGTCTCTACGTAAATCTTTCATTTGTTCTTATTTGCCTCTAGTTTATTCGATTTTGAGTTTGGATTCTGGTTTTGTTGATGCTTTGGTATTCTCTGACTTTATATATATATATAACACTGAATAATTACTGACATAATGCATGCAGTTTTCTATCACGTGTATCCGTTTATTCATCTTTGAACTTGCGTACGTGTTACAATCTCGATGGACATCAATAATATTAGTTGCGGCAATTCTTAGCTATTTGGATGGTTCTTAACAAATTGCACTAAAAAGATTTTTCAAATGCGAATAAATATCAATTCAAGCTCGCATCTTACTTAACAAGATGACACATTGGCAAGGTTTACGTAGCGCACGTGAGAAACCTTGATTCTGATATGGATAATCAATGGGGCAAAGAAAAATGTGTTTATTTAAGAGGCAGTTTAGTAAACATACGTTTTTTTAAATAGACTAGAATGGAATTTAAATAGACTAAAGTGGAAAATATAGACCAGACAAGGGAAACACTATTTTTGTAATTGAATAATTTTCGAAAGGAGGGGGTTCAGCTGACCCTTTTTCAATGATACAACGGTAAAATTTCCATTTTCAAGGTTATAAATGTTTTCCTCCTCCGACCCCCTCTGGATCCGTTAGTGATTCGCGGACCGATGACAGTCATTGTATATAAGAATATATGTACGCAAGTTCCGTTTTGTTTTACAGAAGCTACCAAAACGTGAGGCTGTGATGGTCCGTGTTGGCGGAGGTTGGATGAATGTGGAACACCACCGGAAGCGGCGTATACCGCTAGAGATACACGAACACCATCGAGGTGTCACGAATGATAAGTACCTGACGATCAGGTCAAAGTTCACATCATATAAAGAACATATTCCCGTCGCCTATACCAAGTATCGGGACAAAGCTGTATGGGACAAAAAGACAGAAACTTAGCTTCCGGTTCAGAACAAAATGAAAGGAACCTATAACTAGCTTCCGGTTCAGAACAAAAAGAAAGAAACTTAACTTCCAGTTAAAAAAAAACAACTTGGCTTCCATGGGTTACAATCACCTACGCTCTCTACACCCCTTGACTATGGCATGGCAAAACCGGATGTCCAAGTGCAGCATATGTGTGTGTTACGTCATCTTCCGTGTGCGCCACCTTGTTAACCAGACAAGAAGACAGTTTCGACCCTTTGATATACAGGTGTAGAGAACGTATAGGTGCTCGTAACCCCCTGGATATCGAGGATGCTTAGCTTCCGATTCAGAAAAAAATGAAAAAATATATAAATACGTGTTCAAATAAAAATTCTCTCAACGTCATTTGACCCATGCAGTGTTTAATAAATTTTGAAGGTGTAATCAGAATGCAGTTTGAATAAATGAGAATTGTGATGCAGGTTTTAGAAGCGGTTTGGAATTAGTCCAACTATTCAGTAGGTTATGTTTTACAAAATAACAGAAATTCCGAACCAATATTATCTCAGTTTGCTTTATGTAATCGGAGATATACATACTACATTGTATGTGAAGCCTATATATACGTTTCTGTTATATAATGACTTACAAGTCTTATTCCAAATGAGGTCAAAATTTCGTTTTTTTTTGCTCGCATGGCCAGAAGAGCTTTATCATGTCGTGGTCTTATGAGGTGTGTACGTCATTTCTCCAGCGTTTACTTTAGAATCTTCAAAAAACTTCTTCTCAAAAGCCAAGAGGCCTAGGATGATAATATTTGTCAATTAGCATGATGCTATGAAGGATGAATGTTTATAATGTTTGTTCAAATGAATGACCTTGATTTTAATTCAAGGTCACATTGGTCAAGTCAAAAATCTTAACAAAGGACTTCTTCTCAATAACCCAGAAGCATAGGGTGATGTTATTTTGCCAGCATCATACTGCAAAGCAAGGCTACCAATTTTGTTCAAATGAATAACCTTTAAATTTTATTCAGGTCAAAAGTTTGAGATAGTTTTTTTAACCAAACAGGCCTATGTTGATGAAATTTGATCAGTGACATACTAGGATGATTAAGTACTTTGAAGTTTGTTCAAAATGATGACCTTGACTTACATTAAGGGTCACAAGGGTCAATATGTTCAAGCCCTTTAACTCATTCACCCTTGAAGACACATTTTAACTATTCCAATTCAATGGTTGGAATAGTCCACAATAAATTTCAGGGATAAATGAGTTAAATATGACTTTTTCACCATTTCCAAGTCTAGGATAATGAAATTTGGTCTATAGCATGTTGCAATGAAGGGCTGGCAAATTTGTTGAAATGAATAGCCCTGACTTATATTCAAGGTTAAAGGGTTCAAGTATGATAGACATTTTAAAGAGTTTTCCTGAAAAACAATTAATTAAGAGGCCCGGTGTCATGCATAAAATGTAACTCCTGCATAAAAGGTATTGGAAACTTTAATATCCCTACCAAAAAGTAACCCCCCCCCCCAGAATAAAAAGTACCCCCCCCTACGTTTTTTCTTTAATTTCCTCATTTTCATCTTATCAACTTCAGAAGTTGATCACGATGTTACAGGGGAATAATTTCAATTTTAATCAAACAGTGATATTTTGCATGTTATTAAAGTCCACTTTTAGGAGTACTAGTTTGTGATTAAAACAAGGTGAGCAATTAATGCAGACCTATTGGGCCTCTTGTATTTTTAAATTTGATTTATATATATGAAATTTGATGCTTCACATGATCAGAATATATATTTTCATGTCAGTTATTAAGTTGTAACCATATACGACATGAAGATGGCTTTATCAAAATGAAAAATATCAAAAAGTTTGTCAAGAATGAGCGTCTATATAATTTGTATATATAAGGCCCTTTTTAAGGCACTGGTATAATAAATCTTTTCACTTTCTTCATTTGTTCAGGGATGATCTATTGTATTACATGTGCAAAAACTACATTTTCTTCAAAAATTGGTTTTGGAGGGCACCAAAAAAGAGGTATGGTAAATTACTTAATATAATATTCTGTTTTAAAAATTAGCTTTAAAACCTAATAAGTAAGGGGCGATAACTCCTACAAATATAGTAGAATCGAACAGATGTTCACGAAAACTTCATGTCACGATGAATACTAGGTGTGTAAGGTTTAAATGAGATCTGTTGAAAAAGTTGGGAAATCTCTGGACAAGATTAAGATTGTCAAATATGCAAGGGGCAATATAGAGTCAAATCCAACCAATGTTTAAGAAAATTTATAGCGATTAGTTGAAATCTGTGCGAGATCTCCCGACAAGATTTAAATTGTCAAATATTTGTAAGGGGCAACAACAACTCCTAACATAATCCAATCAAACTGGTGTTCAGGAAAACACAAATTCATTTCATGATGAAACCGTGTACAATGTTTGAAAGAGATCAGTTGAAAACGCAGGGAGGAGATCTCCGGACAAGATAAGACTGGTTAAATATGTATATAATGGGCAGCAACTCTTCCAAATTTGGTCTTATGTTAAAGGAAACAAAACTTCATATCATGGTGAATAAATGTACAAAGTTTGAATGAAAATGATTGAAAACAGTTGGAGGAGATCTTGGGACAGGATTCAGATTGTCAAATATGTAAGGGGCAATAACTCTTCCAATAATAGTAAAATCGAACTAAAGTTTACGAATATTCAATTTTGTATTATGGTAAATTAGTGTTTGACGTTTGAAAGAGACCAGATAAAAACTGAGGCAGGAAATTCTTTCACAAATAAAACTTTACAATGGACAAACGGACGGACGGACGGACGGACAACACCATACCACAAGCATCGTCGCAAACCCACGGTACACTTCTAGATCTCTGGACGTTTGAGAAATTCTGCATCTTGAATTTTACATTTAGGGTGACGAAGATCTCCAAAAAGTTATTTCACATAAAGGGACGTAACTCCCTTTAAAGAAGTCGAAATCTGAAATTAAAATTCTGATGCACTACTACTTTGTAGCATACAGTTGTACTGATCATTCATGTGAAGTTTCATCAAAATCTATATCAAGACAAGTTTTCCCCATAAAGGGCCATAACTCCCTTAAAAGGGGTTGAAATCTGAAATTTAAATGTGATGCACAACTACATAACATACTGATCATCCATATGATGCTTCAATGAAATGATGATGGCCTGTAAATGAAGAAAGATTTTCTGGACCAGCTATTTTGCATTAAGAGACTTAGCGATATCTCCCTTAAAATTTAAAAAGAATTTAAATATGAAATATCAGTTGAAATATGAACAGGATATAGCAGTGTGACATGAATGCTCCCACTGACATCAAAAGAAAACTAAATCATAACTCCCTAAAAAGGGGTCGAAATCTGAAATAAAAATGCAGATGCACAACTAAATGCCATATTTGTCATTCATGTGAAGGTTCATCGAAATCTGCAAGTTAGTACGTTGAGGAGGAGATCTCCGGGCAAGTTACTGCAGACGACAGACACACAGACAACCAGACAGACAGACAACCAGACAGACAGACGGAGATCTAGAGACAGGGTGATTCAAGTATACCCCCCTAACTTCATTGCAGGGGTACCGGTATAATGACATACAAATATGTACAGTTAATGACTCATCCATGACCAGGGATATAAGATAGGGAAATTCCACCCGAGGGGTTTTCAAATTTAGTAAAACCCGAGGCTTTGCCGAGGGGTTTGCCAAAGACAACTCCGTGGGTGGAATTTCCCTATCGTACACCTTTGGTCATGAAAGAGGCTTTTCCTCTCATATCAACTACCCGAATAAGCTCAAAAACCAAGAAAATATGTTTTGACTCAGGCTACCATTTTGAAAATTTCAATTTTTCCTTGAGCTATATCCTATATTTTCAAACGAAGATTACGCAGAAAAATTTATCTCACCTTTCAGTTGTTTATGGTTAAGGTTTTAAATTCATCACGCCATCATTTTCTCTTTCCGCATCAGAGTTAACCGTATTCATGACGTCACGTCATTGTTGAGTCATTGTGACATCACGTCCCGTGATATGCTATGTAAAATATATTTTTCTTGCTTTCTTACATGGGCAAACTCTATTCAACATGGCGAGATACGAGATATTTACTTTTGAACACAATGTACCAAAAGGTAAAAATGACAACTACTGCAGCGTGGTTTCGTAAAATGTATATCTTTGTTGGACACAGTTGCTGACAGTTGCCGACATAGCAGGTGATTATCAGGGCACACACTGTACTAAACAGGTAGTTTTACCAGAATCAACAAATTTTCAAAATCTTAACAAACAAAAACTCTATGTCTACATGCAACGAAAGAAGGTTGTCCAGAAAATACTTTGTTAAAAGAAAGATTTTAAGGGACAGCTTGTAGCCAAAATGTTGTATCAGGTCTTTAAAACAGATTTTTGCTTTGCCTTTGTTAGTGGTCTTTCTCTTCCAGCTGTTTCCTTCTACCTGGACTGCTATAAAAAAAGAGACATCAACTTTATCAGAATAAGGCATTAAATTTTTAAAACTAAAACAACACATGTTTGATAAAATCTATGACCCCCCCCCCCCCCCACCCCCCCCGGGGAAGTTAATTTCCTGAAGACTTAGATAAAGGCTGAGACATTACAATGAAAGCCAGTTTTATAATGCTTTGGTTTGGTTTGTTTTACATCCTATTAACAGCCAGGGACATGCCAGGTTCTGGAGATGGAGGACTCGTGAAAAACCACCAACCTAGAATTAATATCACATTAATAATCCTTACAGTGAACTCAAATCAAATTACAGACAAAATATCACTTTTTCAAATTCAAAAGACTGAGTGACCTATATATATCAACACCAAGGGACCTTAGTATGTTTATTCAGGAAAATCATTTGAACAAACTTACTAACCCTTCATAGCAGCAAGTAATTGACAATTTAAACTCTCTCTGCTTGGTTATTAGTTATTGTTTAAAGGCTTTGAACATTTTTGAACCCTGTGACCTTGAATATATAACTAGGTCATTCATATGAACAAACTTGGTAGCCCTCCATCCTAGCATGCTACAGGCTTAATATCAATACCCTGGCCTTTCTTCATTGAGAAGAAGTTGCTTGATTTAAATAACATTTAACCCATGACCTTGAAAGTATGTCAAGGTTTAACTCATATAATAAGAATACATACCATTTTCCTTCAAGATTGGCCAATGTTTACAATCAGAGAATTTGTCTGGAGAATGTATCTGGAATGATCAATATAACCTGATTATCAATTTGCTTCATTTGTCATCAATAATCGATGTCTGTTTCCTATCAGTAAATAGCTAAACTGATCAGCTTATTACTTGTTATTTCGATGGATGTTTTTTTGTTTAAACAAACAGACCTTAATTGCTTAAACATGGTTCATACAGATTTTTATACCACAACTCAAGCACTTGTTCTCAATTTTCAACATGCATTTTCTTGCCCAAACTTGTAAGGAAAAGGGGTATAATCAACATATTTAATCTTTTAAAAACAATTGTGATGTTTATTAAATTTTTATTGATATTGAATTATTGTAGCATTTAGAGCCGTAAAGTTAAAGCGATTAGCTGATGGAGACTACGTAGGGTTGCCTCACTTCTGGTAGTTTCCCGGGGTTTTTGAGGTATATAAGGCGAGAAGACAGCTTGAAAAGCAGTCCTGTTCAGACCATCGAAGAGAGAACATCTCAAAGCGGTAGGTGCGTTACAATAATAGCATCTGAGCTCGTGTATGAAGTATAGCTGCTCAGATGAGCAGTGTTTAGGGATAGGGCTGAAATAGGGCCTTGTACTTGGCCAGGCTCACTGTTACATGCGTCACGACTCATTGCTAAAGCGGTTGAGATAATCGTAACACTGTCATAAACTCAAAACATATAAATCACTCGCGTGAATAGCCTGTGGTTTGCTCGTCCATATAGTGCGTTTGACACAGCAGGGCTTGAAAGCAAATAGGTTCGCTGAGTAGTGGTGTGTGAGTTTGAAGAACAGGAGAGCTAGAGTTGTGCCCCTTGGTACAGTAGTTTGCTCAATGTAACAGCTCAGTTGTTAGACGCTGTACATGTGACCAGTGAGTATTACAGCTCATTGTATATAGCTCAGAGAATGGGTAGTGTAACCGCTCATTATATCATTATATTACATAGTTTTTGATTTAGCTGTTTTACATAATTTGTGATTTAGCTGATGCATGTTAGGGTTCTGAGTTAAGCACGTTATTGTTCATATAGAGTAACAAATAGTCAGTAGTCATATATTTTCTATACAGGTTTTGAGTAGGGAACTCACTGTACTGCTTAATTGTTATGTAGATACATGTGAGCTAGGTAGCTCATTTGTCTTTTAGTTTAATTTAACTTTCGGATAATTGTTAGTTGGCATAAGTCAGGGCTCAGATAAGCTCTCTCATATCTGTATATATTTGCATTTAAAGTGTTATGCTACAGTTGGTTAGACAGGCTGTGTACTCAAATACGGTGATTCTGAGAATTGACTCGTATGAACCCCCTTACAGGTTAAAACAGCGCGGTAATATCCACACTGTGAACAGTTTGGAACCTGACTTAGTGAAAAATTCCATGGGGGAAAATATCAACTTTTACAGTAAGGGAACAAGATGCCCATTGGGCCTGAATTGCTCACTTGCTCTGCAGTTTAAAAATGTCACCACTTCAGGCAGCTTTTGCAAACTTGTAAACCAAATTACATCACAATTGCTAAACCACAAATACAATTATAATACATGTATATATACATGTATATAGCCAAGGCCCTATAGGGTTTTTGAAAGAAGTGCCTTAACATTCTTATCACATTTGATTCATGTGACCTTGAGAGTGGTTCAAGGTTATTCATTTCAACAAATATTATAGACCTTTATCTCAGCATAGTACAGGCCAACTATCAGTACCCTAAAGAAATGGCACGAAGTATGGAAAGGGTTTAAGTCGATTTCAATATGACATTATAGAGTAAGGTAACCATGCAGGTGCAACTTAAAGGCCCAATATATGTAACTTCAGGAAATTTTTCGTGATTATAAAAAATTATGAAAAAAATCTAGTTGATAACCATGAAAAAATAAGCCTAAAACGAAGCAAACCTGAGCGGTAACCAACAAGAAACTCTTGACAGAAAAATCCAAAAAATTGAAAATAATTCAGGTGGGGCCCACTTCAATAACAAGCCGAAGTCTTCTAAGAAGACAGTTCAAAATTGATGTGTGTTTACAAATGCTGAGTTTCAACTGCTGCTGTACCAGTAACATCGTAAGAATTCATCTTGAATATTGCTGATATCGATTAATCTTAACTAAATCTATACATATAATAAGTTATTAGGCTTAATTTTCGCCTCATTTTAGTTTTGCCGAAAGTTATGTATATTGGGCCTTTAAAGTTTAGACTCTGTAGCTGGTCCTAGTAGAATCAATGTAAACCTGCAGGCAAGCTCTTTGCCAACAAACAGAAGGCTACTTTGTTTTATTCTAATTTTACCAGTGCAATATCGAAAACTATTCATTCTATAAAAGTGATATTTTTCACTAGTGAAAAACATTCACTTTTTCTGATTTGACCAATCAAAACACTGCTTACAAACGACAATCTGAAAAATGAAAAGCTGCCTAGTCAAGTTTTGTTATAAAAATGAAATAAGAATATCTAACAATATCTTCAGAATCGCTCTTGTTGCTAATATATTGGTATTTTTCACTCATGTTGAAAAATATTTGCATCACATGTGAAATATATTTGAGATTACCGGTACTGAAGACACTGTTATAGATATCCTCTATGTATTTGGCTGGTTCTTCAATCACTTATTGAATTATGCAATGTATCTTAAACAACTTACTTGGATTAATGTGCCTCTTCGACTTCTTGCTGCTCGCAATGCATTTCAATACATCCATGTAGGACTCACTTCCTGATTTCCGATGATGGACAAAGAAGGCTTCGGCAGCTGCTGCTTTGGCCTCTTTCTTACTGGAACAGCTTGTGGACTGATACTCTTCATCATTTACTAAAACCTACAAAAAGATATCAAAGGTACAACAAGAGGCCCATGGGCCTTAACGGTCATCTGGCAATCTATGTTATTTTTTGTTGGAAATCACGAAGTTGTTTAAGATATGACAGTATTTGACCTTATGACCTTTTAAGAGGGTCATTGAACAAACTTGGTATTCCTTAATCTCAGCATACTACTACCAAAATAGCAGTAACCTGGGACCTTTAGTTTCAGAAAGAAGAAGTGTTTTAAACATTTTAAAACATTTGATCTTTGTGACCTTGAAAGAAGGTCAAGGTCATTCATTTGAACAAACTTGGAAGCGCCCTTCACACCAGTAAGCAGCAGGCTAAATATCGGTACCCTGGGCCTTTAGGTTCTGAAGATTTTCCTTGAAGATTTTAACAAATTTGACCCCTTTGACCTTGCATGTTGGTCAAAGTAATTAATTTGAACAAACTTGGTAGCCCTTCATCCCAGCATGCTACAGGTCAAATATCATTTCTCTGGGCCTTTCCGTTATTGAGCAGAATTATACCTGGTAAGTTGTTTGAAGTTTTTAATATATTTTCCCCCTAGTGACCTTGAAAGTAGGTCAAGGTCATCAATTTTAACAGACTTCGAAGCCCTCACCTAAGGCTGCTTCAGGCATAATGTTAGCACCCTGTGTCTTTTGGTTATTGAGAAGAAGTCATTTAAAGGAAAGGTTTACGCACAGCGGACGGCGCACAATGACGGGCAGTGCACGATGACTATAGCTCATTCTGACCTTCGGGTCAGATGCCCTGATAAAAGCAAAGTGAACAGGGGCTCACATAGATATACCCCTACCCCCGGAAAGGTGACCTTTGACCCATTAACCTTGACAAATGACCACCGAAAACTTATCAGGTGAGGAATTTCATTGTGTGATGCCATGGTATGAGTATGAACCAAATCAGTCAAGGAATTCATGAAATATCTTGTACACAAGCTTTTTATTCCCAAAGTGGTCAACAGTGATTTGTGACCTTTAACCTTGACAGAAGACCATCAAAATTTCATCAAGTGCAGAATTGCATTTTGTGAAGCTGTGGTGTGAATATGAACCAAATCTTACCAAAGGTTTTCAAGATATGTATTACACAATGTCAGGACGAACACAATGGACGGGATGCATAGACAAAGTGATCACTACCCCGTCACCAAGTGGGAAGTATAATTATACCACAATATTAAACAATATTTACACCAAAGCATCACAAATAATGGCCTTTTTCAGTAACAGACCTTGACAGTAGAAATTGTTTAAGCATTTCGCACATATCACAAAGTTAATCACCATTCCAAGTTTAGTCTTTTGGATTCTGAGATAATTTGCCAAAAAAGAAACGGACCGATCGCTAACCTGTGATTATTATAGAGTACCAGGGTTTCTGACACAGAGCCCTAACGTAATGTAGTACAAAAGTCATTGATATTTTTACCTTACAAACAAACGTTGGTGGACTCTCTAATAGACACTCGTAATGGTATAATGGTCGCTCCCATTTTAACTTCTGGACAACTTCATTTAATGCAGCGCCAGGATTTAGTTCTGTAGTGATATAAACATCATTCTTATAGGTTTCTTTTTCATGCCAAGCTATCACACGTTTTGAAACATTTATATGTTAGAAACTTTTATTCCAAACTATTTGCCTCACATTTCTATTGCCAGGTATAATGTTTAAGACAGTCATCATACAAATGGTTTATGATAAATAAAATTATTACTTTCAAACAGTCAATAAATAACTGCATTGACATCATGAATCGGTTATCTTGTACGTACACTACAGTCTGTAAAAACATATTACTGGCCTTAATAAACCAGCTATGAAGATGAAACTAAACAAATAAAATGACTTACTTTGATCAGCGTGGTTCTCGGACTCTCCCCTACTTTTCATTAGTTCCAATACCTCCATGTAGGACTCACTTCCTGATTTCCGATGACGGACAAAGAAGGCTTCGGCAGCTGCTGCTTTGGCCTCTTTCTTACTGGAACAGCTTGTGGACTGATACTCTTCATCATTTACCAAAACCTACAAAATTTACACAACATTTGAATTTTGGTATTTCAGAAGAATTTGTTTAAGAAGTGTTGATATACAGGTATTTGACCCCTGTGACTGTGAAAGGTTTTCAAGTCATTTTTCATATAGCAAACTTTGCTTTTTCCACGGAAGCTTAATTACCAGCCATTATATATCATGTCTCTAGAACTTTTTAGTATTTTAGAAGAAGTTGTTTGAATGTTCACTCTGATTAAAATACATATCTTCACTATACACTACACTAGGTATACACATAGAGTAGTGTATAATAGAGGTCTGTATTTCAATCAGATTGTTTGAATGTTTTGACATATTAAACCATATGACCTTGAATATCAGTCAAGGTCATTTATTTTGCAAATTCTGTTTTGCTTCATTTAAAGAACCTTCCAGTCAAATATCATGACTCTTATGTCTTTTTTGTTACTGAGAAGAGGTCATTTAAAGGGAAAGTTGATGCCAGCAAAGGACAATTAACAGATGTCACACCACTGGACAAGCCCATTTGGCAGATTAAATATCAAACTCATACTAATGCTCACTTTCACATAAGAGTAGGTACGGTACATGTATATTTGTTTATTACATATTAATAAATTAAAAGCAAAGTCTGAAATACAATACATGTGTTACTGTTTTCTAGCTTTTCCAGCCTACAACTCAAATACCGTTCAACAGATCTCGACTAAACTGTGTATACATATTAGGCTAGTGCCCTAGTTGTGCCCTAATTTGCTTTTGTGAGGTTTCAATTTTGATAATTTGTCGGTACCTTTTGCTATTGGCAATGTTTCAATTTCAATATTTTTGCCCGGTTACCATGAAAACAAAGTCAGAACTACAATATCTATCATTTTCTAGCTTTTTCAGCCCAGTACCATTCAACAGACTCCACAAAACTTTGTACAATATATATTAGGCTTGTGCCCTAGTTTAGGCAAGTTATGCCTTTTGACATTGGCAAGATTTCAACTTAAATATTTTTTCAGTAACCATGGAAACAAAATCTTTATTTTTCCCGCTTCAATTCAAAATACATTCCACATATCTCAACTAAACATTTTACACAGATATAGGCTAGTGTCCTTGTTGTGACATTTGCTATTGGTGATGTTTCGTATTTCATTATTTATCCATTTAGAAATACACAACTGCTTTTCTGGGATACAGCATACTACTCCACTTTCTTGAACTTTTCGGGACCTGATTAAATAGTTTGAGGAATACATGGCCGGTATTCGAGTAATCTAAGGTTTGCTGAATGTGTATGAACGAGGGATATTTGAGTTAACCAGGTTCGAATAAGTGGGGTTTTACTGTATATATTGCAAACTTGCTTTTCCAGGATACAACATATCGCAAAAATGCTTTTCCAGGATACAACATATAGCAAACTTGCTTTTCCAGAATACAACATATTGCAAAATTGCTTTTCCAGAATACAACATATTGCAAACTTGCTTTTCCAGGATACAACATTTCGCAAAATTGATTTTCCAGGATACAACATATTGCAAACTTGCTTTCCAGGATACAACATATTGCAAACTTGCTTTCCAGGATACAACATATTGCAAACTTGCTTTTCCAGGATACAACATATTGCAAACTTGCTTTTCCAGGATACAACATATTGCAAACTTGCTTTTCCAGGATACAACATATAGCAAACTTGCTTTTCCAGGATACAACATATAGCAAACTTGCTTTTCCAGGATACAACATATTGCAAACTTGCTTTTCCAGGATACAACATATCGCAGCAAGCTTGCTTTTCCAGGATACAACATATTATGGGGGTAAATGCCTAGCACTGCAGCTCCTTGTTTTTACCTTGCAAACAAACTTCAGTGTTTTCTCTGATGACAAACACTGGTACTGGTATTCTGGTAGCTCCCATCTTAACTGCTGGGTGACTTCATTTAATGCTGAGACAGAATCTAACTCTGTAATGATATTAAAATGACAAATCAATATACTAAATGGAAAAGTACAAAATTCAGAATAAAAAAAAATATCAAAAATTAATATTAAAGAAACGAAATATCAAATATGATGTTTGAAAACCATTTATTGGTTCCGATATGATACCATAGGAACCTAATCTGTCGAAATAGGAAGACATGAGGAGATACACATTAAACAAGCTAACAGTTACTACAAGACTGGAAAAACTCGCCAATGTTTTATTTTCACCTAACAATTAATAGAGGGGCAAATATTTTTCTGAACATAGGCTTGCGTCTCATATTACAAGAACGATGAGGCCTGAAGTTGGAGAGGGAGAATTCAAGACACTGGGCGAATTCAAATCTTTCATAATAGGGCGAAATAAAGACAGGGCAAATATTTTGTTTGACAGCCTCATCCTCTGTAATCAATTAAATTTTCTAAGCAACAGAGACCTTTAATAGCAATGAAATTATGAACAGACATTTCAGTTAAAAAATCACCTCTAGTAATGAACATGTAGCTATTTCATTTTAATAATAATTTCTAGCAATGAAAATGCAGCTATTTCATTTTAACAATCATTTCTAGCAATGAACATGCAGCTATTTCATTTTAACAATCATTTCTAGTAATGAACATGTAGCTATTTCATTTTAACAATTATTTCTAGTAATGAACATGTAGCTATTTCATTTTAACAATTATTTCTAGTAATGAACATGTAGCTATTTCATTTTAACCATCATTTCTAGCAATGAACAAGCAGCTATTTCATTTTAATAATAATTTCTAGCAATGAAAATGCAGCTATTTCATTGTAATAATAATTTCTAGCAATGAACATGAAATTATTTCATTTCAACCATCATTTCTAGCAATGAACATGCAGCTATTTCATTTAAACAATCACCTCTAGTAATGAACATGCAGCTATTTCAATTTAACAATCATTTCTAGTAATGAACATCCAGCTATTTCAATGTAACAATCATTTCTAGTAATGAACATGCAGCTATTTCATTTTAACAATCATTTCTAGCAATGAACATGCAGCTATTTCATTTTAACAATCATTTCTAGTAATGAACAGATGTAGCTATTTCAATTTAACAATCATTTCCAGTAATGAACATGCAGCTATTTCATTTTAACAATCATTTTTAGTAATGGACATGCAGCTATTTCATTTTAACAATCATTTCTAGCAATGGACATGCAGCTATTTCATTTTAACAATCATTTCCAGTAATGAACATGCAGCTATTTCATTTTAACAATCATTTCTAGTAATGAACATGTAGCTATTTCATTTTAATAATAATTTCTAGCAATGAAAATGCAGCTATTTCATTTTAATAATAATTTCTAGCAATGAACATGAAATTATTTCATTTCAACCATCATTTCTAGCAATGAACATGCAGCTATTTCATTTAAACAATCACCTCTAGTAATGAACATGCAGCTATTTCAATTTAACAATCATTTCTAGTAATGAACATCCAGCTATTTCAATGTAACAATCATTTCTAGTAATGAACATGCAGCTATTTCATTTTAACAATCATTTCTAGCAATGAACATGCAGCTATTTCATTTTAACAATCATTTCTAGTAATAAACAGATGTAGCTATTTCAATTTAACAATCATTTCCAGTAATGAACATGCAGCTATTTCATTTTAACAATCATTTTTAGTAATGGACATGCAGCTATTTCATTTTAACAATCATTTCTAGCAATGGACATGCAGCTATTTCATTTTAACAATCATTTCCAGTAATGAACATGCAGCTATTTCATTTTAACAATTATTTCTAGTAATGAACATGTAGCTATTTCATTTTAACAATTATTTCTAGCAATGAACATGCAGCTATTTCATTTAAACAATCACCTCTAGTAATGAACATGCAGCTATTTCAATTTAACAATCATTTCTAGTAATGAACATGCAGCTATTTCATTTTAACAATCATTTCTAGCAATGAACATGCAGCTATTTCATTTTAAACATCATTTCTAGTAATGAACAGATGTAGCTATTTCAATTTAACAATCATTTCCAGTAATGAACATGCAGCTATTTCATTTTAATAATAATTTCTAGCAATGAAAATGCAGCTATTTCATTTTAACAATCATTTCTAGCAATGAACATGCAGCTATTTCATTTTAACAATCATTTCTAGTAATGAACATGTAGCTATTTCATTTTAACAATTATTTCTAGTAATGAACATGTAGCTATTTCATTTTAACAATTATTTCTAGTAATGAACATGTAGCTATTTCATTTTAACCATCATTTCTAGCAATGAACAAGCAGCTATTTCATTTTAATAATAATTTCTAGCAATGAAAATGCAGCTATTTCATTGTAATAATAATTTCTAGCAATGAACATGAAATTATTTCATTTCAACCATCATTTCTAGCAATGAACATGCAGCTATTTCATTTAAACAATCACCTCTAGTAATGAACATGCAGCTATTTCAATTTAACAATCATTTCTAGTAATGAACATCCAGCTATTTCAATGTAACAATCATTTCTAGTAATGAACATGCAGCTATTTCATTTTAACAATCATTTCTAGCAATGAACATGCAGCTATTTCATTTTAACAATCATTTCTAGTAATAAACAGATGTAGCTATTTCAATTTAACAATCATTTCCAGTAATGAACATGCAGCTATTTCATTTTAACAATCATTTTTAGTAATGGACATGCAGCTATTTCATTTTAACAATCATTTCTAGCAATGGACATGCAGCTATTTCATTTTAACAATCATTTCCAGTAATGAACATGCAGCTATTTCATTTTAACAATTATTTCTAGTAATGAACATGTAGCTATTTCATTTTAACAATTATTTCTAGTAATGAACATGTAGCTATTTCATTTTAACCATCATTTCTAGCAATGAACAAGCAGCTATTTCATTTTAATAATAATTTCTAGCAATGAAAATGCAGCTATTTCATTGTAATAATAATTTCTAGCAATGAACATGAAATTATTTCATTTCAACCATCATTTCTAGCAATGAACATGCAGCTATTTCATTTAAACAATCACCTCTAGTAATGAACATGCAGCTATTTCAATTTAACAATCATTTCTAGTAATGAACATGCAGCTATTTCATTTTAACAATCATTTCTAGCAATGAACATGCAGCTATTTCATTTTAACAATCATTTCTAGTAATGAACAGATGTAGCTATTTCAATTTAACAATCATTTCCAGTAATGAACATGCAGCTATTTCATTTTAACAATCATTTTTAGTAATGGACATGCAGCTATTTCATTTTAACAATCATTTCTAGCAATGGACATGCAGCTATTTCATTTTAACAATCATTTCCAGTAATGAACATGCAGCTATTTCATTTTAACAATCATTTCTAGTAATGAACATGTAGCTATTTCATTTTAATAATAATTTCTAGCAATGAAAATGCAGCTATTTCATTTTAATAATAATTTCTAGCAATGAACATGAAATTATTTCATTTCAACCATCATTTCTAGCAATGAACATGCAGCTATTTCATTTAAACAATCACCTCTAGTAATGAACATGCAGCTATTTCAATTTAACAATCATTTCTAGTAATGAACATCCAGCTATTTCAATGTAACAATCATTTCTAGTAATGAACATGCAGCTATTTCATTTTAACAATCATTTCTAGCAATGAACATGCAGCTATTTCATTTTAACAATCATTTCTAGTAATAAACAGATGTAGCTTTTTCAATTTAACAATCATTTCCAGTAATGAACATGCAGCTATTTCATTTTAACAATCATTTTTAGTAATGGACATGCAGCTATTTCATTTTAACAATCATTTCTAGCAATGGACATGCAGCTATTTCATTTTAACAATCATTTCCAGTAATGAACATGCAGCTATTTCATTTTAACAATTATTTCTAGTAATGAACATGTAGCTATTTCATTTTAACAATTATTTCTAGTAATGAACATGTAGCTATTTCATTTTAACCATCATTTCTAGCAATGAACAAGCAGCTATTTCATTTTAATAATAATTTCTAGCAATGAAAATGCAGCTATTTCATTGTAATAATAATTTCTAGCAATGAACATGAAATTATTTCATTTCAACCATCATTTCTAGCAATGAACATGCAGCTATTTCATTTAAACAATCACCTCTAGTAATGAACATGCAGCTATTTCAATTTAACAATCATTTCTAGTAATGAACATCCAGCTATTTCAATGTAACAATCATTTCTAGTAATGAACATGCAGCTATTTCATTTTAACAATCATTTCTAGCAATGAACATGCAGCTATTTCATTTTAACAATCATTTCTAGTAATGAACAGATGTAGCTATTTCAATTTAACAATCATTTCCAGTAATGAACATGCAGCTATTTCATTTTAACAATCATTTTTAGTAATGGACATGCAGCTATTTCATTTTAACAATCATTTCTAGCAATGGACATGCAGCTATTTCATTTTAACAATCATTTCCAGTAATGAACATGCAGCTATTTCATTTTAACAATCATTTCTAGTAATGAACATGTAGCTATTTCATTTTAATAATAATTTCTAGCAATGAAAATGCAGCTATTTCATTTTAATAATAATTTCTAGCAATGAACATGAAATTATTTCATTTCAACCATCATTTCTAGCAATGAACATGCAGCTATTTCATTTAAACAATCACCTCTAGTAATGAACATGCAGCTATTTCAATTTAACAATCATTTCTAGTAATGAACATCCAGCTATTTCAATGTAACAATCATTTCTAGTAATGAACATGCAGCTATTTCATTTTAACAATCATTTCTAGCAATGAACATGCAGCTATTTCATTTTAACAATCATTTCTAGTAATGAACAGATGTAGCTATTTCAATTTAACAATCATTTCCAGTAATGAACATGCAGCTATTTCATTTTAATAATAATTTCTAGCAATGAAAATGCAGCTATTTCATTTTAACAATCATTTCTAGCAATGAACATGCAGCTATTTCATTTTAACAATCATTTCTAGTAATGAACATGTAGCTATTTCATTTTAACAATTATTTCTAGTAATGAACATGTAGCTATTTCATTTTAACCATCATTTCTAGCAATGAACAAGCAGCTATTTCATTTTAATAATAATTTCTAGCAATGAAAATGCAGCTATTTCATTGTAATAATAATTTCTAGCAATGAACATGAAATTATTTCATTTCAACCATCATTTCTAGCAATGAACATGCAGCTATTTCATTTAAACAATCACCTCTAGTAATGAACATGCAGCTATTTCAATTTAACAATCATTTCTAGTAATGAACATCCAGCTATTTCAATGTAACAATCATTTCTAGTAATGAACATGCAGCTATTTCATTTTAACAATCATTTCTAGCAATGAACATGCAGCTATTTCATTTTAAACATCATTTCTAGTAATGAACAGATGTAGCTATTTCAATTTAACAATCATTTCCAGTAATGAACATGCAGCTATTTCATTTTAATAATAATTTCTAGCAATGAAAATGCAGCTATTTCATTTTAACAATCATTTCTAGCAATGAACATGCAGCTATTTCATTTTAACAATCATTTCTAGTAATGAACATGTAGCTATTTCATTTTAACAATTATTTCTAGTAATGAACATGTAGCTATTTCATTTTAACAATTATTTCTAGTAATGAACATGTAGCTATTTCATTTTAACCATCATTTCTAGCAATGAACAAGCAGCTATTTCATTTTAATAATAATTTCTAGCAATGAAAATGCAGCTATTTCATTGTAATAATAATTTCTAGCAATGAACATGAAATTATTTCATTTCAACCATCATTTCTAGCAATGAACATGCAGCTATTTCATTTAAACAATCACCTCTAGTAATGAACATGCAGCTATTTCAATTTAACAATCATTTCTAGTAATGAACATCCAGCTATTTCAATGTAACAATCATTTCTAGTAATAAACATGCAGCTATTTCATTTTAACAATCATTTCTAGCAATGAACATGCAGCTATTTCATTTTAACAATCATTTCTAGTAATGAACAGATGTAGCTATTTCAATTTAACAATCATTTCCAGTAATGAACATGCAGCTATTTCATTTTAACAATCATTTTTAGTAATGGACATGCAGCTATTTCATTTTAACAATCATTTCTAGCAATGGACATGCAGCTATTTCATTTTAACAATCATTTCCAGTAATGAACATGCAGCTATTTCATTTTAACAATCATTTCTAGTAATGAACATGTAGCTATTTCATTTTAATAATAATTTCTAGCAATGAAAATGCAGCTATTTCATTTTAATAATAATTTCTAGCAATGAACATGAAATTATTTCATTTCAACCATCATTTCTAGCAATGAACATGCAGCTATTTCATTTAAACAATCACCTCTAGTAATGAACATGCAGCTATTTCAATTTAACAATCATTTCTAGTAATGAACATCCAGCTATTTCAATGTAACAATCATTTCTAGTAATGAACATGCAGCTATTTCATTTTAACAATCATTTCTAGCAATGAACATGCAGCTATTTCATTTTAACAATCATTTCTAGTAATGAACAGATGTAGCTATTTCAATTTAACAATCATTTCCAGTAATGAACATGCAGCTATTTCATTTTAACAATCATTTTTAGAAATGGACATGCAGCTATTTCATTTTAACAATCATTTCTAGCAATGGACATGCAGCTATTTCATTTTAACAATCATTTCCAGTAATGAACATGCAGCTATTTCATTTTAACAATCATTTTTAGTAATGGACATGCAGCTATTTCATTTTAACAATCATTTCTAGCAATGAACATGCAGCTATTTCAATTTAACAATCGTTTCTAGTAATGAACATGCAGCTATTTCATATTTAACCATCATTTCTAGTAATGAACATGCAGCTATTTCATTTCAACCATCATTTCTAGTAATGAACATGTAGCTATTTCATTTCAAAAATCACCTCTAGTAATGAAAATGCAGCTATTTCATATTTAACAATCATTTCTAGTAATGAACATGCAGCTATTTCATATTTAACAATCATTTCTAGTAATGAACATGCAGCTATTTCATTTCAACCATCATTTCTAGCAATGAACATGCAGCTATTTCATTTTAATAATAATTTCTAGCAATGAAAATGCAGCTATTTCATATTTAACAATCGTTTCTAGTAATGAACATGCAGCTATTTCATATTTAACCATCATTTCTAGTAATGAACATGCAGCTATTTCATTTCAACCATCATTTCTAGCAATGAACACGCAGCTATTTCATTTAAACAATCATTTCTAGTAATGAACATGCAGTTATTTCATTTTAACAATCATTTCTAGCAATGAACATGAAATTATTTCATTTCAACCATCATTTCTAGTAATGAACATGCAGGTTTTTCAATTTTAACAATCATTTCTAGTAATGAACATGCAGCTTTTTCAATTTTAACAATCATTTCTAGTAATGAACATGCAGCTTTTTCAATTTTAACAATCATTTCTAGTAATGAACATGCAGCTATTTCAATTTTAAAATCATTTCTAGCAATGAACATGCAGCTATTTCAATTTTAACAATCATTTCTAGTAATGAACATGCAGCTTTTTCAATTTAACAATCATTTCTAGCAATGAACATGCAGCTATTTCAATTTTAACAATCATTTCTAGTAATGAACATGCAGTTTTTTCAATTTAACAATCATTTCTAGTAATGAACATGCAGCTTTTTCAATTTAATAATCATTTCTAGTAATGAACATGCAGATATTTCATTTTAAAATCATTTCTAGTAATGAACATGCAGCTATTTCATTTTAACAATCATTTCTTAACTGCTTTACCAAGCTAAGCATGAAATGAGAAAATGGTGACGAAAAATTAGGTTTTAGAGGTTTACATCTACCTTAATCAACTTGAGATATTGATTTGATTGATACATTTCTTACTTTTGATCCCACTTTTATAGCTGTTATCCAAGTTCCCCCGAATTAACGACTCCTCCCACTCCAGTCTCACCAGTTTAAACAGATCCATCGTGGCAGTAGCATCTTCAACTGAACAATGTGTCTTTGTCTGAATTCTCCGACCTACAAAACGAAGAACAATCTCTGGTGAAATGATGTACAGAGTATTTGGAATGTCCGAGAGATATTCTGATTTTAAAACTAATAGTTCTGTGGTGAATTTTAAGGCCTTAACTTCATGCAACATATATATGGTTAAGTGAATCATTCTAAACATTTGAATTTAACGAAATACCAGTACAGTGCATTTCTCTTTATATCATGTTTTATTTGCTAGACAAAAATATAACATTAACAACTATCATGTGACATTTAGAGAAACATGTTTTCCCACAAAATCTAGTGCATTTCCAATCTCCATAACTAAAAGTAAGCTATTCAATGTACATATGAAGATGTTTCAATCATAGATAACATTATTTCATTAAAAAATCTATTTTTTGTTTGTTATACATGTGTATTTTATTTTCTTTGCAATATTTCAAACAAATCAAACCTGAAATAAATGGAAATGACATCATCTTCTGGATATTTTATGTGATTGATTTTAAAAACATGATATGAGATATTAACCAAATGTAAAAATATATTGTATATGACAGAGAGAAAAATGGTATTTGGGAAAGACATTGTATTAAGAGGAATGTGATATTGACAGGAGTGGTATTAAGTGGGGTAAAATCATTTTTGTGATCGTCTTTTTATGCTCAGCAATTGTATAGTTTTGGGTTGGGGATCTCAACCGTCTAAAAGTTATAACTCAAGACACTGGGGTCAAATCTGAAATCAAATTGGTGATGTTCTCTTTATGCTAAGCATTTATATATGTAGTTTTGGGGTGGGGATCACAACCGTTTAAAAGTTATATCAATATTGCCAAATGGTCCCCTTTTGGCCACGCCCCTCAGGCCCCGGGGTGGGGGTGGGGGGGGTCAGCCCTGTCGTTTGTATAAATTTGAATCCCAGCCACCTAGGGGTTGCACTGCTAAAATATGAATGTTTCACATTGCTTAGATCCAGAGAAGAAGTCACCACCTTTTAATAACAACCAGCCAATATCGTTCTCTGCTTAACTCCCTAGTGACAACCAATGCTGCCATTTCGGCGTTAACAGCTAGCAATCTACAATTTCTAATACTGCCCAACCACTTACTATGTGAAAGATTCTTTTATTCTCTTACCCTGGACAGGGATATCCACACTTTTACCGGTGTAAGATTTTCATATCTCACCCTAAGTGACGTCACATCAACACCACATTCACATCACATCAGTATTGTCTTACATTGATGTAACGTCAATATTAGATATAATAGATATACATGAGGTTTAACAGGGTAAGAGAAAAATAATCATTAACCTCCGAGGGTTGAGGTTCCCCTGTCTCACCCTCAAGGGGGTAAAAGATTCTTTAATCTTGCTCAAGGATATAACACAAGTGATGGGGCCTGCATGGACTCAAACTTGCAACCTTTCGACCATGAGTCTGGCATCCTACCACTAGACCACCATGCCTCCAGGAGGCTTACCAAGAAGACACCAGCAGAGCAACTTGAGGGCCCCTCTGTCACATCCCATATCTTCTGCCTTCTCCCTCAAGATGGGATTAAACATTGTATCTCGGATCATTTGTGCTGGGTGGTCCATTTTCAGCAATTTCAAATCATTCTGGATATGGTGACCAACCAAAATTTTGCCCTACAAAACATATTTCATCTAAGATATAGAGAACAAATAAATGTAGTATTTAATAATTGCTACACAATATACCATATCAAATTATTTTTCCTAATTGTAACGAGATATCCCAAAGGTATCTTTGCTCTGATCATAGTTTGATTTTCATTGTATTAAAAGTTGGTTCTTTAATTTCCTTTCTTTTCTTTGCTCACATTAATTTCTCTTAATTATAAAAAAGAGAATTCCTTTTAGGAAATAGCAATAAATCGTATTTGACCGGGAATAAGCCCCCACCCCCTGAGAAAAACAATTGATCAAAAGTAGGGAGGGGTCTTATTCAAGAATACACCCCTGTTCACAAAAGTCTGCCATCTTGGATATTCTACTGTTTTGATCTAGGAACTCAGTCCACACCATACCAGTAATGTAATTCTAGTTGTTTGTTTTGTTAAAATAACAAGTTTGCAAAATGCACAACCAGTTCAAACATGAAAGTATGGTGTTCTTAACACCAGCTAAACAATGCTTTATTTCAAGTTTAGCCTTACAGATTTTGTTTTTGCACATAGTTAGATATATTTTATGTTCAGACACAAAATTAAAAAGAAATTAACATGCTTTGTATTGAGAGAAAGACAAAATTTAGGGTGGGGGCTTATTCACAGGCTCCCGCCCTGTTCCAAGAACCTTTGCCAAAGTGGGGAGGGGGCTTATTTGTGAGAGGGGGCTGCCGCTTATTCCCGGTAAAATACGGTAGTGAAATCTCTCTAATAAGACCACCTAAGGGACCACACTAAAGTGGTCTAAATAGCGGGGTGGTCTGATTACCGGGGTGACCATGCAGACAGATTTCTCTTAAATCCACTTTTTGACATGTTTTCATGGTCCATTAACTTATATAAAGGCTTTATAATGTTAAGCACATAGTAATTGTAACTGATTAGCAAATTTGACACCAAAATACAGCTTACATAATTATAACGGTGCTGATCTGACACTTGACATCAGACACAGTGGAATACACATGACTTTCTATTTGGTCAGTGGTACGAGTAGTGAGATGAAACTTAATTAGTGCAAAAGTGGTATTTTGGACTCTCAAAACTGGTATTAATAGCAAAGTGGTCTTAATAGTGAAGCTTAAAATACAAACATATATACATGTAGAACATTTTTTTACGGACTGGAATAAAGTGGTCTTAAAAGCGAGGTGGTCTTAATTCTGAGGTACAGTAGCCTTAAAGCAATCAAGGTTTGACAATATTAGTTTTGAGCCGACAAATCTAGATTGTATGGTTATATTTACCAGTCTGCAAATCAATTGAACACAACTGAGCAGACACTTACCAGACCAACGCAGCTCCTCATGACCAGCAAAATATTTCTCAGAACATTTTCATCATTACATAATGATGTAATAAAACGTGAAAAAGTGATAAAAGATATAGTGCCACCCCTGAGGCTCGAACTCGTAACCCTTGGCTCTCATTAAAACCTGATGCTCCAACGCTAACCTAAAGAATTCCTTTAGCTCAGCGGTAGAGCATTGGGCTTGAGAGCCAAGGGTTGCGGGTTCAAACCCTTCTGTTCAACAGTTTAGCATCAGGCTGGTGAGCAGAGGGTCACTAGCTTGAACCCTTTAGCTCAGCAGTAAAGCATCAGGTTGGAGAGCCAAGGGTCGCAGGTTCGAGCCCTAGCGACGACACTATCCTTATCACTATTCCTCGTCCTATTACAATTATGATTAATACTCATGGATTACAGCCAGCATACCTTCAGTAAATCTGTCACTGTTTTCTGGACTACTACAAAAGGGACTGCATTGCTCATGTGACCACAGAAGGTGCCACTGTAGCCGATGCTATGATCCATGTGGAATTCCTCAAGACGGCTGTACATATCGTAAACAACATTGCCATGATAATCGACTATACTGCAGCGACCTAAAAACAAACAATAGCAGAGGCACATGTTGATACGTACCTTACAAACATTTGTATATTTTCTGACAGATTATCAATTCAAAGTGCCATGGAAATTAAGATTAAACAGAGTTGAAGAAGATGTATAGTTAATAATGTATTTTTTAAGGTATGGAACTTTACGATGTTCCAGGGACGGCGTAAATTTGCTTTGACTTAATAATAAACCAGATTCTTTAAATAATCCTATCTGGTAGGAATCAAATGCAGGAAAAAAAAGCTTCAAACATAGAAGGTAGACCTATAACTTCAAACATCTGGCTAATTGACTATTCAATCTAAGATTAAGGTCGTTAAATAATATAAGATCAAGGGTTGTTAGGTGTTGAGAGTATGGTCGCTTGCTAAGGCAATTTTGACTGTATATATCAAACAGAACATTAAGTAATCTAACAGCCTTTTTATAGGTATTATCATGTGATGTACTGGCAAATATTTAGATTTGATTGTATGAAAGCTTATATATCTAAATTAACATACAAAATTGATCCACCTTCATCCAATGTTTTGGACCAAATTTGAACAGTAATGGCTTGAGTTCACGGTTACCACGGTTACTCATATTACTGGTGAGCTAGAAAAATTAACAATTCATTATTTTACAACAATTATGAAACAAGTTTTCCAACTGATATTTATCACCCTTGTTGGCTCGTATGTTAGTGAGCGAGAGGTCTTATTGTGGGAGGAAACCGGAGTACCCGGAGAAAACCCACGTGGTCGGGCAGGTGATCCCATATACTTTTTCGCATCTGGTTGAGGAATGGAACCTCAACCACCTTGGTGAAAGCAAGTGGCTATCCACTGCACCAACCAACCATCTTACTAATAAACATTGAGTATATCACATGAAAATATTTAGGAGGGCTTACCGATAACTAGCTATAGCATTTTCTATTTGGTACAGTTTAATACTTGCATTGGTTACAGAAACAATCACCTTTCAAAGCGGTCAGCTAACAAATGAAGGCTCACTAGTGTAGAAAATTTGCTCTACCCTAGGGTAACAAACAATATAATTTGACCCCTAAAGTCAAAGGACAATTCCTTTTTTATTTTAAAAACATTCAATATAACTCAAGTGATTTATCATCCTGATTAGCCCCCACCATCCCAATTCTCAACCATCTCCATTACCTCACATTTTTCAGGTTTGAAGTGATCTGCAGACTTTCTACTGTAAATAAAGTTGTATCTATGTACCTTCCGGCCAGGTGATCTGATCATGAGCTAATGAATTATTTGCAAGTATTTTATACAGAACCAAAATATCACAGCAGTGTATAATGTATTCGCCATAATTAGTGCCCGTCCCCCCCCTTTGAAGGAGGTATATTGAAATTACATAAGCACCCCTACTTTTGTGACACAACAAAATAACTATATGTTTTTCCTGATTCTAGTTTTGTTATCCTATGATATAGTGCCCCCTTTGGAACCATTATTTTATTAGGCGCCCTTGGTGCTAATTACGGCAAATACGGTACATACATGTATAAATAATTTACCTAATTTCATGATGAATCCTTTAAGCCACATGTATTCACAGTCCAAAGCCAAGTATTGATCCAAAGATGGTATTTCCAACTTGGAACACTTTGTATTTGATTTCACTTTACTTCCAGCGTCAATTTCTCTTTTCATTTTCTTGTCCAATCGATGCTTGAGAACTCTTTCAAGTCTAGATGACAGTTTTCGTTTCTTTTTTTCTTTTTTGTTGCCGCTACCACCAGAACTTGTGTTGGAGGTTTCCTCGACATCTGAGGGTTCTTTTTTGTTGCCGCTACCACCAGAACTTGTGTTGGAGGTTTCCGCGACATTTGAGGGTTGTTTTTTGTTGCCGCTACCACCAGAATTTGCGTTGGAGGTTTCCGCGACATCTGAGGGTTCTTTTTTGTTGTCGCTACCACCAGAACTTGTGTTGGAGGTTTCCGCGACATCTGAGGATGTAGGTGTCACGTCTAATGCCGGAGATCGGCTGTCAGCACTGTCGCAGCTGTTTGACTCCGGATCATTTCCATTTTCACACCTTAACACAAAATTTGTTCCTTTACGTTTTACTTTGACATCTGCATCAACATCAATTTGTGTACGTTTGGCCTCCGTCAAATATTTCTGCACAAATCTATGTTTCTTTCTGCACCATATTTTCCAAATGACCTTTTGTAGATCGAGTCTATCAACTTTACTGACCGATGCAGCCAAGATAGAAGAGGGTCCCTCCATTAACTGTGTGAAGCATTTTGTTTGCCAAGACAGATACCCTTGAGGAGAATGAATGACCTTGCTCATCTGGAAATGAAAGAAAATTTTTTACATGAAAACAGTATTATAACTATGAAGTAAAATGTATACAGTATGGATAGATACAGTTAAACTTTGATGTTTCAAACTTTGCGGAACCGTCATGAAAACTTCGAAAAAATCGTGACTTTGACTCATGACTATTGAACTTCGAACATTGAACTTCGAACATCGACATGTATATCCATATATGTACTGTACATAAGGAGAACCGATTCGGTGCTATTGTAACGTAACACAGGCTAAGAAACACAGGGGCTCGGTTTCGGGATTTTGAGCGATATATGGCATAAATCCTTCCAATTTCACTATATAATAAAGGCATGCACACAAGTAAATAATACAAACACTTTTAGCCGCTGTTTATACACATTATTAAACCTTATAAAAATTGGGGGTATCGAGGTATTAAAAAGGAGCTCGATACCCCCAATTTTTATAAGGTTTAATAATGTGTATAAACAGCGGATAAAAGTGTTTGTATTATTTACTTGTGTGCATGCCTTTATTATATAGTGAAATTGGAAGGATTTATGCCATATATCGCTCAAAATCCCAAAACCGAGCCCCTGTTCTAAGAAATTGCAGATTCACATTTATAAAAATTAGTATATTAAAATACACACTGTAATTTTTGTAACATGATAATCTTGTGGCATAAAATTTTCACTTCGATTATGAGTCGTGCTTTTCAATATTTTCTTACGAACGGGTTAGATTAAAACTTTGATACAGCGAAAAATTTGATTCATAGAAGCTCGACTTATGAAAATTAAATTAATAGTGTTATATAATGAAAAAAATCTGACTTTGTCATTCGAATCATTGAAGTTTGATTAATCGAGGTTTTATTGTACCTTCAAATATTAATCAGGGCCCAGTGATGCATAATGCAAATTTCAATTCTCCTGTAACTTTAAAACCAAACCATTGAACTAGTTACAACTTTCCAGATACAAAATATCTACTAATACTAATTAAAAAAAAAATCCATTGTAAACTGAGTCACTCAAAATATGATATAGCTGGACAAAATTGTGTTCATTTTTTATAAAATTGGGGGATAACTTTCGGTTAAAAGGGTAGAAAATGCAAAGACCCTTCAGAGCACACTTTTCCGTATTGTACAGGCTATCCCCACTAAATTTGAAAAAAAAAAATCTGTTATACATTGTGTGAATACATAGCTGGAAAAACCGACAACATTTTTAAATGATCCCTTGAAAACTGAGTGAATGCTAGCCAGACAAATGTGTGTTCATTACATAAAAGGGGAATAACTCTGTAAAGGGTAGAAAATGACATATGGGGCCACATCTTCTTATTGTAACGGCTATTTCCATAAATTTTTTTAAAAGATATGTTATACAGACAGATGGAGTCAGACGGACAAGCTGATTACAGTTAACCCCAAAACCTCTTTGCGGAGGATATAACGAGATGTAAACTGTAACAATTATACATAGCAAATCAATAAAATAAGTGTCATCTGTGGAAAATATTTAATTCAATGTTTAATGATATAAAGTCTAAGCCTATAGCAACTCCAGTTTTTTTCACCAAATTGTGGGGACAGGGCCCGGGGTGTCTACTGAGAGGTGTGAGTGGTGTGCTAGAAATAGGCTGGCTAGAAGTACACTGCCTGTAATGGACATGTTGATTTTTAGAGTGTTCCAAAAATGTGACAATGCACAACATAAGGGAATGGGGGATTATCATGTGAATTTAAACGACCCTTTCTGTATGCTAGTCAAGAAATAGCAATAACAAACTATTACTCTCAAAATCTAAGATAGCCGCATGTTAGCCATACTGTTTTTCTGAATCTGAAAGCATAAAAATGAGGAACCTGCATATATATTTCAGAATGATTCTTCTAGTAAATTGTATATAAGAAATACAATGTAGTGATAACAAGAACTATTTACGGACCATGAGGGTCATGTAAATAAGCCCATCATCTGATGATGATGGGCTAAAAATGCTACCTGCATGGGGTAGCAACATTGCAATTTGTCACATTTGGCTGTACAGTGCACTCCTCTTAATATCATGTTGCATTTGTCAGACAAAAACATGACATTAACAGGAATGTGACATTAAGAGAAACATGTTTTTCCACTAAATCTAGTTCATTTCCAATTAATCTCCATAACTAAAAATAAGGTATTCAATGTGAAGATGTTTCAATCTATAGATAACATTATTTCATCAAAAAAACATTGTTTTGTGTTTTGTTTTAATTTTCTATGCAATATTTTGTATAAGTTGTATCTGAAATCAATGGATATGACATCATTTTCTTGATAATTTATGTGATTGGTTAAAAAAACATGATATCAAGAGATACTCACGTCAAAATACATGATATTATAACCAAATAAAATAACATATTTTATATAGAGGGAAAAAATGGTGTTTTGGAAAACCATGATATAAAGAGGAATATGATATTTAAACAGGGGTGATTTTAAGTGGAATCCACTATATTTGGTTTATTCGTATTATGTCAGATTAAGAAGATAAAGAAGATTAATGTAATATGTTTTATTGGGCTGTATATATAGTCACAGCAGTAGTCAGCAAGGCCAACTATTGTCAACACTCTGCAGTGATGCTTTCTACACCAAATCACACAGTACTTTCTGATAAAATTTTATTTTAACCATATAGACATCTCAGATGTTTCATCTGTGGAATAATTGAAATAAAACAAGAGGCCCATGCGCCTTTTCAGCCATCTGACTATTAACATAGAGATTAATTTATGCACACTATCAGTCAATTCAAAAGTAATTTTGCTAAAACAAAAAAATATAACTGGTTTAAAGTTTTATTAACCAACTGCTGATATGTCAAGAATTAAGGAAAAAAGTAGTTTAGATAACATGAATTTTATTTTATTTTTTTCATTTTTCTGGAAAGTTTTACATGAAATACATAGACAATCTGATTAAATGCAGATCCTAACTATTACTATCAACACCTATTTGACACCATTGTCATCACTGGTGAAAGTTGAGAAAAATTTTGAATTTTTTTTTTAAAATGGCAACCATGTCAGCCATATTGGATTTCGAATTGACCCATAAAACAACATTTGTCGGCCTAGCTGGACCATGTCAGGATCATTTCAAGCAAATTTGAGCCCAGTCACATTAGTGAAAATTGCATGGAACCAAGCTTAAATCATATTTTTCAAAATGGTGGCCAATTGACAGCCATATAAGGTTTCAGACCTGAAAAATAACCATTTAACACTTGGTCAGGACCATCTTGGGATCAATTTCGGGAGTTTTAGCACAATCTCACCAAGGGTGGAACTTGAGAAAAAACTTTAAAATATGTATTTCAAAATGGCTACCATGGTGGCCATATTGGAATTCTGACGGACCCGAAAAATAACAAAGTTTTGTCAGGTCACCACCTCAGGCAAGTTTCAGCTCAATCCCACCTTGGATTGAACTTGATGAGAAGAAGTTTCAAATGTGAAAATTAAGTAAACCCATGGTAAATGGCACATGGCAGATGACAACAGACAAAACATGATGAATGTTTTTAGGTCATCCTGACTGGGTCAGATGACCTCAAAACAGAAAATATTTGAAAACAAAAATTTGTTATTATAGACAGAGAATTGAACAGTACATGTATACCATGACATATAACAAAACTTATCTTCCACATTTCCTCACTCATGTTGTCTGTTATGTGTCCTTGCTTATAGATTATTATAAGACGTAATTAAGCTTGCAATTTTGTGCATATCACAGGTTCTGCTATGCATCTTGTGCTTTAAAGACAAAAAGTAAGCACAAACGGAACAAGAGATCCCAGATAACCATCAATGAATTTTCATTCATTCTTAGAAAGATGGATCTTTTCTCTTCTTATTTTAACTTTCATTTATGTATTTAATTATTTTTAGTCCTATGAATTTCCCTTGAAAATTAATAATAGTTGAAAGAAAGTCTCTTTTCAGGAGTTTTTTTTAATAAGTTTAAAATTACAAATCCATCTTGTATTTCTTAGAAAAGATAACCATAACATACTTTCATAGTCAACATACAATATGGCCGTCTGGCGGCCATATTTTCCCCAGTCATTCTGTTTTTCCAATCTGTCCCAAAATAAATACAGCATGCAACTAAGCACGAAGGGGAACCTGAGTGCATATGAAAGTTGGGAAAGATCCATTCAATACTTCTCAAGATATAACGGTAACAAATTTTCATTGTAAAAATCCAAGATGGCCGCCTGTCAGCCTTTTCGTTTTTCCGATCAGTCCCAAAATCAATACAGCAAAACTTAGGACCAAGAAGGACCTGCATAATGAAATCTTGGTAAGATCCACTCGGTACTTATCAAGATATACTAGGCCATAACGGTAACAAAATTTCATTTTCAAAATCCAAGATGGCCGCCTATCAGCCATTTTGTTTTTCAAATCAGTTCCAAAATCAATAGAGCACATCTACATTGACGGCACCTGATGGAGGAACATGCATATGAAATTTGGAACGATTCATCCAGTACTTCTCAAATTCATAATTAATAAATCAAAACAGTTAACATTGAAATTATAATTTGCATCATTTTCCAAAAGCCAAAATAGACACGTCATAAAGCCTGATGATTTTAGGCTAAACATCCGTGGATGAAATGCACATCACCTGTAGACATCTCACGTAGGCCTTTAACTATGGGCGGCCGTTTTAGGATAAATTACATTATCTACTTAAGTGCAAAAGTTTTTGCACTTAAGTGCAAAAGATTTGCACTTAAGTGCAAAAAACTCGACATAATGCCAAAAAATCACATAATGGCAAAAACTTTTTCACTTAAGTGCAAATCTTTTGCACTTAAGCATCAAAAAGACATAATGCAAATAACGCCCTTAAATCATTATGTGGTTTTCTTTTAACATTATGTACCTTGTTACTTAAGTGCAAAAGAGTTCCTCTCTTCCCTCCTGTCGTAATGGGTCGGTTCCGCTTACTGCTCTATTGCGCATGCCCCAACATTCAGCATGGCGGCGAAGGTAAAGAGGTGATTGCGGTAGGATTTTTCTCAAGAACGTTAGGCTACTACGGTAGTTATCGGAATTGTCATGTGGGGAGAACTTGCATGTCAAAAGATATATATGTTACGTGGGTCCACGACAGAAATGCGATGCATGACAATGTGTTGATTGGCAGACTACACAATCTCACAAAAGCCTCGCTAACGAACAGACGAAAACATCACTGATTCAGTGATTGGCCTAAATCACACGAACTAAGGTAGGTTATAAGCAACAATTCATTAAAAAATTATGGCAACTTGTATCGATATCATTATCATAAATGTACATATACTGCCCCATGAGGACCCTGATTTGATGAATAAACAACTACACTAGAGCCTCGTCTAGATCACAGGTGCTTGTGGACGTGAATGGTGACTAATTTTTCATTGAATTTAGTAGGTTTTTATAAGGCTACTCTGCATAGGTTGTTATTGTAAATTTAATAATTTAGCATTTAATTTTTATGAAACATCGTATATGTAGTATATAACCTTCTACATTCAATGAAAAAAAATCATTGAAAAACCTAGGTTTTTATAAGGCTACTCTGCATAGATTGCTATTGTAAACTTAATAATTTAGCATTATATATATATATTATTATGAAACATCGTATGTATATGTTACCTTCTACATTCAATGAAAATATAGTCACATTCATGTCTACAAGCACCTGTGGTCTAGATATCTCATGTGATTTTGACATAACCATTCAAGATATCTCACAGGGAGTGGTCTTAATCAACAGAGAAATAATTTTCCTAAATTTGGTACATTTATATAATTTACTATGTATCATGCCTTAAACTTTTCTGTAGATGTCATGAAACTCCAGAAAACTATCAAACTTCAGTTGGTTGGACACTTCTGTCCACAGGCACAGGGGGTAGGCACGGACCTATGTCACTATGAAATAATTGTCTGATGATTATTTCACTTCACGGGACTGACACCCCTCCCACTACTGTATATATATACAGAGTAGTGGGAGGGGTGTCAGTCCAGTGAAGTGAAATATAGTTATGGGAGAGGGTCCCAGTCGAGTGAAGTGAAATAATTATCTGACAATCATTTCATAGTGACATACATGTAGGTCTGTCCTAAGTCCGAAGGATTCTGACTGTCTGACCCGCTAAATATTTGGACGACAGGCGGATGCGACCTGCCTGTCATCCAAATTTTTAGCGGTTTGAGAGTCATAACCCTTCAAACTAGTCTGTCCTGTGTCCACAGGGGCTTGGTTTCAGGATTTTGAGCATAAATCCTTTGAATTTCACTTTACAATAAAGGCATGCACACCAGTAAATAATATAAACACTTTGTATCCGCTGTTTATACACGTTCTTAAACCTTATGAAAATTGGGGGTATCAAGGTATTAAAATCTGATTTCTTTTTTTATGCAGGTGGAGGGTTCATTTACCAATGGCTACATGGATGGACAATCTTCAATAAATTTCATTATGTTTTGGACATCTTGACTTCTCTACACTTTGCAGCTTCAGTTACTTCTGTCATATTGAGTCGATAACTAAGTAATGTATGTTTCTGTGACATTGTTTGGCAACTCGAAGAGCGTCTGCGACTGCTCATGGAAAGTGGTAACCATAAATTGACTGTCTGAACTTGAAAATTATATGTATGTGAACGAGTCAAATATTTTGTCATCTCAGAATGTATGGTCCGGAGTGAACTTTAACTGATTAAAATTGAACAGCTGGTAATGGCATACCCGTTAATTTGCGAATGCTAGAATGATGTGTGGGGTTTTTATTTAAGTCTAGCTTGGGTATTCATTGAAGACATTCGGGTAAAACACAATAAAGGGCCAACTAGAAAAGCTTAATGTTATAGAGGCTTCAAAATAACACACATCATTGCATAACTTTTGTTTTTATTTCAAACTTTGTAGACTTGCTTGGTGGATATTGACACAAAATTTCAGCTATTTCGGACTAAGCATTTTAAGCCAATTTTACTCCTTATTTTTTTTTAGATTTTCATAGGCATGCTATTATAGGGGTTATTCATTGTGCAAAAATATCACCCATTGCCACAAAAGCCTTCTGTACATTGCTACCTTATATCGTCATATAGAACTACATTGGCACAAATTTATATCTGAAAATAGTTATTGATCTGCTTTTGCCGCATGCCATTCCAAATGGAACATTAAAGAGTTGCTCGATCTCCAAAAACAGAACAATATGGCGTTATTTTTGAGAGAAATATATATCGATTCGGGACGTTTGTATTTTAAAGGGTGTGGCGGATGGCGGTATGCAAGGTGTGGTGAACTTAACGAGAGAATTTTATAGGACAGAAATCCTTTCTAGAGGTTTAGGTGGCGGTATGCGAGCTAGGATGGCGGTAGATTCGGGTGGCGATAGGTCAAGGGCACACTGTACATTTATTTGTATTCAAGTGTTTAATATAATCTAATACTAAAGAGTAGCAAAGAAACCCAGAAGGAAGCTCATGCTGGACAATAAAATTCTCTAGTTTTTTAAGATAATTGCCATTAGTTATGTATATAGTAGCCTACTTAAAAGTTTTATTATGTATAAGTACTGAGAAGTTTTATTACGCTTAAGTGAAATAAATATTTTTTTGCACTTCAGTTCAAAAAAACTTCACATAATGGCAAACAGATATTAATTCCATTATGTATAAGTACCGAGAAGTTTTATTACGCTTAAGTGAAATAATTTTTTTGCACTTAAGTGGAAATACATTTTTTGCACTTAAGTGGAAATAATTTTTTTGCACTTAAGTGGAAATAAATCTTTTGCACTTAAGTGGAAATAAATCTTTTGCACTTAAGTGGAAATAAATCTTTTGCACTTAAGTGAAATTAAATCTTTTGCACTTAAGTGGAAATAAATCTTTTGCACTTAAGTGGAAATAAATCTTTTGCACTTAAGTGGAAATACATCTTTTGCACTTAAGTGGAAATAAATCTTTTGCACTTAAGTGGAATTAAATCTTTTGCACTTAAGTGGAAATAATTTTTTTGCACTTAAGTGAAAATAAATCTTTTGCACTTAAGTGGAAATAAATCTTTTGCACTTAAGTGGAAATAAATCTTTTGCACTTAAGTGGAAATAAATCTTTTGCACTTAAGTGGAAATAATGTTTTTGCACTTAAGTGGAAATAAATCTTTTGCACTTAAGTGGAAATAAACACATACTAGCAAAAATAAATACGCAATTATAAATGGAAGCATGGGATCTAATTTTGGAAATCAGGTAAAACTCCATGACGGTTTATCACTTAGTATTAACTGATTGATGATCCATCATTTAATGGATTTATAATGTCTGTATTAGTGTAAAGTTAATCATAACAAGCATACTGTAAAGCAAAATGTAAAAATATTAAATATAACACTGTTTTATTTTAATTAAATGGAATTCACGATTGTAGTAGTTTGTCTGTTGCCATGCAGGCCTGAATAGGGTGATATAATATGTATGGATGTGTGCAGATAATATCCATTCCACATAAAATATTATTTTACTATCTGTTCAAGTTTCTCTGCCAAAATCATTTTCTGTGATCAATATCTTAAATACCCCATTGGAAATAAACTTCTGAGTTTTCATGGGCTGTCCACAGGAATTAGACCTTTTTGCACATTTCATGCATACTTATCTTGTACATTTTAGTACTTTCATGCCTGCATCTTAATTATGATAATATTTTGAAATAATTATGAAGCAAGTTATTCAACTTATATTAATAATTCCTGTTGTCCCGAATGTTGGCCTGAGGGGTCTTATTGTGGGAGGAAACCTTTCCTTGAGTACCTGAAGAAAACCCATGTGGTCGGGCAGGTGACCCCATGTTTTTTCACATCCAGTTAGGGAATCGAACCCTGGAAATGCAAGTATGCTAGCTATCCATTGCACCACTCAACAGATGATAACAGATGCCAATCATTATCATGAATATTAAAAGCATGAAAAACATAATGTACACCATTGATTGTTGTATTATTTGTTTAGCTTTGTCTCCTTGACAACACAGATTTAGTGTATTATAATGAAATAAAAACTGAATATAGGCTAAATCTTCCCTTGCCTGTTAAAGACTGTTCCTGAGACTGCAAGTTTTTTTTATTTCAAATTGTGGCCACAATTAAAGGTTAAATTATGATTACTGTTTAAATCTTCATTTCATATAACTGGTGCTAGAACATTCAAATAGTTTTCAATTTTTTTTTCTCATTATACATATATATATATAATAGGAAGATTCATTTAGAGTCTATTATGTTCAAAAATAAACATTAAAACTTTAGTGTTGCTTTCATTGTATAATCCTATGTAATTGTGGTGTCTTCTAACTTTGATATGCAAATCAAACATTGGTTTCTTACAATCAAGAATTGAAAAGATACATTGCATGTCTTTGTAAGCAAATTACTAAGATTTTTTTAAGGAATAAATTGATGACTGTCAAAACAAAGTGTCAAAGAAATTAAAAATGTTGGCACAATCACAGGTGCTTACTTAGTGTACACATGTACCGGAACAGCTGTCCGTCAGCTAATAAAAGTGACAGCTATTGACATTTATTTAACTAAATTGTAGTGTAATAGGACGAGGAAAAGTGATAAAGATAGTGCCGTCGCTTGGGATCAAACCCGCAACTATTGGCTCTCCAGCCCGATGCTCTACCGACTGAGCTAAAGGGAAATTCCCTACAGCTCACGCTTGTAAGGCAACCTAATCAATGCACATCTTTTACAGTAGTAGTACACACTGATCATTGTTTCCAAGAGTCAGACTGTCTTATTGTATTGTGACAATTTATAACTTAAAACACATGATAATTGGGCACAAAAGAGATATATAGAGTAAAACATTTATTTATCAAAATTTGTTCAAAACCTAAAATAAACAAATTTTGAAGGAAAGTAAACTAATATCTTTAATTTCACAGTTGAAATATACATGGAATTCATGTTAAATTGTATGACTGAAGATAGAATTAAGGGGAAGAAGGTAGACATAAAAAAATTATCTGACTTAAAGGACATTCTCGAATAAATTACCTCTTTTGAGCCACATTGATACACATATATTAATAGATTAATTATTGTTCCACTCAGGTGATGATAATGATAATTTCATTTAAATGATAGATCAACTATAAAATATATGCAATGCAAAACAATTCAGTGGTATAATTAACTAATGGACTATTAAAAAAATTCTACATATCATTTTTGAAGTTCATAATACAATTCCACCTCTATTGCTATCAATCAAGTTGACGTTTGGATACAATTCTTGCAAAAGCCTATATACAAGTTCCTGTGTATATCACGTTTTATGGCAGCCGCCATATTGTTTACGCATCGCTAGGACACACTGCGATAGTACGCACGATTTGATTGGTGGAGATTGATAGATAGAACACTGGTCATTGGTCGACCAATCATTGAGCTTAATTTTGGATCAGTCGAAAACGAATTTGTCGGTGGGTGTTATTCTCAAAATCATATCGGGGTTTTTTGCACTTAAGTGCAAAAGAATGTTTTTGCACTTAAGTGGAAATGTTTTACACTTAAGTGTAAAATGTACATAATGACAAGTTGGGTTTTTTGCACTTAAGTGTAAAAGTTTTTGCACTTAAGTAGATAACGTATTTTATCCTAAAACGGCCGCCCATATTTAACATATGATAATTGACTTGGGGGTTCCAAATAACACTTTGCAATTTAAGCCTGACTAGTACTGCTGCCATGTGTTTGGGATGCCGCTTCCTTTCGTTTTAGAGTTCCACACTCGGCCGACTCGAACAGATCTAGGGTCGTTGTAAATTTATGGTTACAATGAGTAATTAAACGTTGATTTGATCCAAAAAATGTAATGCTGATATGGACTACGCATATACGTAGCGATCGCGACTGGATTGTCCTCCATAAGCAAAATATTTAATGGCAGAAACGAGATGATTCCGGTGTGTATTACTTCCCCCGTGTCATTCTAAGTCTTTTAAAAGCTTTCAGTAAACCACGAATCATGAACAAAAAATCAAGCGTTTTAATGACGTTTAAAAGGCATGGCGTGGAACTACCGAGTCTTTAGTCAGCTATTTATGTTCCACAAGAGAGCTACATACATACAAGTGGACGCAAAAAAGGTTTTTTCTTATGACATGTGCTATTATCCAAAGATTATAATATATACAATTTAATTAACAACAGGAGTTTCACTAGGCCTAGTCCAAAAATAGCTTACGAGTAAGTTATATAACCAGTAACTGACATATAATATATGTAAGTCACAGGCCTAGACTAGGGCCATGCAAACAGTCTTTTATATATTTATGTTGATACTGTTTAGTCTAGTATAATACTTATTCAGGTAAAAAGTACAATGAGCCAAAATACATAAAAAAAAACAATATTTTAATGAAGTAATATATATACTTCATCAATGTTCATCCAAATATTGTTTTTTTATGTATTTTGGCTCACCCGTATAAAAGGACCAAATTTACTAAAAGTCAAAATCTGTGAATCGAATGTTACCATCTGTGATACTAGACCCATGGCCTTATCAGCAGGTCGGGGAAAGCCGCAAATCGGCTTATAATCGGCCCTTTAAACTCATCTTTTCAAATTTTTCTGTCCAAGTCGCATTATTTATTATTTAATGACAAGATAAATATGATTGGTCAGAAAAATGTTTAATTGAATCATATGCTACTTAGAAACTTGATGTAACAATTAATCGCCCGCCGCCATAGTAACTCTACCATCGTAACATACAAAATGTAGGCCATATAGACCGGAAGTGTTGCATCTGTTTTTGGTACTTTCCTGCAAACAAAATTAATTTTTGTATTTCTATAATCGTTCATGTCTAGATCAATGCGATTTGTAAAGAAACACTAAAAAGGTGAAGTTTAACAAATCCATACCCCAATCGGCGTATTTATAGGCTGATTGGCTTATTATACACCGATTTGCGGTTTTCCCCGACCTGATCCGCAAATCGGCCTATTATATGGGAATGGGTTATGGATTTGGTACTAAAAAAAGCTCAAATTACTTGAAACCCATCTTTTAGAATATTTCTGCCCAAGTCACATTAATCTATGACAAAATAAATATTATTTTGCTGAAAAATGTTTAATGGAATCAAATATATGCTACTTAGAAACTTGATGTAACTTCATCAACGATTTGTGACTGGTTTTAAATATAAAGAAACAATTTCTTTTGAGGTCTAATAATCCTAACGCCTATCATAATTGTTTACAATGTATTTCCTAAATTGAATGTCCAAGAAGTATTTGTGAAATCAAACGTACCAATGTTACATTTTGTTTACATGACATGCTTGCACACTCTACACATGTTCGTGCCAGAGGGTGCGATTTTTGTGCTATATTTAACGTTGCTATATTTGACACAGACTTTCTCAAAAATGTAATTCATGACCACACTGGACATAATGGCTACATATTATCTCATTATCAAGTACAGATTCTTTTGTTTGAATGTGTGTATCTTTTATCAAAAAATGTTGGTTGACTTAATTGCCCCTTAACTACCAAAGGGGCTTCATAATTTGTTACAACTGCATTGCGTTTTCAACTATGACTTTTAGAGGAATTTTACACTTTTGGGGGATTTTGATTACGGTACCTTTTTATTATTCATTTCATCCCGAAAGTGTAAAATAATGTACACTACAATCCTTAATATCGGTCAAAGTAAGATATATAGCATATTATCTGTTCTCTTTTTTAATCTTTCTTAAATTTAATTTCTTAAATTTTGTTTATATATTATTTAATTATTGTTATCAAATGATTTAATATTTCCTATGCATGCCTTACTTGGTATCATTAGACTAGATGAAGGGCAATTTTGATTTGACTTTTAATCCCTTTTTTTCCAGGTACAAAAAGTGATCCATTCTTACGTAGGACACCTGTGCCAACAGGTCAGACACTTCAGGCTGGTGATGGAGGAGCCATCTTTTATATTGGCTGCAGACAGTGATGTTGATGAACTAGACCTGCAGGAGGCTATGCGTAAAATACGCCGGACAATGAAACGCAGATTCCAGCAAAAATGTGAAGACTTGATAGAGGCCAAACGACCATGTGTTGATGTTGATGCAGAAGTCGTTGTAAAAAGTGATGTAACAAATCCTGTGTTAAGGTGTGAAAATGGAAATGATTCGAGGTCAAACAGCTGTGATAGTTCTGATGGCGGGTCTCCAGCATTGGATGCAATGTCTACATCCTCAAATGTCATGGAAACATCAAACACAAGTTCTAGTGGAAGTGGCAACAAAACAGAACCCTTAAATGTTGCGGGAACGTCCAACATAAGTTCTGGTGGTAGCGGAAACAAAAAAGAAAAAAAGAAACGAAAACTGTCATCTAGACTTGAAAGAATTCTTAAGCATCGATTTGACAAAATGCAAAATAAAACGGATGCCGAAAGTAATGTGAAACGGTTACCAGAAACAAAGTCTTTAACACCAAATATACCTGGTCCTAGTCATGATGAAACTAGTACAGTATCCACAACTGGCACAAGTAATGAACTACTGGTACCAACTCCAGATCAATACTTAGCTCTAGACTGTGAATTCGTTGGAGTGGGCTTGAAAGGATCCATCAGTAAATTAGGTATGATCTTACTTACTATAGTTATGAGATATATCCTGATTTACATTTAGGTATAATATATTATATGTAATTGCCAATTTTCATAAATTTAATTATAGGTGGGCAATAGTATGATAACAATCAATATACTATTATACTTGAAATTCCCGTACTCAGGTTCAAACTCACAATCTGCATTTTGTGGTCAAATGTTTTAAATGAACTAGTTAATTCTGCAGTCTAATGTTGTCAATAAAACTTTTGGGACTAGAATAAAGGATAGATAATAATTCATACTTGCCAACCCTCCCTATTTAGGAGGGAGACTCCCAATTTTGGACCCAAAAATAATGCATTTTCAACTTTGGAATTTGCTTAACTGTTCCTATTTTTAAAGATCTAATGATTTCATCCGAAAGAAGAGCTCAAAAGAAGCCATTTAAAAGTGTTATTTTCCCTCTGAATGTACACGTATACATATTATTTATGTTTTCATTTCTGATCACCAGTAATTTTCCCCCATGGAAATTTCAAAAAGTTGGCAAGTATGATAATTATAAAAGGTTAGCGGAAAAACAAGAGGTTTTAAGTTGACTTGATCAGGGAAAACTATGTTGTTTTGTATGCAGGTCTGAGTTCTGTCAACTCGACAGTTATAATTAATTCAGATTTTAATGCTACATAAAGCTTTTATCATTGACAAATACTCTGTTTAAAAAGAATTCATTGCTGTCTTTGATTTCATCCCCAAAATATGCATTTCAAGGGAATTTTTCATGATTTTGCAAAATTCTGTAAAAAATCCAGTTGATAACCATGCAAAAATAATGCTAAAATGAAGTTAACCTGAGCGGTAATTACCAAGAAACTCTTGACAGAAAATTCCAGAGAATTTAAAATGATTTAGCTGGGGCCCACTTCAACAACAAGCTGAAGTTAGGAGACAGTTTAAAATGGATGCGTGTTTACAAATACAGAGTTTCAACTGCTGCTATACCAGTAATCGCGTAAGAATTCATCTTGAATATTGCTGATATCAGTTAATCTTAACTAAATCTATAAATATAAAAAGTTATTAGGCTTGATTTTCGCTTATACAAAAATATGTAAACTGTCTATTTAATTTTAGGTCGCTGCAGTATAGTCGATTATCATGGCAATGTTGTTTATGATATGTACAGCCGTCCCGAGGAATTCATCACAGATTATCGTACCCGCTATAGTGGCATCTCCTATCGTCACATGATCAAAGCTATTCCTTTTGTACAAGTACAGGAAAAGGTGGAAGGTTTAATAAAGGTAGGTGGAGTAAAGGCAACAGAACATGATCCTGATGATGATTGATCAGTTTTGGTCTCAGTCATGTAAGCTCAGATCAAGGGACATACAGGTTTTGCAGTTATTAGTGTCCTCTTCTACTGAGATATTAAATTATATCAGCACCCCTACCTATCATGACATCACGTATTGACTCTATTTAACAGTACAGTAAATCTCATGCATGTTTACAAGAAAAACCCCACAACTATTGGTAATATATGTACACATTGTCCGAAATTGATGACAATAATCTCGCACATCATGAGTACTACCCATTCTTGTCATATTACTTCATACTTATTTACTTTATAAAAACAACATTTTTTGTCCAGATCCTAGTTTTGCTATCCTATTAAGAACCAATTGGAAACAATTTTTTTAATGCCCTGGGCGCAAATTATGGCAAATACAGTAGTAGACTGACATGTAAACCCTGATCATGAGAACTGTTGGTCTGGTTTAGAAAATTATAGGTATTTATAGTCAGATGATTGTTAAGCCCCATGGGCCTCTTCTTTGAAAATTGAAAATGATAAGTAGGGGTTGTCGTGCAATATTATTATGAATGTATGCAGATATATGAGCAATACATGCTCAGATGACTTGAAGTTTTCCCACTACACTCAGAGTGATCATGAATATGAATTTGTTTTGCAGGGCAAAATTTTGGTTGGTCATGATATCAAACAAGATTTGCGCGTGCTGAAAATAGACCACCCTATTAAAATGATCCGAGATACTTGTACTCATCCAAGTGTGAAGAAAAAGGCGAAAGATCTGGGATGTTACAGACAAGCTCTCAGGAATCTTTCCTGGTGTCTTCTTGGTAAGCTTGACGTTTTCACAAATATAACTGAATAGTAAATCTAGCTGAACAGCAATCTGAAACAAGGACTTTCTGTATGGTAGCACTGTACTTAAGCATTGATGACCATTTGTTTTAACTTCATTAGGGTGGGAAAATCATTTTGTTTGCAAACTGTATTAATCAGCGTAGAAATTCTTACAAAGTTTGCAAGCAAAATATTTTTTCATAAACCTATGAAACTAAAAAATAATTGACATCAACACTTATAATTAATTTTTGAAACTTATTTTCAAATTTAATGCATGTTTATGTACAATTTGATTAATCTTGCGACAGATTCTTTTTTACAAATCAATACACAACGTCAATTGCCGTATTGTGACGTCACATTTCCATGCCAATTTCATATTTATTTTTTCATAGAGGTATGAAAAGAAAATCTCAACCAATCAGAAAGCTGCATTCTGCATACAATCAATGGAAAATTAATTATAAAGTTTTGAGTTTCATGGGGCTAAGCAAACTCAAGTAATTATACGGGAAACTTTTCTCCGGGTGATAATTAATTTTTAATTTACTGTACCAGTCTGTGTAAAAAATAATACTTTGAGGTTCCTATATACTGCTGCATCACAACATACAGGTCATCTCAAAGTTTATAGATTATTATCTGTGGTTATAGGGCCTTAGCAACACGCAAATATCGTTCTCAACTCCCTTGGGAGTACACAACTGGGGCTGCCATTTTAGCGCTCACAGCTAACATTCTACCATTTCTAGCACTGCCCAACCACACACTCATTTACAGCCGAGTAGACTGGAAAAAGGGGAGCAAAGTATCTTATTATGTCCCCCAAACGAAGTGGGGGGACATATTGTTTTTGCTCGGTTTCTTATTATTATTATTATTATTATTATTATTCTTGTTTCTTCCACTTTCTTCCGCCGCGGAGGTTTCCGACTTTTTTCTCAAAAACTACTGGACGGATCTTCACGAAACTTCACACACATACTCATTAGGGGCGGGGTGTGTGAAAACGGGTTGTTTTTTCGCGACCGGAAGTCCAAGATGGCCGCCAGAGCTAATTTCCGGTTTTCAAAATTCAGTCTCCGATTTCAGTAAAAATTGGTACATGGGTGTTTTAAGGGATGCTGAATAACATGGTAACATTTTCGTAAAGTTTGGTTGCCACCGAAACGGAAATGGAGGCCTCTGATTGGTCGAAATTTATATATTGTCCGATTTCAATGAAATTTAATATATATGTGTAGTATTACACCAACAACATTGTCGTCACATCCGTTTCATGATTCGTCAACATGGCCGCTATTTCCTGGCTTCTGATTGGTCGAAATTTATATATTGTCCGATTTCAATGAAATTTAATATATATGTGTAGTATTACACCAACAACATTGTCGTAACCTCCGTTTCGTGATTCGTCAACATGGCCGCTATTTCCTGGCTTCTGATTGGTCGAAATTTATATATTGTCCGATTTCAATGAAATTTTATATATAACTGTAGTAGGACACCACGGACATTGTCGTAACCTCCGTTTCGTGATTCGTCAACATGGCCGCTGATATATGGGGTGTCAGCTATATTTCCATTGTGAGTTCATTGGGCTCATCAGTTCCGACCAAAGGGGTAGTTTGGGGGACATCTGTAATGGTACCCCATTACAATTAGCACTTGTTTAATGATACAACACAAGTGCTTTGGCTGGGAAAAGAATATAGAACAATTGCAATCCACAGCAGATTTTTTAATTCCAGATTGTTTTGATTTGTAGGTAGGAGAATTCAGACGACAACACATTGTTCAGTTGAAGATGCTACTGCCACGATGGATCTGTTTAAACTGGTGAGACAGGAGTGGGAGGAGTCGTTAATTCGGCAAACCACAAATAAGGAGAGGAAGAAGAGTGCAACAAGAACACAAGATGCAAAACAGGAAAGATGTGAGAAGGATTCGGAACTGTCAGAGTTCCTAGATGACAAGTTTTGGCCTGAGGTGTGTTATGTTGGATATGAATGACTGGGCTTTTGCTCTCTAGATCTTTTCATTGGTTGGCCTTGGCATATAGAGTTGAATGTGGTTATCTCAAACTTGTGTAATACAAAGATCCTGTTTGATTCAAAGTATTTTGTCGACCTCGGCCATACTTCACACTAAGTACTCGAACTTAAATACTCAGATAACTCAAAAATTGTATGTGGTCCCAACGACTTCAAGACGAGGTTCGACTGTATGTCATATTATCGTATCAACTACAATTGACAGAATTTGTATGCCCCCATCATGAAATGGCTCCGACATATATATACACTGCCATATAAAAGTTTTGTTACAAACTTGGTGTACATTTTAAGCCAATAGCCAACAAAAAATGAACACAACTGATGCAATATCCTAAAGATAGTCCACTTATCAGTGACACTTGGCATTATATTTCAAAAATACCTAAGTCCTGGAAATTGCAGGGATGGGGTATACTTTTGATAATGTTCAAAAATAAATGAAAGTTGTTTTTCTTTCATTTGCACAATTAAATGGATTTAATACAATGATCCACTGTCAAAAATTTAAGAAAGAAATATATTGTTGAATTGTATGTATAAAAAAAACGTGATATTGCAAAATAATGCATTTTGAGGATATTGATGGTATCAAAAAAACATACATTCATGTACCCGGTAGTTGAAATATAAGTAAACATTGTAAGAAGTTAATTATAAAATAAAAATATTAATGGTGATTCATACTTCAAAATTTGGTTTTGCTCAACTTCAAAGCTTTTGCAGAAAAGATGTATCAGAACTTTTGGATGGCAGTGTATACATAAATAGTGTTGTGCTTGGCTGTCATTCCATCATGCAATGTTTCATCATTCCGTATTTCGTTTCTGCTCATCATATACTCTTTTACGATTAGAAATATTGAGGTACTGTAATTTGGTACTGTATGAAGTTGTATAATGAAAAGATCAGTGCAGATGCATTGTAGATCTCTTATGGGTGAGTCTTTAGTGAGTGGTTGTACATTTCCTTCACTACCGAGTCTTTAGTGAGTGGTTGTACATTTCCTTCACTACCGAGTCTTTAGTGAGTGGTTGTACATGTACATCTCTTTCATTACCCAGTCTTTAGTGAGTGGTTGTACATCTCCTTCACTACCAAGTTTTTAGTGAGTAGTTGTACATCTCCTTCACTACCGAGTCTTTAGTGAGTGGTTGTACACCTCCTTCACTACCGAGTCTCTAGTGAGTGGTTGTACATCTCCTTCACTACGGAGTCTAGTGATTGGTTGTACATTTCCTTCACTACCGAGTCTGTAGTGAGTGGTTGTACACCTCCTTCACTACCAAGTCTCTAGTGAGTAGTTGTACATCTCCTTCACTACGGAGTCTAGTGATTGGTTGTACATCTCCTTCACTACCAAGTCTTTAGTGAGTGGTTGTACATCTCCTTCACTACCAAGTTTTTAGTGAGTAGTTGTACATCTCCTTCACTACCGAGTCTTTAGTGAGTGGTTGTACACCTCCTTCACTACCGAGTCTCTAGTGAGTGGTTGTACATCTCCTTCACTACCCAGTCTTTAGTGGTTGTACATCTCCTTCACTACCCAGTCTTTAGTGAGTGGTTGTTCATCTCCTTCACTACCGAGTCTTCAGTGAGTGGTTGTATATCTCCTTCACTACCAAGCCTTTAGTGAGTAGTTGTACATCTCCTTCACTACCGAGTCTGTAGTGAGTGGTTGTACATGTACATCTCTTTCATTACCCAGTCTTTAGTGAGTGGTTGTACATCTCCTTCACTACCAAGTTTTTAGTGAGTAGTTGTACATCTCCTTCACTACCGAGTCTTTAGTGAGTGGTTGTACACCTCCTTCACTACCGAGTCTCTAGTGAGTGGTTGTACATCTCCTTCACTACGGAGTCTAGTGATTGGTTGTACATTTCCTTCACTACCGAGTCTGTAGTGAGTGGTTGTACACCTCCTTCACTACCGAGTCTCTAGTGAGTAGTTGTACATCTCCTTCACTACGGAGTCTAGTGATTGGTTGTACATCTCCTTCACTACCAAGTCTTTAGTGAGTGGTTGTACATCTCCTTCACTACCAAGTTTTTAGTGAGTAGTTGTACATCTCCTTCACTACCGAGTCTTTAGTGAGTGGTTGTACACCTCCTTCACTACCGAGTCTCTAGTGAGTGGTTGTACATCTCCTTCACTACCCAGTCTTTAGTGGTTGTACATCTCCTTCACTACCCAGTCTTTAGTGAGTGGTTGTTCATCTCCTTCACTACCGAGTCTTCAGTGAGTGGTTGTATATCTCCTTCACTACCAAGCCTTTAGTGAGTAGTTGTACATCTCCTTCACTACCGAGTCTGTAGTGAGTGGTTGTACATGTACATCTCTTTCATTACCCAGTCTTTAGTGAGTGGTTGTACATCTCCTTCACTACCAAGTTTTTAGTGAGTAGTTGTACATCTCCTTCACTACCGAGTCTTTAGTGAGTGGTTGTACACCTCCTTCACTACCGAGTCTCTAGTGAGTGGTTGTACATCTCCTTCACTACGGAGTCTAGTGATTGGTTGTACATTTCCTTCACTACCGAGTCTGTAGTGAGTGGTTGTACACCTCCTTCACTACCGAGTCTCTAGTGAGTAGTTGTACATCTCCTTCACTACGGAGTCTAGTGAGTGGTTGTACATCTCCTTCACTACCAAGTCTTTAGTGAGTGGTTGTACATCTCCTTCACTACCAAGTTTTTAGTGAGTAGTTGTACATCTCCTTCACTACCGAGTCTTTAGTGAGTGGTTGTACACCTCCTTCACTACCGAGTCTCTAGTGAGTGGTTGTACATCTCCTTCACTACCCAGTCTTTAGTGGTTGTACATCTCCTTCACTACCCAGTCTTTAGTGAGTGGTTGTTCATCTCCTTCACTACCGAGTCTTCAGTGAGTGGTTGTATATCTCCTTCACTACCAAGCCTTTAGTGAGTAGTTGTACATCTCCTTCACTACCGAGTCTGTAGTGAGTGGTTGTACATCTCCTTCACTACCCAGTCTTTAGTGGTTGTACATCTCCTTCACTACCAAGTCTTTAGTGAGTGGTTGTACATCTCCTTCACTACCGCGTCTTTAGTGAGTGGTTGTACATCTCCTTCACTACCAAGTCTTAAGTGGTTGTACATCTCCTTCACTACCGTGTCTCTAGTGAGTGGTTGTACATCTCCTTCACTACCAAGTCTTTAGTGAGTGGTTGTACATCTCCTTCACTACCAAGTCTTTAGTGAGTGGTTGTACATCTCCTTCACTACCGAGTCTTTAGTGAGTGGTTGTACATCTCCTTCACTACCAAGTCTCTAGTGAGTGGTTGTACATCTCCTTCACTACCGCGTCTTTAGTGAGTGGTTGTACATCTCCTTCACTACCGAGCCTTTAGTGAGTGGTTGTACATCTCCTTCATTACCCAGTCTTTAGTGGTTGTACTGTACATCTCCTTCACTACCGAGTCTCTAGTGAGTGGTTGTACATCTCCTTCACTACCGAGTCTCTAGTGAGTGGTTGTACATCTCCTTCACTACCGAGCCTTTAGTGAGTGGTTGTATATCTCCTTCATTACCCAGTCTTTAGTGGTTGTACTGTACATCTCCTTCATTACCAAGTCTTTAGTGGTTGTACTGTACATCTCCTTCACTACCGTGTCTTTAGTGAGTGGTTGTACATCTCCTTCACTACCAAGTCTTTAGTGAGTGGTTGTACATCTCCTTCATTACCCAGTCTTTAGTGGTTGTACTGTACATCTCCTTCACTACCGAGTCTCTAGTGAGTGGTTGTTCATCTCCTTCACTACCAAGTCTTAAGTGGTTGTAAATCTCCTTCACTACTGAGTCTTAAGTGGTTGTAAATCTCCTTCACTACCAACTTAAGTTTTTAGTGGTTGTACATCTCCTTAACTACCAAGTCTTTAGTGAGTGGTTGTATATCTCCTTCACTACCAAGTCTTTAGTGAGTGGTTGTACATCTCCTTCACTACCGAGTCTTTAGTGAGTGGTTGTACATCTCCTTCACTACCGAGTCTTTAGTGAGTGAGTGTAAATCTCCTTCACTACTGAGTCTTTAGTGAGTGGTTGTATATCTCCTTCACTACCGAGTCTTTAGTGAGTGGTTGTACATCTCCTTCACTACCAAGTATTTAGTGAGTGGTTGTACATCTCCTTCACTATCGAGTCTTTAGTGAGTGGTTGTACATCTCCTTCACTACCGAGTCTTTAGTGAGTGGTTGTACATCTCCTTCACTACCAAGTCTTTAGTGAGTGGTTGTAAATCTCCTTCACTACCGAGTCTTTAGTGAGTGGTTGTACATCTCCTTCACTACCGTGTCTTTAGTGAGTGGTTGTAAATCTCCTTCACTACCGAGTCTTTAGTGAGTGGTTGTACGTTTCCTTCACTACCAAGTCTTTAGTGGTTGTAAATCTCCTTCACTACCAACTTAAGTCTTTAGTGGTTGTACATCTCCTTCACTGCCAAGTCTTTAGTGAGTGGTTGTACATCTCCTTCACTACCGTGTCTTTAGTGAGTGGTTGTACGTTTCCTTCACTACCAAGTCATAAGTGGTTGTAAATCTCCTTCACTACCAACTTAAGTCTTTAGTGGTTGTACATCTCCTTCACTTCCGTGTCTTTAGTGAGTGGTTGTACATCTCCTTCACTACCGAGTCTTTAGTGAGTGGTTGTACATCTCCTTCATTACCCAGTCTTTAGTGAGTGTTTGTATGTTTTGTTCACTAACGAGTCTTTAGTCAGTAGCTCTATGGATGCAGATTGTTATTATTCATTTGCACTGTTACAGGACCACCATTTAAAAGACCAGTTGTCGGACATCAGCGATGACTCTGTACAAACCAAAGTTTTACCAAACGGTGTCAAACCTGCAGGTAGCAAAGATTTGAATTTCATCAAAATGTTAATTTTGTCATAAAAAGATCCGACAATACTACATTTGAATATAATTATATAATTATTGTTAAACAAAATGATCCTCAGAAAATATTTCAGAATTTGTACTACATGACTTTGTACTTTTGGCTAGTGTTATTGTTATGGCCCCTTGATTAACATTTCTGTTCAATCACGGCAACAAATATTATCCAATTTCTGTGTTTAAGACTTTAGTTCATGTTCAATTTCCAAGCAATGCATTTTTACATCTTGTGTCAACAGCATGAAAATTATGAAAGATTTGTTTTACCTACAATATGAAAGGGGTGGGGGGGAAGCGGGGGATATTTATTCTTCGAATTAGCTTGTTTCACAAAGTACCTCCAAATATTTTCTGTCCTCTGCTATCATTACAGAACTGTATCCTGCTTCTGCATTAAATGAAGTTGCCCAGAGGTTAAAATGGGAGCTACCAGAATACGAGTACGAGTGTCTGTCGGAGTATCCTCCAGAGTTTGTTTGTAAGGTAAAAATATCATTGTACTGTGATAAGTATATATAATAACAGGAATGAATTTCATTAGACCATCAGGATCACTGAAAAATCTTTCAAAATTAGATGAAACTTGGGTGCAATAGTCTGATATTGGTTATAAGGTGAAAATAGCTACCAGTATCAGCTTCATACTGAAAATGGTGATAAAGAAATTGACCAATTGCCATCCATCTTTATCTGTCATCGTGTGTCATATGTTGTGGACATTTCTGGCATCAATAAGGATTGTGATATTTGGTAGATAGTAATTAGCGTGGATGAAGCTTTTTCAAGGTTGTTCAAATACATGACATTGACCTTCATTCAAGGTCACAGGGGCAGATATGCAAAAAGTAAAAATGACATGAACCATAAGGCCTATGGCCATGATATTTTGTTGATAGGGATTCAAGTAAATCACATTGACCTTCATTCAAGGTCACAGGGTCAGATATGCAAAAAGTAAACATGACATGAACCATAAGGCCTATGATTATGACCATGATATTTGGTTGATAGGGATTCAAGTAAATCACATTGACCTTCATTTAAGGTTACAGTGGTCAGAAATGCAGAAACCTTAAAATGACATCTTTGAAAGAACCGTAAGCCTGTAGTCATGATATTTGGTTGGTAGGTATTCAGATATATGACCTTGATCTATATGTTGATGCCCGGACAGACAGACATTGCCCTGTACATGTAACATCCTTGACCTTGACTATCCGGGGGTATTGCAATCAGAAATCAACCTGCAGGGTAAAGCCAACATAATCACAAAGAATCTGTAAAATTAACTTTTCATATACAATTAAATAATAAATAAAATATAACTATGTACCAATCTCTTAATCAAGGTATAGCAACTGCACTTACAGATCCTCACTGATGGGAAATGGTAACATCCCACAAAATGTCCTTCTCTGATAAGATAATGTAGTTCAAATCCGTATAAGGCAGAGTAAAGGGGTACAAGAATCCCCAGATGTATAAACAGTGGACTGACCTGAGATAGCACTGGTCCAGCTTAAGTACCTAGAAAATGAATGGTCTTGTAGAAATATCCAAAATGTTCTCATAGAAATTCTACAATGTTCCAGATACAACATAAGACAAATAAGTTTCTAGCATTAGCTCTCCATAGTAAACACTGATGTTTTTTCGAGAATATTCTTCCATTATACATGTTAACTCACAGTTATTTACTACCAGGTCCTGAGTTCCTAGATCAAAACAGTAGTATATCCAAGATGGCAGACTTTGTGAACAGGGATGTATTCGTGAATAAGACCCCTCCCCTCCCTACTTTTAATCAATTATTTTTCTCAGGGGGTTGGGGCCTATTCCCGGTAAAATATGGTACATAGTAACAAGACTTATCCTCACTTTTGATCTTAACACCCTAAGAATATGTAGGCTGTGTAGAATGGCTTGTTTATGATAGAGTTGGATCAATTTTTGTAGGTTTTGGTAAATGATGAAAAGTATCAGTCCACAAGCTATTCCAGTAAGAAAGAGGCCAAAGCAGCAGCTGCTGAAGCCTTCTTTGTCCATCATCGGAAATTTGGAAGTGAGTCCTACATGGATGTATTGGAACACATGACAGTCAACTCGGAGTCCAAGAACCAGACTGCTCAAAGTAAGTAGTTTTGTGTGCGATGTAAAGTTTGTACTATGTAGCGGTTTTATACATGTCAAAGATATTTTCACGGATGTCCAGGGTAGGTAATATGAAAGCTAAATTATGACCACTGTTTCTATTTGACGAGGGTAACTGCTCTCTGATTTTAAATTGATAATAGAGATTGTTTTAATTATAGGTAAAAAAATTTCTTCAGTGAAGGAATGGTCATGAAACTGAAGGGTGTTATTGTTTATGTTATAAATTGACAAATTTTGAATTTTAATTTGCCTGAGCTCATTTCTTTTTATCAAAAGCGATATTTTTATGATCCAAACACCAAAATACTCAATTATTATGAACAACATTTCATTTAAATAGCTACTAGTCATAAAGTTCTCCATTAATTTGAACGAAATTTGGTCAGAAACATCCTTTGGAGGAGGGAAACAGATTTTGCAAAAATGGTGACTGACCTTTCTGGGGCTGGAGAGACAGGGCCCAATATGGAAAATAGAGGAAAAGCCTTTAAGACCTTACTAGTCATAATGTACTACATTTACATGTATATGAACCAAATTTGGTCAGAATATCCTTTGGAGGAGGGGAACAGATTTTGTATAATGATGACACTAACTCCCTTTGCTTTGGGCCAGAGTGGCAGGCCCGATGCAGGAAACAGAAAAAAACTTTTTAATCACTACTAGTCATAAAGTACTGAATGGATTTGAACCAAATTTGTTTATAAACATCCTATGGGGAAGGGGAATAGATTTTGCATTAATGGTGATTCTGATCCTCCTGGGGCAGGAGGAGTGGGCCCACTAGGGGAAATAGAGGTAAAACCTTTTAAATCACTTATTGTTTAGCTTGAATTTGGTGTGATCCCCAACCTAATGCAATTGCTTGGCATAAAGAGACGAACAAGATACAGATTTGATCCAAGGATCTGCAATACCTCCCTTGCATACTTCCCACTACAAAACTATACAGTTGCTGGGCATAATCCTATTAACCAATCTTTATACAGATATGCTTCAAAGATTGGTCTTTGGATATGTCCCTGTCCATGGGCTCTTTATGGAAAATATTTTACCATGATTACCTCTACTAGATACCAATATATCCAGGTGAGCTATACAGGCCCTCTGGGCTTCTTGTTTTATAAAATGTAATAAAAAAAATATTTACATTTATTATTACTACAGAACTGAATCCTGCTTCTGCATTAAATGAAGTTGCCCAGAGGTTAAAGTGGGAGCTACCAGAATACCAGTACGAGTGTCTGTCGGAGTATCCTCCAGAGTTTGTTTGTAAGGTAAAAATATCATTGGACTGCATTCCATAATGGTTCTGTGTCAGAGACACAGGTACACTGTAGTAATCACTGGGTCTGTCTGGCGTCTGTACATGTCCGTCCCAGACATAATCTCAAAGTCAAATTGGCTGACCAGACTTGAAACATTAATACTTTGTGATGTATGCGAAAAGGCTTAAAACAGTTCCTATGATCAAGATCACTGTTACTAAAAAAAGACCAAGGGCGAGGTTGGTTACAAAAATATACCAGGGAGCTATGTATATAGTTTCTTATCTGAGAATCCAGATAAAAATACACCATGGGAGGTAAATTTTCTTATCTGAGAATCCAATTAAAATACACCATGGGAGGTAAAGTTCCTTATCTGAGAATCCAATTAAAATAGACCATGGGAGGTAAAGTTTCTTATCTGAGAATCCAATTAAAATAGACCATGGGAGGTAAATTTTCTTATCTGAGAATCCAATTAAAATACACCATGGGAGGTAAAGTTCCTTATCTGAGAATACAATTAAAATACACCATGGGAGGTAAATTTTCTTATCTGAGAATCCAATTAAAATAGACCATGGGAGGTAAAGTTTCTTATCTGTGAATCTAATTAAAATACACCATGGGAGGGTATAGTTCCTTATCTGAGAACTCAAAAGACCAATATGTTGGAAATATGACCTTACAATATACAGTGATATGCAGATGTTCAAAAGCATGTCAAGGTCACTGTTCCTAAAGCATATCTTAAGTCAAGGTAAATGTGACCGAAACATTTCTGAAGTCTAGGGTCAAGGTGACCAAAACATTTCAGAAGTCTAGGTGAATGTGACCGAAACATTTCTGAGGTCAAGGTCACTGTCACCAAACCATATAATGCTTGAGTCAATGTCATTGTTACCAAACAAGTCTGAGGCAGTTTGACAAAGCCCTGTAAGGCCTGCATAAACATTTGGTGAGGTCTGCCGGGATATATGGAAGCATTTCCAAAAAGTCACTGAATGTTGTTTAAATTTTGTAGGTTTTGGTAAATGATGAAGAGTATCAGTCCACAAGCTGTTCCAGTAAGAAAGAGGCCAAAGCAGCAGCTGCCGAAGCCTTCTTTGTCCGTCATCGGAAATCTGGAAGTGAGTCCTACATGGATGTATTGGAACACATGACAGTCAACTCGGAGTCCAAGAACCAGACTGCTCAAAGTAAGTAGTTATGTGTGCGATGTAGAGTATGTTTTATGTAGCGGTTTTATTCATGTCGGAGATACTTTCACGGACCTCCAGGGTAGGTAAGGTAAGATGATGGATAAATTATGACCACTGTTTCTATATGACAAGGGTAACTGCTTTCTGACTTTAAAATTCCTAATTATGGAGATTGTTATAAGTTAAGAACGTTTATGAAACTGTGCCATATTATTGGTATAAATTGAGTTTTAATTTGCCTGAACTCATTTTATTTTTTAATAGCAATATTTTTATGATCTAAACACCAAAATATGTAATTTTTTTAATAAAATGTAATAAAAAAATTATTTACATTAATTATCACTACAGAACTGTATCCTGTTTCTGCATTAAATGAAGTAGCCCAGAGGTTAAAATGGGAGCTACCAGAATACCAGTACGAGTGTCTGTCGGAGTATCCTCCAGAGTTTGTTTGTAAGGTAAAAATAACATTGTACTGCATTCCATAATGGTTCTGTGTCAGAGACACAGGTTCACTCAATCTGTTTAAATACATATCCTCACTATTTCTATCGTGTGTAGGATCTGACAGCGACCAGTAGAAGGTCATGTGCAGATGACCTTTATTATTTCACTATCTAGGAAATGAACAGCCAATCAAAATGCACCTTGTAAATGGTGTTTGGTAGATGAACAAAAATGGTGGCGGATCGAAGCGGAGAAGAGAAAATCATTCAGGGCATTATATAACAATTTGATTAGTAACAGTATATTATTTACCATCAGTTATTATTTCTTTTCGGACAAACGAAAAACTACAAATCAAACAGATAATGTCTAATTATAAGAAGAACACACGCCTTGGCATAGAGACAGCTGAGCTGGGCGTGGCCATTTTTGTATACGGTCATTCAGGTTTCTCTCTACTTTACTCTGGTTTAACAACAAGTGTAGAAACAAATCAAAATTAGTTTTTCACTTTCATAATCTGGTAAGCAGCGATTTGATTGGTGAATACAAAGGTCATCTGCACATGACCTTCTACTGGTCACTGTCAGATCCTACACACGATAGTAATAGTGAGGATCTGTATTTTAATCAGATTGAGGTACACTGTAGTAATCCCTGTGTCTGTCTGGCGTCTGTCCATCTCAGAAATAATCTCGCAATCCAAGTGGCTGACTAAACTTGAAACATTGATACTTTGTAATGGATTTGAAAAGGTTTCAAAATCACTGTTACTTAAAAAGACTATTAAAGGGAAGGGCTGTCACAAAAATACACCATAGGGAGTTCAGTTCCTTATCTGACAATCCAATATGTTTGTAATATGATTTAAGGATATACAATAATATGTAGATGTAGAAAAGAGGTGAAAACATTTCTAAAGTCAAGGTCACTGTTACCAAAACATTTCTAAAGTCAAGGTCACTGTTACCAAAACATTTCTAAGTCAAGGTCACTGTTACCAAACATTTCTAAAGTCAAGGTCACTATTACCAAAACATTTCTTTAGTCACTGTTACCAAAATATTTCTAAAGTCAAGGTCACTGTTACCAAAACATTTCTAAAGTCAATGTCACTGTTACCAAAACATTTCTAAAGTCAAGGTCACTCTTACCAAAACATTTCTAAAGTCAAGGTCACTGTTACCAAAATATATCTCAATCCAAGGTCACTCTAACCTTACCAAACCATTTCTAAAGTCAAGGTCACTGATACCAAAATATTTCTTAATTCAAGGTCACTGTTACCAAAATATATCTCAATCCAAGGTCACTCTAACCTTACCAAACCATTTCTAAAGTCAAGGTCACTGATACCAAAATATTTCTTAATTCAAGGTCACTGTTACCAAAATATTTCTAAAGTGAAGATCAATTTGACAACTTTTATAACAGGAAGTCTGAGACAATTGAAGCCTTGCAAGGCCTGTATAGATATTTGCTGGGTTGTGATTGATGATCTGCCAGAATGTATGGAAGCACCACTGAACGAAAAACATTTTCACGGAATAATAATACTTCTCTTTGGTTGTCAGTGGGGGTGTTTGTGTCATACTGACAAATCTAGTTTGTGGTTATCTATCACGGCCATTCCAAAAAATCACTGAATGTTGTGTAAATTTTGTAGGTTTTGGTAAATGATGAAGAGTATCAGTCCACAAGCTGCTCCAGTAAGAAAGAGGCCAAAGCGGCAGCTGCCGAAGCCTTCTTTGTCCGTCATCGGAAATCAGGAAGCGAGTCCTACATGGATGTATTGAAACACATTGCGAGCAGCAAAGAGTCTGAGAACCACACTGATCCAAGTAAGTTTTATCACATAACTGACCCGTTCAACCATGTCAGACGGCCATGTCATAAATATGGTATTACACACATGTCAATATTGCAAAAAATTGTTCACTTCCCATGGGAAATTACCATTATTTTCTAAGCCAAAAAAAACATTCAGGTATCCTTACTTTCAACCCTACTTTTCCCTGCCAACCGTAGAACATTTTATCATCTAACTGCATCCAAAATTATTAATTCATAGAAAAGCCACGGAAAGCTCATAGTTGCTCATAAAATGTATGGTCTTTCTTTCTTCATCGATATAATTTTCCAGTTATAAAGGTTTCTTTCCTTGTTCTGATAAAGTTGATATTTGTTTTACAGGTTCTTAATCCTAGAGTTTCGGAGAAAAGAAGACAATGCAAGAAAGACAGATTACTGCAAACCCAACTTATTTTCGTGTTCGATTAATTTTAGCGTATTTTCGCAGGTGATTAAAATATCCGAAAATTTATCACTGCGAAAAATTTTTTAATCAGAGATATGCCAACTGTAGGAGTACTTTACTGTACTTTATGTAGGATTTGCGACTGTATTTATTGCAAAATTAAATCGCTGCGAACAAGTAGTTTCATATGGAAACGCAAAATTAGATGGCCGCGCAAACAAGTTGGTTAACAGTATGGACCAAGGTGCAACAAAGTTCTCTGTCCAACCTCAGGCAGCATTTTAGTCTGCGGATAAATAAATTAAAACTGTCTCCCATAAAATCACTTTTTCTGAAGTAATTTAGGGAAAAATTAATCAGGGCTATTCCATTAAAATATATACCGTATCTACCTGACCCCAGGACTCCAAAATAAATCACTTCTACCCACGGTTGGATTTCCTTTCTTTTGCTTCTATTTAATTTATTAAATAAATTCTATTGGTGGTACCCCTTAACAAAACCTGGAGTCCTGGGTTGGGGTAGATATTTTACTTGAATGGCCCTCCAAAGTGATATTGAAAATGTTCATATAATTATTTTGTTAAACTGGTTCAAGAATAAATTCTGTGATTGATTCATCAATTTGTTCATTGTATTTATAATGTGAAATTTTAAATGAAAACAATTTGTTTCATGTAGCACAATTGGCCACAGCGCAGCGTTCGTCATCTGTCTGCCTGGTGATTATTACAGCAATTTCTTGTGTATTGCCTGCTGGCTATACAAATTAAAACATAGAAAAATGTGCCTCCTACGGGCAGTTTGATGAAGCAGGGTATCTGATGAAATGTTTTCCTAAAACTGGAAAAAGTGTGGGCTATGTGATGTCTGTCAAATCAGAAATCGTATATTTCTCAAGTACAATTTGTATAAACATATTTTCAAGGAATTGTAACTGACAACAAACATTTGAATTCCAAATGCAGTCGTACGCAAGAGGAAGTGTCAATATGCAAAGTCCTAGCATGAAAGTAGCAAGTAAATACAACTCACAAGTACATTCAAAATCATCTGTTTACCCTAATTACAAAACCTATGGTATAGACGAGAGATTTAATGCCTGACATCAGCAGTAAAATTCTTAACATACAGAATTAAAATCTATTATTACAGACTGAAGTATAGTCATTTTGTAGCAGATAACTTGCAGGCAATATGCTGGAGGGGGCTATCGGAAGGTTTGAAATCAGAAAAAAAATATTTTTGGGTGTGCAGGCGATACGTAAGAAATATAATGGTACCATTTTAGTACTCCATCATCGTCAGATGATTTAAATTGACCTAGAGTGTTGGATTCGATCATGGTGTGGTCAGTCCTTCGACAATTCTTGTTAGACGATGGCCAAGGATAGATGGTAAATGAACTAAATTATGAAAAAAAAGATAATGGAGATGAAAACCATCTTTAAAGGTTTAATAGTTCGGCCATGATTTTTCAAATCTTGTAAAAGTGATGAAACATGTAGCATGATATCAATAAACACTGAATAGACCATCAACGAGCATTCGATTGTGTCCCGGGATATAGAAATTGACAGTCAAAGTTGACGGCTCCCAAGAAGCGAGAAAATTTAATGAGCTGACCGGTCACGTGGTACAACTTGTGTATAACAAATCTAAGAAATTCCCTATTCAGATTTGGTTCATAATTCACACCATATAGGTTAAATTATCAATCACACTATCAATTTCTACACCTGATTAGATTTTGGTCATCAGCAGTCAAGGTTAAAGGTCAGCTTGACCACTTCGGAAATAAAAAGGCTTGTGTAAAAGATATATCATGAACTTGACATATTTGGTTCACATTCATAGCATCAGCTATCATAAGTACTACACCTGATTGAACTTTGGTAGTCATCGGTCAAGGGTAAAGGTCAAAGGTCACCTTTTACCACTGCGGGAAATAAAAAGCTTGTGTACAAGATGAACCCCTTGACATAATAATTTGGTTCACATCCACAGCATCTGCTACCAAGGTCTACACCTGATTAAATGTTGGTAGTCATTATAGTCAAGGGTTACATGTCAAAGGTCACCCTCATTACTTTGTGGGGTTTATAAATCTTTGTGAAGCCCTGTTCACTTTGTTTTTATTTGCAAATGACTGCATTAATTGTGTACAAATTGATTGGAAGCAATGCTGAAGACTGCTATCCTGCATCAGAAATGAAAGTGCAGGGAATCAACTGGAGATCCGCCTAGACAAGTGTAATATCCCGAAGGTCATATATACCACAGAAACACCATAACAAACCAATGCAGTACCATTATCTTAGAGGTCACTTATTTGAAGGTACTATATTAAAAGCAATACGTGCCACTAAATATATTTGGGTGGACATCTCAACAAATCTTTTATGGAAACAACCATATCAATCAAGTTTAAGTAAAAAGGCATTAAACAACACCCTTGGATAAATCCTTGATTGGAAAAATCATCAGATTTAACAAGAGGCCCAATGGGCCTGTATCGATCACCTGGTATCAATCTCTGACTTACATTATAGTGTAATCCTGAGGTCACCTAAAATCTATTATTAAAAGACATTCAGAAAAACATTATAAGATAACATATTTAACCCATGTGACCTTGTAAGACAATGTCATTTTCAAATTTTGTTTGACTTCATCCAAGGAAGCTACCAGACAAATATCATGTCTCTAGGCCTTTGGATTTGTCAGAAAAAGTCGCTAAAAAGGTTTTAACAGATTTGACCCCTGTGACCTTGAATAAGGGTCAAGGTCATTTTTTTCTGAAATTATCAAGCTTCATCCAAGGTACCTTTCAGCCAGATATCATGCTTCTAGGGCTTTTGATATTTCAGAAGAAATCGTTTGAAGGTTTTAACAGATTTGACCCTTGTGACCTTGAATATTGATCAAGGTCATTTCTTTCCATAAACTTTGTAGGGCTTCATCCAAGGAACCTTTCAGCCAAATATCATGCTTCTAGGGCATTTGGTATTTCAGAAAAAAGTCATTTGAAGGTTTTAACAGATCTGACCCTTGTGACCTTGAATATTGTTCAAGGTCATTCCTTTTTGCAAACTTTGTCAAGCTTCATCCAAGGAACCTTTCAGCCAAATATCATGCTTCTAGGCATTTTGGTATTTCAGAAGAAATCGTTTGAAGGTTTTAACATATTTGACCCTTGTGATCTTGAATATAGGTCAAGGTCATTTCATTTCACAAACTTTGTCATGCTTCATGTAAGGAAGCTACCAGACAAATATAATGTCTCTAGGCCCTTTGGATCAACAGAAGAAGTCGTTTAAAAGTTTTAAAAGATTTGATCCTTGAGACCTTGAATATGGGTCAAGGTCATTTTTTTTCGCAAACTTTGTCGGGCTTCATCCAAGGAACCTTTCAGCCAAATATCATGCCTCTAAGGCTTTGTTATTTCAGACAAAGTTGTTTGAATGTTTTCACAGATTTAAACTTGTGACCAGGAATATAGGTCAAGGTCATTTCTTTTTGCAAACTTTGTTGGACTTCATCCAAGGAACCGTTCAGCCAAATATCATGCTTCTAGGGGTTTTGGTATTTCAGAAGAAATTATTTGAAGATTTTAACAGATTTGACCCTTGTGACCTTGAATATTGTTCAAACTTTGTTCAGCTCCTTCCAAGAAAGCTACCAGCCAAATTTCATGTCGCGAGGCCTTTCAGTATTTTAGAAGAAGTCGTTTAAAGGAAAAAGTTGACGGACGCCGCACCATCACAAAAGCTCACTTGGCCCTTCGGGCCAGGTGAGCTAAAAGTGAAGAGACCAAGGTCTGTGTATATACTTTGCTCCTGTGTGACCTCACCTGGAATACTGGAATCTTTTGTATGGAGTTCTCACACTAAGAACTAGATTGGTCGGCTGTATCAATATTTAAAGGAGATCACTCTTCATACCACTAACAGATCTAGTGACATACATGTAATAACACCTGTAGCTATAGTACAAGTGTATCTGGCATGTACAGTCCCTATAACGAGCTACTATACGTCTCTGGAATCAAGGCATCTCGAAATCCAACTAATAAGTCATGTATAAAATATCACTTATGATTTAGTAGATTCGGCATTAATAGTACTTCGATCAGTGTGGTACGTAGCACTTTAAATTGTCAAAAGATCCGGACTATTGCAAGGATGCTTGAAATAGTACACGAACATATACCACGTCTCCCAAACACGCACACACCCAACACACACCCACATCACATACACTGGGAAACCGTCCTTAAATTACCCTGGCTGTTAATAGGACGTAAAAACAATCGAACCAGGACTACTTGAAAGCCTCTTCACCCTCTATCATGGATCAATTCCTCTTTTAAATTCTGCTGTCTCTCTATACCTCTAAAAACACTTCTAGAATATGTCATCAGTATATCTTCATGTCTATAGTTCCCAGCTTGAATTTACTTTCTGCCTCCAAAGGAGGAGCTATCTATACGGTCACATTTTACCACATGCTGGATTTCTTATTGACCAGACGTGGTATAAAATTAAAGAACTTTACCAGGTGGAGCTAATCCCCAGTGCCTCTATGCTAGCCAGATAAGTCAAACTGAAGAACACTACTCAGATATATGGTATGAAGCTATCAAGTTTGTTCAAATGAATGACCTTGACCCACTGTCAAGGTCGCAGGGGTCAAATCTGTTATAAATCGTCAAACATGAACTTTTTCTCAATAATTAACCAAAATGTGGAGAATAGTGATATTTGGTATAAATCATGAAGGGCTACCAAGTTTGTTCAAATGAAAGACTTTTACTCATTTTCAAGGTCCCTGGGGTCAAATGTCTTAAAATATTCAGGAATCTTCTTCTCAATAAACAAAAGGCCCAGGATATTGCATGATGTTGGGCCTTTTGGATGCTGGGATGAAGGGCTATCAAGGTTTTTTGGGGATAAAGAGTTATCAAGATTATTCAAATGAATGACCTTGACCTAATTTCAAGTTCAAAAGTGTCAAATTTCTTAAAATCTCTAAGCCACACTCTTAACAACTTAACGACCAAGGGTACTGATAATTGGTCTCAATGTATCATGCTTTGATTAAGGTCTACCAATTTGTTGAAATGAATGACCTTGACCCACATTCAAAGTCATTATGTTAAAAATCTTCATGCAAAGAACTTCTTCTCAATAACAAAAATGCCCAGAATACTGATATTTTGATCTTACAGATATGCTAGCTGGCCATGGGATGAAGGGCTACCATTAAGTTTGCTGATATGAATGACCTTGACCCACTTTCAAGGCCATAACCCCCCCCCCCCCCCCCTCGGGATGGTGGGGCAGGTAAAATAGGAGAAAGAGGTAAGTCCTTTAATTTGGTTATTAGTCATAAAGTACTGAATAGGTTTGAACCAAATTAGGTCAGAAACATCCTTTGGGGAAAGGGAACAGATTTTGCTTAAATAATATGACACTAACCCGTGAGGCTTTATAGCTGGGGCAGAAGGGGCAGAAATTAAGTAGTTAAGCAATAGTTATGATATGTTAAAATTTAATGAATTATTTTGATCTCAGACTTCAATATTATATCTGCATCTGTATTGTAGTTCAATTTTTAGATTTAAAAGTGTGAGTTTATGGCAGGTAATTAAGTGATCTAGGCCTATTTGGCCTCTTTTTTCATGGTACAACTTTGAAGATGAAACTGTTTGATCAAAACATGTTGTTGCAGTGCATTTTGCAGATGATGAGGCAACCTGGTCAGCCTGGCCTGTTCATATTAAAATTTATTGCTAAAACACAGGGTCATTACGTACGTATACTTAATTCAGTTACTCTCACCATCGATCCGCCAAAATCCGTACCTCCGTCTTTTACCCCTTCTCAAAATAATGAAACGTCTATGTGAGTACGATTTTCGTAGGAACTTCCGGTAGATCGAACGCACTTCGTTTTGATCGTTTTGTGGTTTGCGCGCTTTATTTATGCTAGCCATGGGTAAGTCAGTGATCATTAAGTTCTTGTGATATGTTACTGCCAGGCCTATATTATTGCTTTACTATTCAAACGTCTAAAGGACCCTTAAAATAACTCGAGTAATCATATTGTAGCAGGAGGCGGGCGGCCGCTCGGCCCAGTGTGTTACTGTTGATTCACCTTTTCACGAAGTTGTGACAAACTTCGCCCGTCTACAGGTTGGAACTGGGTACCTGTTTATAATGAGCGGGAGCTCGAAGAGGTGGGGGGGGGGGGGTGTCCGACAGGTCCTCATAACGCTAGTGTATAATGATTAACTGTATTTTGAACAGTCCTTTTTTCATTCTGTAAATGCGTTTTCAACATTTCGGCCCAAACGGGTAATAAATTAGTACCCACAGAAGACTTTGTGAAATTGTTACTGGAATGGGTAACTGTTGCCCAAATGCAGGATTATTACGTATACGTGCTCAACCTATCTTACATTTGTTTTTCTGCAAAATATGAAAATGTCCACTCCATTTCAAATTAAATACGTATACTACATGCATATTACCTGGTTACTGATCTTGAAATGATCCTGTTTTAGTTTTTGAAGAAACGAGGATGATTTGAGTGTTTGACAAGTTTAAACAAAGTATCCTGATCCACCATGTCGTCCCCAGAGGTGGAGAGGTTTGAGGTCACTGAAGATGACCTGGCCCACGAGTTCAACCAAAGACCTGGACGCAGAATTTCTAAAAACAGAGCCATATATGGTATATTTATATAGTATGCATTTATGCACAGAATGATTATGCCTCACATTATAAGTGTAATAATTTAAGGACAATACATGTACAGCATAACCTGTCTAAATGGGATGTCGCATGCGCATGCACTAGGACCACAGGTGTCCAGAATGTAGAGGTTGGATAGTGGATGGAAAAATTGTGAACTAAATAAAATTAACAAAAAATGAAAGGTACCAATTACAGAGTATTTAATAATTTGAAATTAAACACAAAAATAAAGACTCAGGATATTGGTATGCTGTCTTAGCATTCTGTAGATAGATTATTTTCTAAAAAAAGGTCTGTCATTGTTTTCTGTGTGTAATGTGAAGACTTTTTATGTACAATGATGTTTTCTGTCATAGTTTTTTTAAGTCAGACGCATGTTTCAAATATTGTTCTTTTTTAATGGAAAACTAATATAAAATCTGAAGATGCTGGTACACTGTCATGAAATGATATTGAATAGTCGTAATTGAAGTCTTCAACAGAGTTTGTTTCAATCTGATTAAAATCATGTGTATATATTTATGCATATGTTATAATACATTCTCACTCCATATCTTAACATCTGACAGAAAGTGGCAGCAGTTCATTAAAATTCCTATTTGAACTAGTGAAAGGGTTAATACTGCTGAAAATAAGCTTAATCCCATCATTAATATATTTATATGTGGTAATTAGTCCCCTACCGGCAACACCGGTAGGGGACTTTTAGTTAACTTCCGTCTGTCTGTCACCTTGTTGGATTTTCGAGCATTATCTCTGCAATGAGTGTACATATTGAACTGAAATTTGGTATACAGATAGGATAATTTGTTTAATGAATCAATGCATCTTTATATAAAGCTTGTGGGGGCCGGTAGGGGACTTGTATTGCTACCGCAATACTCAATATGCTTGTTATTTTAGGAATGTGGGCAGAGGACAGTGATGAAGATGAAAGGCCCACTATGGGGTTTGGTCGAGGGCCTCGTGGAAAGAAAGACTATGGAGTACCGGTCAGCTTTGTTAGTGGCGGACTGAAGCAAGGAAGCAAGATTTCAAAGGAAAAGAAAATAAAAGAAGAAGATGAGTTTGAAGAAGATAAGGTAACGTTTCTTAATGGCCAGATAATTTGGTCCATTGCTCCTCATCTGGATACCAGAAAGTATGCAGGGGATTGAGTACAAGTGGGCTCTTGAGGAAATAGATTCAATCTCATGATCAACTGGCAAAGGAGCAAGTGCTTGTAGTTATTGTAGTTTACTAGAAGTGTCAACCTAATGAGTTTTGACCTGAAAAAGCCCACTGTCCTGTTGAAACTGGTCAAAATTTTCAATAATTTACAAGAACTACTTGCTACGAATTTGCCTCTTGTGATTGAATCTATTTCTTAGATATAAAAAGAAGCTATGTAATTTTGTTTTAGACTACAAGATCTTGGGCCTTAAAAATGTGGGCTCTTCACTGCTAAAGATTTAAAAAAAAGATATAAATGTACATTTCACAGTGTCAAATGTGAAATGCTAGCATAAGGTTCCAGAATGACCCCTCCTGACTCAAATTTTAGGCTGGTGACATACATATTTATCTATTATGGCCCTGTTGAGAGGGCACTATTGCCTCATAGTATTGTCGAGGGATGAAATAGTGCCTAAACCGAAGACGAGGGCACTATTCCATCACGAGGCAATACTATGAGGCAATAGTGCCCTCTCAACAGGGCCATAATGGGTTTAGTACATCACCCTTCGGCTTAGATATACACCAAAACTTGTTTTATTATGATAAACCATGGTCAGCTTTCGGCCGATTCCAAAGTCGGACATTTTCAAGCAACTCATGATCCATGTCTATTTTCGCGCCAATAATCGTGCTCTCCAAACATAGTGACGTAACTTAATAGTGACGTCATAATGGATTCACGTTGAATATCGCGCCAAATTTGATAGTGCCCGGGTGAGCGGGCACTATTGCTGCATAGTACCCATGTGTGTAGCCAATGGGAAAGCAGTATTCAGTCACGTGATATACTAATAATAATTATGTCAGTTTATTATATTTTGCAAACTCAGGATTTTATCACATTTTTACAATCTGAATCATGTATGTGAAATAAAGTGAAAAATACTGGATTTTTAGAAAATTGATTTTGTTAGATAAACTTGAACTCTTTTCTTCTATCTTTTCAGGATTCAGATTCGGACGGTGGCGGTCAATCTGTACCCATTGTCCAGGCCCCTTTAAGGTCACAGGTCCCTATTGTACAGCCCCCTTTAAGGTCATCAGGTGCACCATTAAAGGGTAAAGCAGGACCACCTGGAGGCTCACGAAAGTTTGCTGGCTTGACTAATCAGGACAAGTAAGTAGATAGAGAATTTCAATGTCTTACAACTTCATGAGAATTTTAATGCCTTACAACTTCAGCAGTGTTCAATCCAGGATTTGTAAAAAGAGGGCCAGTTGGGCCCACAGTGTTAAAAAAATGGGGGCCATTTTTAATAAAAAATAATGAAAAATTATATAATATATCTAGAACACAAAAAAAACTTTCGCTGTCTAATTTGTCCTTCTGAAATTAATCATCCTAATAGCACCGGTCCTGACAAGGCATTTAAATGATTATGTGATGACTGATGTCTTATAAGAGGTGACGTTTGATAGTTTGTGCAATCATCATTAAATATGTAACTTTTTGAAGTCTGATTTTATATATATTTCACATCTTATTCCTGATTTGGAATTTTATTATAGTCAATAAAAAAAATTATCGTAACATAAATTGTGTTTGAAATTTACGTTTTTTTCGATAGAGTAATATTAGCATGTTTCCGTTCGGTTTTATTTTCCCGGACTTTTCCTTATAATTACTTGCTAAAGATATGTGCATGTGGCTGTCTTCTCTTAAATAAAGTCACTGACTTGTTTTACTTTCCCATCTGAAGTATTCAGATAATCTGTACTCATATCAAAACTATAACGAAACCATGCTTCGTTGACAACAAATTACGTTTCCAAATCTGAATCCCCGAAAAGTTTGTTTTTAACATGGGATCATGAAACTGACTATAAGTCTCGTTATGAACTTGCTTCTTTACTTCCTGTGTAAATACTACGTAGATAAGTTGATCACGGATGAGTTTGAGACTAATAAATCTTTGCCTGTTCAGTAAATTTAATGGCAGAAACAAGAATTAAGCACTTCACAAATGGTAATCTAATTGCTCCGGCCCGGCCAAGCAGTGTTTTGAGATTGCGCCGTTTGTTTGGCAAAGGGGTCATCGGCGCAATGGCGCGGCCTGGATTGAACACTGCTTCAGTATTCTTTAAATTTAAAAACATTGCATTGGTCATATATAAGGGATTAAGCAGGTAATTAGCTTCATGTACTCAAGTGAACCTAAATTATTTGTGTACAGGTTGTTCATGACAAAAAGGTTTTGTATTTGTTTAAATTACTGTGAAAGTAAATATTTTTGCATGTGGAATTTTTTGCTTAATCAACCTCTTAACTGTTCAGGGGAAATTTCCGCACTGTCAACCAAGCTGTTTTGTATTGTGTGCCTATAATACTACAGGACACTTCAGAGTAAGAGAAGTGTTTATGTATTCGCATGTTGAGTTATTCACAGAGATTTAATGCAAGCGAAATAAGCGAAAATTTCCACACAGTGAAATATTCCACTTTTACATTAGTTTGAAAACTAGGTATTCTGAATATTTATGGAGTAATCAACATCACACTAACATTGAACTTAAAAGGTAAAAGAATTGTCAGAAAATCAAAACACCATTTAAACATTTTTTTGCCAAAAAAAAGGTTGGTCAGAATCTGTTTTTCTATAATAATTGCTTATTGTTTGCTTTTAAAATTTCCTTCAGGTCATTTGGCAGTTGGGAAAGACATACTAAAGGTATTGGTCAAAAACTTCTCCAAAAGGTAAGCACTAGTACCACAGCAATTGGTACAGCAGGTCAGCAGTGATAAAGAAATGTTAGGCTGGTCTGTACAGTCACTGTGGTACATTATCAATGGCTAACTTTATTAATATATGGGTGGTCGGGTGGTGCAGTGGATACCCTACTTGCCTTTCACCAAGGCAGCCAGGGTTCGATTCCCCGACTGGATGTGATGAGTTAAGGGGGTCACCTCCGAGTACTCCAGTTTCCTCCAACAATAAGACTCGTGCACTAATATCCGGGTCAACAAGAATGATTAGTATAAATTGGATAACTTGTTTCATAATTGTTGCAAAATAAATAAAGTTTAAATTAATATATGATTTATTAATAAAGCAAGAAATATTTAAAAAACAAAACAAAAACAATAATAACAGAAATCATGTTATGGCTTCAACACTTTATGTTAATTTTAAACCATTTTAGCTGGATTCAAACCATTTTAGCTGGGTTATAATAGAACAGAGTTAACATTATCAAATGTATATAACTAGCAAAAAAAAGAATGTTATTTTTTCGAGCAAATATCAAGTAATGTTTTTTTTTTTTAAGTATAAATTGAGAAAAATATTTATATTTTTTTGGAAAATTATTTTCTTACACAAATTCTGCTGAAACAATTTATATAAAATAAATTGTGAACTTATGACTTTTGTTTATGTAGATGGGATACAAACCGGGCGAGGGTCTCGGTAAAACGAGTCAAGGTATTACCACACCTGTCGAGGCAGTCAAGCGGAAAGGTCGAGCAGCTGTTGGAGCCTATGGAACGGAGAGGTCAGAAAGGTCACTGCAGGACTACCCTGTGTACGACTCGGAAGAAGAGGAAGATAAAAAGTTTCAGTCCCAGCTTCAGCAGTGGAAAAAGAAACCAGAGGTAAATCTTTGGGTTAAGTGCCCTTGGTAGTATATTTTTCTCAATTTAGCCTTTGCACAAAAGGTTTTCAGCTCTGACACTGCTGGCACTACCAGGAGGCCCTGGATATTTTCTCTGCCCAAAACACTTGTACTGTGGTGGTTCATTTTGTACTGTAAACGTCTCACAAAGTATGGTTTTGGTTTTCAGAAATTACTTAACAATTTCCGTAAAAATCATATGGGAACAATTTGTCCAGTACTTTCCAGTAGTCACATTTTTAGCAGTGATACAAGGTACCTTTAAAGGTCTGATATAACTATTTTGGTTATGTGTAACTCTATGATACTGTAAAAGTCGAAATTTCACGAGTGTAATTTTTCACTTAGTCAGCCTCCAATATCTTCACGATGTGGAAATCTTTGCGCTTCCAGTCCGTTGATTTGTACTGTGTGCCTATAATACTAATTTACACTATGGCGTTTGAGTAGTATACATATTTACTATATTTTCATGTAGATTATATTGGCAAAGATTTAATGCAAGCAAACATTTTCACACAGTGAACAATTCCACTTTTTACAGTATATGTGTTAGCAAGCAGTTCATATTGGAATATTATTTCTTTACAGGGCAGTAAGAAGAAACCAAAGTATGTCTACAAAACTGCTCAGGAGCTCATTGACATGGGAGTGACCAAGAAACGGCCGCAATTGTCAACGTCATCTAAAGTCAAGGTCATCGACATGACGGGCAGAGAACAAAGAGTTCTGTCAGGTAAATTTGTGTTTAAAAAGTGGGAATTCATAATCAGAAATTGATCAACAAAGTTGATTTTTTTAATCTGATATAACATATTTGGGGAATGTGAAAAATATTGGAGACTCATTACATGCCCAGGTTTGTTCAATTTGCATGCCAGGCTGTTACGTGCAAATATCTCGGCACAGAACTGAATAGATAGAGGAAAAGATTAGCCACACTAGTGAAATATATTTGTTATCACTTAATAAACTGTTAGATATTCTGTTTATTACATTTTCATAGCAAAATCTATCCTGGCAGCTTTTCATTTTCCCGACTGTCATTTGAAAACAGTATTTTGATTGGTCAATTAGAAAAAAGTGATGTTTTTCACAAATGAGGATTATCACTTTTATAGAATGAATAGTTTTTGATTGTCACTGGTTAAAATGTAATATTATATATTCATGTTTTTGTCTCTCCTTTGACAATCGTTGAGAAAAAGGAGTCAATAAAGGTATTGTTTTTTTCGACATTGATATGCAATTGTATTGAAATTTGGTCACATTACTCATACTATCTATCATACTCAGCACCTTACCTCAATTTACAGCAAATTGTTTGACAGGTTTGGAATTTTAGAGTAAAAGCATATGAATTTGGAGAATTTGCATTAAACACCAATTTTGTCAAGTGTCATTGTTATCAGATTGAATTGAAATCTGGCCAGGTTACTGTACCATCATACTAAACAAGTAACCCCAATTTGGATGAAATTTATTCACGAGTTCTGCAATTAAGGGGTAAAAACTCTGATTTTTGGTGTATTTTGAGAATTAATAACAATTCATTTTTCAAGATGTTATTGTATCCAATTGAAATAAAACTTGATCACATAACTCATACTATCATACTGAACACTTGAATTTACAGCAAATTGTTTGACAGGTTCTGGTATTTTGGGTAAAATCATCTGAATTTTGAGAATTTGCGTTTAAACTCCACTTTCTACAGTGTTTTTGATATCCAATTGAATTCATAGTTGACCAGGTTACTGATACCATCATTCTTATCACTAATCAATGTACGAAAGGCAAGACATGTAATTACGTTTACCCGGTAATTCTTCTATTTCTACAGGCTATCATGCTATAGCCCATCGCCATGACAATTCTGAGCTGGAGGAGGAGCCTATACCTAGTCGGACCAATCAGAGGCGAGCATTTGATCTGCCAGAACTGACCCATAACCTGAATCTCCTTGTTGACATGGCCGAAGAGGATATTGTGCAAAATGACCGCAAGTATGTAACGGTCAATCCTCTATGTATGTTTTAGGAAAAGTTGACGAGGATTGATATTTTTTTTCTTGCTGTCACCCTGCTCAGTGTTCACAATCTCCTGTTGTTTCAAATTTTGCAATAACAGATTGATATGTGTTAAGATTCTACATGGAGTTTACTTTCACGATTACTTTTATTGCTATCTAGTCAGATAGATTCTTTGGTAGTTTGGTGGTGCAGTGGATAGCGCACTGGCCTTTAACAAGGCGACCAGAGTTTGATTCCCCGACTGGACATGAAAAGTTATATATATTGGGTCACCTGCCCAACCAAGTGGGTTTTCTCTGGGTACTCAGGTTTCCTGCCAACTGATAAGTTTTGTCCAAAAAACGTTCAAGGGAAAAGTCAATATTTTCAAAATCATGGTAGTCAGTCGAAACATAAGTTTCATGGTTTTTGATGAACTTATTCGGGTAGTTGAACTGAGACAGAGAGAAAAATATTCTTTCATGACCAAAGGTGTATGATAAGGAAATTCCCTCTCAGGATTTTCAAATTCATATAAGTGGCATATCAGTATTGTTAATGTTTGATATAAAGCAACAAATCTGGACCTTGTCATAATTCTGACACCTCCAGATTTTTTACTCTTGGAAGTTCAATTTACAGACGTGTGACAGAACAATGTCGTGTAAATAGAAGTATTGTGGTTAATACCTAGTGTGTATTAGTTCACAAAGTTTTAGATTTTTAACTTAAAATGAACCATTTTGTGTGTTTACAGGTTGCGGTACCTGAAGGATCATATTGTGAACATGCGATACGAGAAGGAACGACTGGATGAGATTTGTAGCCAGGAGGAGAGACAGAGGGAGAGACTGAGAAAGGTGCTCGACATTGTTGATATGTGAGTCACCAAAACCTCAATCATGACTACCGTGACCGTCTTAATTTTAGAAAAACAGGTTTAAAAGTTTAATATTCAATTTCCGGTTTGATTAATCAGATCTGATATTGTCACAGATATAAATAAAATCAGATTGTGTATCGAATAATGATGAATATGAACGTAAACTTATCGTTCTCATTTTATTTGGCTGTATTCTTTTAATGTTGTTGTACATGTGTTATTCGATAAAAGGATTTATATAAATTTGATTATTGTGAATCACAATACAGTAGAACCTCATTACTTGAACTCATATAACTGGAATACCCTATTTAATTCAAAGTATTTTATCAGTTCCGGCTAATTTTACGTTAAACATTCACACTCACTTAGCACGAATACTTGAATCACTCAAAGTTTTCTGACTGTCCTTCTGACTTTGAGACAACAAAGTAGACTGTACTAATTCATCCCCAGGTCTCCCTTGAGTTTCCTACAGCTAAGTACATATACCTGATGGTGGCCCATCTAGCTAGTAATTCGGCTGGTACATGTAGAGTGTATGAAATATATGAGGATGGGTGGTTGAGTGGTTAAGGTGTTCCAACATTCTACCACTAGCTCTCCACCTCATGGTTGTACGTTCGAATCCTACGTGGGGCAGTTGCCAGGTACTGACCGTAGGTCGTTGGTTTTTCCCTGGGTACTCTGCTTTCCTCCACCTCCAAAACCTGGCATGTCCTTAAATGTCCCTGACTGTTAATAATAGGACGTAAAACAAAAATAAACCAAACTAAACCAAGCTATTCAGCCGATACATGTAGAGTGTGTAAAATGTATGCTGTGTCTCCCCATTTTATGTTGTCTGGACATCTTCTCCTTAGATTTTTGTTTATTTTTTTTCTCACCTGATTGATGAATTATGTTTCGGAATCTATCAACTTGGGTACACAGAACATCCACTAGGGGATGGTGGTTCCTATTTGTCCTTGGGAATATATTATCGATTATTGAAAGTGTTAAGTTTCCTTTTGTCTTTTGGTGAAAATCATGAAAATATCATAAAAATGATCATTAGGGCCAAAAATGTTCATTTTTACTAACTTAGTAAACTTAATTTTAAAGTTTTTGAACATTTGGGTTTGGATTTTTTCCAGGGATTAGTAACAAAATGTGGTTTTCTTGTTTTATAACACATAGGTGTCAACAGAGGACCCAACCAGACTGTGATAACCCAATGTCGTTGTCCGAGTGTGCAGCCATCTTTAAATCTCTCCAGGAAGATTATTACGAGGAGTACAAAATGTACGACCTCTCCTCTCTGGCCATAGCTCTTGTCTTCCCTATGGTAAGTATGCTGACAGACTTCACCAATACTTCATACCATCTTATTTAATATGGCCCAACAGATTCTGTGTACATGCCAGGGAGGGTAGGGGATACTGGTAGAAGTCAGTTTATCTGTGTATCTGTAGTAAAAAGATTTGGTATAAGGTATCTCAGGAGCCCCTTGACAGATTCAGTCATGTTTGTAATATCAAATTGTACACCTTGTTAGGTAAAGTTTAAGGTCATATTTAACCACGTTTGAGGTCAAAATCTTGTGTACAACCCTTTGTATCACACCCTGTATATTTTGGAGGCACTGTAGTCTAGTGTTAGGACGCCAGGCTCGTGATCAATGGTTTGCGAATTCGAGTCCCGGTTACGGCACTTGGGTTGTATTCTTGAGCAAAATACTTTACTCTACTTGTTCCAGTCTACTCAGCTGTAAATGAGTACGTGGTTGGGTCATGCTAGAAATTGTGAAATGCTAGCTGTGAGTGCCAAAATGACAGCACCGGTTATATGCTCCCCAGGGAGTTGAGAACAGTAACAATATTGGCTGGTTGCTAAAGCCCTATAACCACGGATAATAATTTGTGAACCACTTTGAGACGGCCTTTAAGGTTGTGATAAAGCGGTATATAAGAACCTTGAATTATTATAAGTATTATTATGTAGGTTTATTTCAAAACTCTTTGGTGTGATATCATCAATCACTACAATTATCAATTTTGATTTTCTTAAAATTATTGATCTCTGAATCGAAAACTATCATCACGTTGAATACAAATGATAGTTGAAAACATTTAAATATTGTTTGAACAACTGTTTGGATTTTACATAGATGAAGACACATTTTACTGACTGGGATCCCTTGAAGAGCCCCGCTCATGGCCTAGAGACTGTGAGGGAGTGGAAAGCCCTACTGGAGGACTACACTAACAAACTGGTGGCGGGGCCCCTCACAGGGGGACAGGACATGGACGTGTATCAGAGACTTCTGTGGGACGTTTGGCTGCCATTTGTGAGGAAAACAGTGTTGTAAGTATATACTAAAGCCGTAAACCATCAAGTCGTAACTAAATTTTGGATCTTATCCTTTCTTTATAAACAACTTTTCTCCTTCCCAATGTCTCCCTTTACGCTACCTTACTTTTTGGCCCTTAGTTTAGCATTCACCCCTGTAAGGAAAGCTTTGGTTTCTGTCTTGGAGACATACCAGAGAAAAATGGTACATCTATTTACTACTCCCTTCTTCAATTGGTTTACCCGTTGCCAGTATAATGTGACAGGATGGGAGGTTCTGCTGGGGGCCTTGGCAGTGTGCTTCAGTGTGCTAGCACTACAAAGTCAGTATCAGTTCGGCACTTTCGCGAGAAGTCGACTTACACGAGCACACCGCAGCCTCTCCAATGACCAGGCACTCCACCCATACACTTACATTGGATACAAAGGGAGGCTGTAGATGTTGATTCATTTGTAGGGCTCAAATAAATAAAACTGAACTTTTCAAGGTTGTAATCCAGGTTATTTGATCCATTAATAAGGGCTGTTCCAGAATTTCCCATAAGGGAGGGGCGGGAGGCATTTTTTCGAAGACCTCACCATTAATGATTCCATCGAATATTAAGAGATCTAACATAGGAATCGTTTGAAAATCTTGTTTTTTAACCCTACAACTCATAATACATTTAATTTAATACAGGTGCTTCCCACCTCCCCCACACGATAAATTAGGGAATAGCTAAAATAGATCCTAGCATTTTTTATTTATAATGAATGAAAATGTATGAGGAAGATGACAAAATGATTTAATTATTAATAAGTAATTTTCATTATGGTATTTTCCACTCAATTTACAGGACATGGAATGTTCGTAGCTGTGACAATTTGATTGAGCTGTTGGAGACGTGGATGCCAGTGCTTCCTGGATGGGTGATGGAGAACATCCTGGACCAGCTTGTGTTGCCACGGTTACTACAGGAAGTGGAAAACTGGAATCCCTTGACAGACACAATGCCAATTCATGCATGGCTGCACCCCTGGTTACCACTAATGGGCGAAAAACTAGAGCCACTGTATGCACCGATTCGACACAAACTTGCAAATGCCCTCATCAACTGGCATCCATCCGATTCATCAGCGAAGGTCATTCTGCAGCCGTGGATGAAAGTATTCAAGCCTGGGCACACAGAGGCATTCCTCGTCAAAAACATCCTTCCCAAACTTGCCATGTGTATGACGGAGTTCACTATCAATCCACACCAGCAGGTCCTAGGTCAGTCTGTATTTCTGGTAGTTTAACAAGTCGGGGCTTCGCTTAAATATTGTGATATTGAGAAATGTCATTATCATCTATATACTGCTTTATACCACCTACCGGTATCATGATAAACTCAATATCATGATCTGACAGTGTGAGAAGAAGTTGAGAATGATTTGAGAAGATCTTGAGAACAAATTTTCCCATTTTACAGCACTTGAGAATGTATTTTCTCAAAAAAGAATGTCTACTCGTGAATACATGACGTCATTTCCGGAAGTAGTATCCCAACAAAAGTGATCCACGTAAGAAAAGAGTCCGTCATAAAAAAAACTAATGAAAAAAATATTTTAAAAATAAAAACACCATTTCAAGCGTAAATATGCATATAAGGAAGTCAATGGCAATACTTTTGTTTTCAAATTATATTTTTTCACATAATTTTAGTGTTCATGGTATTCCTCCACGCAGATCTTGTGTTTGTGTACGTTTGCCAGAGACAGATCGCAATCGATGACCCTTGAAATCATTTCAAATCTATGGTTTTTTAATTGACATTTCTTATATTAAGAAAATCCATGGGAAATTCATGAAATTTCACTCAAATGTTTACTAGTGTATGAAGAACAAGTATTTGTGTTGTAATTAGCCGAAAAACTGCAGAAATCGTTTTTGGGTGAAAAACTGATATTTTCAGGAAAAACACAAGAAAGAACGAAATCAACTACTCACATATTTCTTTTTGATGTATTGCAATGCTAACGTTATATATACATATAAAACAGAAAAGAAAACAAACATTTAACATTAATATAACTTTTATTCAACAAAACAAACACATACATGCATGCTTTTCACCAACATTTCTAAATTTCCGAAAATTGTGTGGATGAAAATTTATTTTTTTTAAATGGTGTTTTGAATAAACAGTTCTTATTTAAGAATGCATAAAAAAATTGAACCAAAAAATATTATTTCACTTAGAATTTGGGAAAATAATCAGACAACAGGGCATAATTTTATGAAGTATAGATTTTCCCCTATCACATAAATATCTAAATATAAATTGATAGAACCACGTGTATTGAAAATACATATAAGGAACATTTGAGTTAACCCTAATTTAAACAACCCCGATACTTCACAAAAAGAAATGTATATAAAACAGATTTTCAAGTCCATACCTATTGAAAGTCAAAACGACAGACCAACATCAACAGCTGTCACAACACTTCAATTTCACAACACGTCTATCCGACACTTACTGTGGCACTTTCGGTTCGTCGCATTCTCTTCCGTTGGGTAGGCCTACTGTATAACATTCTCTTTTGAATGAGGCAAAGGTGCAGTGTTAGTGTGGACGAGCAACACTTGAATCACTGTTGATTCACTCATTAAATCACAATATACTTGCTTCGTCAGAAACTGTCCGCCTCGCGGATCTTGTTGCTGCTCAATGTTTACATTGGATTATTCAATCCGGTAAAATCATTCTAGTCTCTCTAAATAGTATCCATTTAATGCATTGAAAGTAGTGAGATATTAGGTTTATCGATTGTTTCAGCCTGATATGTATGGATAAACTCGCCTGGCGTCAGTCACACAAAAATAGTTAAAACAAGCATTTACGGCGTTTATTGAAAGTGATATCATGAGAACATGTTGTATTTGATATCAAATTCATATAAAACAATGTGTTTGTTGAATGATGCAGTTGTAAAGAATTGAAGCGGGCATATAGGTCGCCCGGGTGTCTACGTTAACATAAGATCAGGTTGATACAGTCGATAAATTCTCAACCAACTTAACCTTCTAGCTTTTACATAGCTTTTATCAGACACTTGTACATTTGCCGGATTGAAAACTGCATGATCATCGGCATATGCACGGTGAATTTCTTACCCACGATAAGTATCACATTTTATATCCGTCAAAGCGGCCATGTTTTTGCCAAGAACGATAATCAACGGACGGAGAGACCTTAACTCTTTCCGGAAGTCATTACTAGGCTCACCCCCAGACGTTTCGGCCAAAATGGTGTCTCTTTGTTGTGTTTGCGTATTGGATATTATGCCGAAATAATGCAGGTAAATGTAAACTAATGCTCTTTTCGGTTTTTCTATAGTTAGAAGACATACATAAATGTATTTTCGCAGCAATATTTTCGTCAGATGTGGTACCAATATGTACAGCTAAAGCATTCGCCACCATGATGTTTATATTGGTGATGTCACGTTTTTTGTCGTCTGTATACGACAACGATACGGAAAGAGTTAAACAATTTTCTCATCACTCAGTGTTAATAAAACATTGAGTCCACCTGTGGTGGCTATTCAATTTTATCCACGTGCTTGCGATGAGAAAATTCTTCTCACAAAAACCCCTGACAATACAGTGTGATAATATATAATTACTACAGACATTGGTAAGTAGAAGTCAATCTTAACACTCAGACAAAGAAGATTGATTCATCAATTCTTTTATTATCGGCCGAGTTCATCAGTCAATTTATTGTCGACTGGTTTCGCCATTTAACTCATTGGGCTTTTTCAGGACAGGCCGGTTTATCCGTCAATTTATTGTCGACTGGTTTCACTCCATGTTTACTTGGCTTCTTCATGTCCTGAAGAACCCCAAGTTAGGTGAAACCGAAGCCAGAGTAACACCAAACTGAAAAAAGCCCAAGTAAAGCAAAACTAAAGCCCGAGTAAGACCAAACCAAATGCTGAGTTAAGCAAAACCAAAGCCAGAGAAAGGCAAATCTGAAGCCTGAAAAAAGTGAAACCTGAAAAATAAAGAACTGATGAACCATGTCTTTGATCATCTGATGGACTTCCACTTAACTGTACCTTCTCCATTTTCTTCTACAAATAATGTCAGTGTGCCAATTTATCTTTGTGCTTATCTTTTTAACGCTTTGCCTGCTAAGTAATGGTGCTATCTCCCTAGACCCAGGCACTGAGCATTTGTTGTTAAAAAATCAACTTTTATTTCAAATTTTTGATGTATTTCCCCTTTTTCAACTTACATATCAATGTATTATCAATGTCATCTCAGATAATTCTGTCAGATAAAAATACTCTCAGAAGTCGATAACATTTAAATTTATATCATACCATAGGTTAAATGGATGAAAATGAGCCCCACTGTCATTTTCTATTAACAATTTGTATAAATAATGGTAAAATTTTGATTGTAAAACAGCGAGAATCGTGCTGTAGAAAGCATGGAATCCATCTGTGTTATTGCCCGGAAATGAGGCTGAGGAATTGTCAGTTGTGATGTAATGCTTATATTTAGAAAACAAAAGTACTTCTGATAAAATCAGCCGGGCGGGAGCTGCCGCCGGCAGTGGCTGACTGTAAGAAATGTCCGGGCGGCGTTTACCGCCACCCGCAGGTAAAGAGTTAAATAAAGAAAAGTTGCTGCTTTTGAAAATTGAATGCATCCGTTAAATATAAATCTCTATTTCAGACCCGTGGCATTGGGTGGTTGCCTGGCGAGACCTCATTCCTCCCAAACACATGGTTTCCATGTTGGACAAGACCTTCTTCCCCAAGTGGCTACAGGTGTTGTGTAGCTGGCTCGGCAACATGCCCAACTACGAGGAGATCACCAAATGGTATCTGGGCTGGAAGTCACTTTTTCCGGACCAATACATGTCCATTCCTGTCGTCAAGGGTATGTACAGATATTTTTATGTCCATTCATACACAATGATCGTGACTAAAGACCTGTCAAATTATGGGACGTTTTCATGCTGCTTAGATTTATATTACCTAGTAGATTTTCAGGGTTGATTTCCAGCAAATTAAAAAAGCTGCAGATTTCATTTCTTGTACTTACAGAGTTCATTTTTGGCAATACAGTCAAAACGAACCAAATATTTTTTTTTTTTTTTTTTCAAAATCTTATTGTGAAGGCGTCAATGAAGCTGAAGTGTTGTAGTTACTGTAATTATATGTTGATAATTGGCACAGTTGTTTGTAAGAAATTATGTTGATGCAGGAAAGGTAAATAAGGAAACTTTAATTTTCAAAAGCATGTTAACATTATTTGGATCTTCCCATTTTAAAAACTTTCCTTGTTATTACTTTGTGTATATGTATTGTACTTCAGCACTTTATTTGAGGAGATTGAAACATGGCTTTTGAAATTCTTTTAAATATCTGCTGGGTAAAAAAAACCATAACTACATAGCTGTAGATAGAAGGCAGGTTTACAATACCAGTGGTAATAGAGATATTTATGTGTAAAAAGTACATCTTCCAAACTGCTGGAGTCTTCACAGCATTTCTGAAATTTTGAATTAATGTGGTAAACTGTACAATGCATTACATTTGATATGAGCCCAGAAGCCACAGTCAGATTTTGACTTCACAAGGTCAACTGTACATGCTTCTCCATTCTGTTGTCAGATCACTTTAACAAGGCCCTGGACATCATGAACCGGGCAGTGTCAGGTCACTTCCAGCCCGGAGCCAAAGAGAACATGGCCTACTTTGCTCACACAGAGAGAAGACATATGGCCGACACATCCGTTCCCCCTCCACCTTTACCCCCTGTCCCACCAGCCCCTCCCATGCCACCAGATGTAAGTATAAGTACCCTTCTCCAAAAGTATTTTTTAACCCTGTCCCCTTCTCATGAATTCAGTACAAATACAGGGTTCGTACAGACCTTGTAAAGTGCTTAGTTTTTAGGGGGGTGCTTAGAAAGTACTTATAAATGGTCATGTCCTTACAAAGTGCTTTGTTTTCACAGTCGGTGCTTGTAAAGTGCTTATAAATCAGTATTTTCCTTAAAATGTCTCTTTTTTTAGGTTGACACTTTGAAAGAAGCAATTTTCGGAAGTTAAAAAGATCATTTATTTGTTATTGTTTTACGGAAAAAAAATCCGGTCCCTAAAATCCGGTCTTTAAAACGTTTGAAAATCGATTCCAATCTAAGCGCTTTACTGAACCTGACCACGTCAAAACACATGTGTCATTTGCATGAATGACTTGGACTAGTAATGCCTCGCTGAATAGAATGGGGAAATGTACATACAATCCTGGCTGGGCGAGCAAGTATAAACGGGTCAAGGCCGGGAAAACCGATGGAAAGGCCACATGTTCTGTTTGTCAGAAAGATATTGATGTTGGCCGCATGGTCGAGAGTGCGCTCAAAGCTCACCGCCAAATGGACCGACATGTAGGCCAAAGGTTACAGCGACAAATTGAAGGATAAAAGCTAGATTTCATTAAAAAGGAATCGACTTCCGATGAATCATTAACTGTGCCACCACCTCCTGAACCAAGACAATGTACAAGTAATAATTTCAGTTGTGGAAACGAAGTATTGAAGGCGGAAATTATATGGACAATGCACACGATTGTCTCGCACTGTTCATACAAATCAAACGAAAAAAAATTGTAATTTGTATTTGGATGTGCTTATAAAGTGCTTATAAAGTGCTTATTTTTTAAGTCATTTTTTCTGTACAAACCCTGAAATACCTATGCAACCCATTCCCTCCTACCACTAATGCTAAACTTATAATACCACAACATAGAAACACCAGCTTTTCCCCATGCGACAACATTAAAGTATATATACTAACACCCCTCTGTACCTCCCCTAACACTCATCCCATAGTTGTAGATAGATGTCATCCCATTGTCATCCCATAGTTGAAGATAGATGTCATCCCATAGTTGTAGATAGATGTCATCCCATAGTTGTAGATAGATGTCACCCCATAGTTGTATGTCATCCCATAGTTGTAGATAGATGTCACCCCATAGTTGTAGATAGATGTCACCCCATAGTTGTAGATAGATGTCACCCCATAGTTGTAGATAGATGTCACCCCATAGTTGTAGATAGATGTCATCCCATAGTTGTAGATAGATGTCATCCCATAGTTGTAGATAGATGTCATCCCATAGTTGTAGATAGATGTCATCCCATAGTTGTAGATAGATGTCACCCCATAGTTGTAGATAGATGTCACCCCATAGTTGTAGATAGATGTCACCCCATAGTTGTAGATAAATGTCACCCCATAGTTGTAGATAGATGTCACCCCATAGTTGTAGATAGATGTTCTACCTATTGCCACACAACTAAATCCTCACTAAAAAAAATAATACTGTAAAAGCTAATATTTTTTGCATGTGGAATTTGTGCTTAATATAAGTTAGCCTCCAAAGCATTTGCGATGTGGCATGTTTGGCTCTGTCAGTCGTGCTGTTTCAAAATGTCTGCATATAATTCTATTAGACACTGTAGAGTTTGAGTAGTGGTAATATATTTGCGTATGGATATATTCCTTGATATTAAATGCAAGTCAAATAGGCGGAAATTCCACGCCATTAACAATTTCACTTTTACAGTATTACATCCTTAGCTAAACCTTACGTCCTTCCATGGAAATTTACGTTTAAAATAAGGAGGTGTGGTAAAAACTTTATTCAAACTGTTGTTTACAATTTAAGAAAAAAAATAGCACCTGTCATGAATCTGACAGGGCTTGATCACCCCTCTTTCTAGGTCCAGTAAACGGACCCATTCCCAAAGATAAAAAAGTGTGATTTTTCTGAAATTTCCCCCCAAAAATTCCCAATTCAAACTCTTGGGGGGAAAAAATGGTGGTGATACATGCTTGAGGAGCAAGAAATGGCTGTAAATGTCATGAGTACTGATCATGGCAGTGCTTTAGATAGCAATTAAGAAAAGAAATAATGCCAATTTATTTAATCATAATAGTGGTTGTCAAAATTTACTGTTAAGTCCATCAATTTTTCCCAATTTGATCTCAGGGTCCAATTCCCAAAACCCCCTTATAAAGCCCTGCAAGAATATGCATTTTGTTTTTGACTTTGGGAACATCTTATAGGCCTATCTCAAAAGTGTTGTTATCTCCCTTGTTTGCCATATCATGAAGTGTTTTTGAAACAAATTTGCGCCATGTAAGTATGACGTCATAATGGGAATTAAGTCATTCGATTGTCACATGATGCCAATTGGTCAGAAAAAACACTTTACGGAAGTCTATCTTGTGTCCACCATTTCGGCCTATCAAGGGGAATAACAAGACTTTTGGGAAAAGCCTATAGAAATACTTGTTTCGCTCATTTGAAGTGTTAGATTCAGCAAAGTTCAAGACTTTCACAAAACTGGTGGTATCAATGACTTGTGATTTCAGAGTGTTATATAGATATCTTATGTGAGCTCCAGGTGATGATTTATTTTGTAACACCTTCCATTGATATTCTTCCTTTGATGCAACAATAATGAATATAATTCACTCTCAGAATCAAATCAATTTTCAATGAATGAATAAAATGATGGGTCGGTCCAGTGATCCTATTTGAGGCCTATCACCTTTTATATTTGTATAAATTTAAATGAGTGTAGAGAAGGTTTTAATTCATTCTTATTAGCACTGGAAAATCATATGTAAGATTGGAATAGCTCAATGTGAAATTTTACAGTTTTTTTTTATTGGTGTTTAATTGAAATAAAATTTTATTGTTTATTAGATTATTTTCTTTTGAAACAAAAAAAAAACAAATAGAGTATAAGAACTGATTTTAATTGACGATCTTTCATTTCAGTATCCGGCTGTGAGAAGTTCCACAGCCAGTACCTCCTACCCAGCCAGCTTTAAAGAGTTGGTGGAGAAAAAGGTAAATATCCTGCTAAGTTGCTGGGTAAAGCTTCTTTGTTTGGCAAAATTACTGGATAAATAAAAACACAGATTTATTAAAAAGTGTTTCATTTCTGCCAAAAATTAAGCAATTTCACATTCTTGAAATATACAGCCAATGTAACGGTATCATACCAGGTACATTTGTATATGTATTGAAGCTATGAAGCGGAATAAAATAACTGGAAGGAGGTTTGCAAATATACTGATGAAAAAAACTATATATTTTGTCATCGATAAGTCTTGGTGTGTTTGATTTTGGCTCATTCATTCCTTGTGCAAGATAAATATAAATACAGTAAAATCTTGCTTACTCAAACTGGTGAGGACCTGATCAAAAGGTTGAGGAAGACAGAGGTTGGTTGAATATGTGCGAATTTGGTCGAGACCAAACTAGTTCTACGAATGAGGGGTATTTGAATAAACAGGGTTTGAGTAATGTGGGGTTTTATTGTATCCCCAAGTATGTAAATAATTGGTTATTTATCTGTTTCTTGTTTCCCCCAAACAGGCTGAGGAAAACAACATCCTGTTTATGCCAGTGCCAGGTCGTACTCAAGAGGCGAGGCAAGTGTACCGCTACGGCAAGCTCCTGATGTATATGGACAGAAGTGTAATATTTGTACAGGAGAACAACCAATGGGTTCCTGTATCTCTACAGACCCTTATAGACAAGGCAATGTAGCACTGAAATCTAACTGGTGGAATTCTTACAGACCCTTATAGACAAGGCAATGTAGCACTGAAATCTAACTGGAGGAATTCTTACAGACCCTTATAGACAAGGCAATGTAGCACTGAAATCTTAATTCGTGGAACTCCTACAGACCCTTATAGACAAGGCAATGTAGCACTGAAATCTTAACTCGTGGAACTCCTACAGACCCTTATAGACAAGGCAATGTAGCACTGAAATCTTAACTCGTGGAATTCCTACAGACCCTTATAGACATTAGGCAATGTAGCACTGAAATCTTAATTCGTGGAATTCCTACAGACCCTTATAGACAAGGCAATGTAGCACTGAAATCTTAACTCGTGGAATTCCTACAGACCCGTATAGACATTAGGCAATGTAGCACTGAAATCTTAATTCGTGGAATTCCTACAGACCCTTATAGACAAGGCAATGTAGCACTGAAATCTTGAACCTTGAATTCCTACAAACCCTTATAGACAAGGCAATGTAGCACTGAAATCTAAAACGTGGAATTCCTACAGACCCTTATAGACAAGGCAATGTAGCACTGAAATCTAACTTGTGGAATTCCTACAGACCCTTATAGACAAGGCAATGTAGCACTGAAATCTTAATTCGTGGAATTCCTACAGACCCTTATAGACAAGGCAATGAAGCACTGAAATCTTAATTCGTGGAATTCCTACAGACCCGTATAGACAAGGCAATGTAGCACTGAAATCTTAACTCGTGGAATTCCTACCGCTACGGCAAGCTCCTGATGTATATGGACAGAAGTGTAATATTTGTACAGGAGAACAACCAATGGGTTCCTGTATCTCTACAGACCCTTATAGACAAGGCAATGTAGCACTGAAATCTAACTGGTGGAATTCTTACAGACCCTTATAGACAAGGCAATGTAGCACTGAAATCTAACTGGAGGAATTCTTACAGACCCTTATAGACAAGGCAATGTAGCACTGAAATCTTAATTCGTGGAACTCCTACAGACCCTTATAGACAAGGCAATGTAGCAGTGAAATCTTAACTCGTGGAATTCCTACAGACCCTTATAGACAAGGCAATGTAGCACTGAAATCTTAATTCGTGGAATTCCTACAGACCCTTATAGACAAGGCAATGTAGCACTGAAGTCTTGAACCTTGAATTCCTACAAACCCTTATAGACAAGGCAATGTAGCACTGAAATCTAAAACGTGGAATTCCTACAAACCCTTATAGACAAGGCAATGTAGCACTGAAATCTAACTTGTGGAATTCCTACAGACCCTTATAGACAAGGCAATGTAGCACTGAAATCTTAATTCGTGGAATTCCTACAGACCCTTATAGACAAGGCAATGAAGCACTGAAATCTTAATTCGTGGAATTCCTACAGACCCGTATAGACAAGGCAATGTAGCACTGAAATCTTAACTCGTGGAATTCCTACAGACCCTTATAGACAAGGCAATGAAGCACTGAAATCTTAATTCGTTGAATTCCTACAGACCCGTATAGACATTAGGCAATGAAGCACTGAAATAATGTATGTATGTTGATGAGTATTAGAGAGGCTGCAAATGTGTGAAAGTGTCAAAATAAAATGAAAATGTATACAATAGATGTCTTTGATGATGTTTTTGATGCAATAGATCATAAGGGAATAAGGGCCTTTCTTCAGGCTCAATACATATATCTGTTCTTCATGGATTCTAATTCTCATCAATAAAAATACTTATCAACACAGCGGAATAGATCGAGGCACATTTTGAACTGTCCTTGGTTCATGGGTTGTTAACATATTGGAGTGTGCCCACCAGAGGACATCGTCGGAAACCCACGGTACACTTCTCTAATGTTTGCATCCCCAAATAAAAGTTTATTCAGAGATTTCGACCAATCAGAATGGTCCATTCTCGTGACACTCTGTTAGATCATTTTACCCTGACCACGACCAGTATATATCTGTAGGCATGACGCCGATGTCAATTGCCGTATAGCAGGACCTTATATTTTAATCACAATCGACACAATTATAACACAATCGACAGGCTTTGTTGACAGGTGGGATACAAATGAAATGGGATATCCCGGCTGTATGTAGTCAGGGATGAAATTATCAATATGATTGGCTACTATTTTAGTACGAAAACAAGAGTTTCATTCCATTTTAGCCCACAGGATGCAAACGTCAGAGTAGTGTACTGTGGGTTTCCGACGATGCAAGAGGACAGAAGAAGCAGACCCATTACAGTTAAATTAACCAACACTGCCCACTCCCACTGACTATATGAACCTATTTAGTATTTATCCTGATTAGTTATAGAAAAATCCTTTTTATTGGGAAACAAATCTGACGTATCAACATTGGTATTATCCCCAAGAAAACTGGGAAAGTGTCCCAACAGGAGTAAGTCAAAGAAAACTATAGTCCATTGTGTTCTCCATTGTTTCCCTTTGTGTGAGTTATGGTAGCCAGACCTGTGGTCAAATGAGTGTATAGGATGTTAAGTTACTACATTTTTCAACAGTAGTACATTTCTGCAAACTGTCGAAATATAATTATGCACCTTAATACATGAATGTTTTCTTTCGTCAAAAGTGTATAATGACTAAGTTTAAGATGTTGCCAATAAAATAGTGGTGAAAGACACCAATAACCCAGGCTCTAAGAGTACGTACATGCCGAATTGTCTAAATGGTGTCTGTAGTAAGGCATGTATAATTGAGTCAAAGTGTAGTAGGACATGTATAATTGAGTCAAAGGGTAGTAGGACATGTATAATTGAGTCAAAAAGTGGTAGGACATGTATAATTGAGTCAAAAAGTAGTAGGGCTTGTATAATTGAGTCTAAGAGTAGTAGGACATGTATAATTGAGTCAAAGGGTAATAGGGCATGTATAATTGAGTCAAAGAGTAGTAGGGCGTGTATAATTGAGTCAAAGAGTGGTAGGCCATGTATAATTGAGTCAAAGAGTGGTACGACATGTATAATTGAGTCAAAGAGTAGTGTGACATGTATAATTGTGTCAAATGGTAGTAGCTATATAGGGCATGTATAATTGAGTCAAAGAGTGGTAGGGCATGTATAATTGAGTCAAAGAGTGGTAGGGCATGTATAATTGAGTCAAAGAGTAGTAGGGCCTGTATAATTGAGTCAAAGAGTGGTAGGGCATGTATAATTGAGTCAAAGAGTGGTAGGCCATGTATAATTGAGTCAAAGAGTGGTACGACATGTATAATTGAGTCAAAGAGTGGTAGGGCATGTATAATTGAGTCAAAGAGTAGTAGGGCATGTATAATTGTGTCAAAGGGTAATAGGGCATGTATAATTGAGTCAAAGTGTAGTAGGGCATGTATAATTGAGTCAAAGTGTAGTAGGACATGTATAATTGAGTCAAAGGGTAGTAGGACATGTATAATTGAGTCAAAAAGTGGTAGGCCATGTATAATTGAGTCAAAGAGTAGTAGGACATGTATAATTGAGTCAAAGAGTAGTAGGGCATGTATAATTGAGTCAAAGAGTAGTGTGACATGTATAATTGTGTCAAAGAGTAGTGTGACATGTATAATTGTGTCAAATGGTAGTAGCTATATAGGGCATGTATAATTGAGTCAAAGGGTAGTAGGGCATGTATAATTGAGTCAAAGAGTGGTAGGGCATGTATAATTGAGTCAAAGAGTGGTACGACATGTATAATTGAGTCAAAGAGTGGTAGGGCATGTATAATTGAGTCAAAGAGTAGTAGGGCATGTATAATTGAGTCAAAGAGTGGTAGGGCATGTATAATTGAGTCGAAGGGTAGTAGGGCATGTATAATTGAGTCAAAGAGTGGTAGGGCATGTATAATTGAGTCAAAGAGTAGTAGGGCATGTATAATTGAGTCAAAGAGTGGTAGGGCATGTATAATTGAGTCGAAGGGTAGTAGGGCATGTATAATTGAGTCAAAGAGTGGTAGGGCATGTATAATTGAGTCAAAGAGTGGTAGGTCATGTATAATTGAGTCAAAGAGTGGTACGACATGTATAATTGAGTCAAAGAGTAGTGTGACATGTATAATTGTGTCAAATGGTAGTAGCTATATAGGGCATGTATAATTGAGTCAAAGAGTAGTAGGGCATGTATAATTGAGTCAAAGTGTGGTAGGGCATGTATAATTGAGTCAAAGAGTGGTAGGCCATGTATAATTGAGTCAAAGAGTGGTACGACATGTATAATTGAGTCAAAATTGGTAGGCCATGTATAATTGAGTCAAAGAGTAGTAGGGCATGTATAATTGTGTCAAAGAGTAGTAGGGCATGTATAATTGAGTCAAAGAGTAGTAGGGCATGTATAATTGTGTCAAAGGGTAATAGGGCATGTATAATTGAGTCAAAGTGTAGTAGGGCATGTATAATTGAGTCAAAAAGTGGTAGGCCATGTAAAATTGAGTCAAAGAGTAGTGTGACATGTATAATTGTGTCAAAGAGTAGTGTGACATGTATAATTGTGTCAAATGGTAGTAGCTATATAGGGCATGTATAATTGAGTCAAAGGGTAGTAGGGCATGTATAATTGAGTCAAAGAGTGGTAGGGCATGTATAATTGAGTCAAAGAGTGGTACGACATGTATAATTGAGTCAAAGAGTGGTAGGGCATGTATAATTGAGTCAAAGAGTAGTAGGGCATGTATAATTGAGTCAAAGAGTGGTAGGGCATGTATAATTGAGTCGAAGGGTAGTAGGGCATGTATAATTGAGTCAAAGAGTGGTAGGGCATGTATAATTGAGTCAAAGAGTAGTAGGGCATGTATAATTGAGTCAAAGAGTGGTAGGGCATGTATAATTGAGTCGAAGGGTAGTAGGGCATGTATAATTGAGTCAAAGAGTGGTAGGGCATGTATAATTGAGTCAAAGAGTGGTAGGTCATGTATAATTGAGTCAAAGAGTGGTACGACATGTATAATTGAGTCAAAGAGTAGTGTGACATGTATAATTGTGTCAAATGGTAGTAGCTATATAGGGCATGTATAATTGAGTCAAAGAGTAGTAGGGCATGTATAATTGAGTCAAAGTGTGGTAGGGCATGTATAATTGAGTCAAAGAGTGGTAGGCCATGTATAATTGAGTCAAAGAGTGGTACGACATGTATAATTGAGTCAAAATTGGTAGGCCATGTATAATTGAGTCAAAGAGTAGTAGGGCATGTATAATTGTGTCAAAGGGTAGTAGGGCATGTATATTTGAGTCAAAGAGTAGTAGGGCATGTATAATTGAGTCAAAGAGTAGTAGGGCATGTATAATTGAGTCAAAGAGTGGTAGGGCAATTATAATTGAGTCAAAGAGTGGTAGGGCATGTGTTATTGAGTCAAAGAGTAGTAGGGCATGTATAATTGTGTCAAAGGGTAGTAGGGCATGTATAATTGAGTCAAAGAGTAGTAGGGCATGTGTTATTGAGTCAAAGAGTAGTAGGGCATGTATAATTGAGTCAAAGAGTGGTAGGGCATGTATAATTGAGTCAGGTTAATAGGGCATGTATAATTGAGTCAAAGAGTAGTAGGGCATGTCTAATTGAATCAAAGGTAGTAGGGCATGTATAATTTAGTCAAATGGTAGTAGCTATGTAGGGCATGTATAATTGAGTCAAAGAGCATGTACCTGTAATGAATGTGACCATTGGTTGAATGTGGTATTGCCATTGTATTGTAATCATAACACAATATACGACACTCGTGCAACAGTTACTCATTCAGCAAAAGAGGGCAATTCGTCTTCTGGATCAAACGATCAATAATCCACAACAGATAGTAACGTTCTGGTTCACGTCAGGGCAATATCAACACCCCAGCCCAAAACAAGCAACAAAGCCTGGAGGACAAACACACTACTAGAAGGATATTCGATGAAAACATGCCATGAATTATATAATAATAATAATAATTGTATATCTATGTACTGTAAATCGCTTTAGAGTGGCTTATGTTAGCTAGATAGGGTGCTACATCAAATGTTGTATATTATTATGATTATTATGAATTCTTGTTTGAATATTTTCCATATAGTGCAAGGAAAAACAATGCCTTATCCTTTAATTCAATGCCGTGATTTTTAGCCCGAGGTATATGCCGTTTGTATAGTTGTGAGAATAATCATTGAGAAAGTCACATCAGTAAATGGACATTAGCACATTAAAATGGGTGTGAATAAGCATAATATCCAATTATTGGCAGTGTCCATCACTTGTAATATATAAACACCTTTTACCTGCTGTTTATACACATTCTTTAAACATTTTAAAAATTGGGGATATTGAGTATTACGCAATTTATCGCTCAAAATCCCGAAACCGAGCTCCTGTGGTCCAACTTTACAATTTTAACGCCAAAATAACTGCATAATATTTATAATTGTATTAAAATTTTTGTATTTAGATTAAAAAAAATATGAGCTACTCAATTAAAAGATGACCATATTCTGCTCGCTGCCAGAAACACTTTATGTTAGTGATAAACACATTTTCATTTTAAAATTACACTATAATTGAGAATGAATATTTTCTGTCACGAAAAACTAGAGCAAGTATGTAGTCAAAAAAACACAGAGTTATTACAATAGACACAACGACAATAGTTTTCTTCAGAAAACTGAAATAAATTGATTACCAGATCTCAATAAGAAAGAAAGAAAAAAGGTTTAACGAATATGAAGGATAAAAAATAGAGATTAATGAAAAAGTAAAGAGCCAATTTATGAAATTAATTTGTTTTAACTTGAAAAACATGATGTGGTCTATTAGACCACATTAATGCCGCAAAATAAACTTGGAACCTGAAATGGGGACACCCCCTGAACAATTTCTGGATCCATCTTTGACCCCAGTGTACTGTTGGCTTCTTACTTATAAATCCTGTTGATGTGTAACAACACCAACTTGAAGGTAATTTGAGCAAATGGACTACATATGTAGTGCATACAGAAATTTGAAAGTGTTAAGTGCAATAGCTACAGGACATTATAAAATATTGTCAGATGAATGAGCATATAATTATCTTTATGTATATGAAAATTCAATAAATTCCATAGAAAAACAAATTAGTGATAAAAGTCAAAATACATGAAGTAAACAAATTACTTGTTCGAATATATATTGCACCACGCTGTACTTTATGGGACGTAGCGATCACAGGGACCTGAGAATTTGTTACAGCTAGCAGGGACGTATATGTGAGACACACATATACACACATATACGTCCCTGCAGCTAGCAATAGTTTTGTACCCAAGGTGTTTAAAGAGTACTTTTACAAGTTTGGGGGGTTTAGATCAATTTTCGGTAAAAAAAAAACGCCGCCTCAATGGTCATAAAGACTGGTATCGATCGCGCGATAACAAATTTGAAACTGCTGGGCACTCGTGAACATAAACACATGAAACAACTGAGAAAGATATATGAAATTATTAGTCACACTCGCGGATTCGAAGACACTGTTATAAGAATATTCTTTATGAATTACAACATACAGTGCATCGTACAAGACCCTTGGACTCAGTACCATTCGGTACAAAAGAGTAGGTCAAATATTGAGTGGCGTTTATCATCAAATGTAGTTTCAACACCACATCCAAAGTGCGTGGTTACAAGTTTTGAGAGTCTGTCTGGGCATCAACTGTAACGGCAAGGAATATAATTTGGCAATGAGCTGTAGCAGCTCGGCCGGATTCGCGCCAGACTATAGTTCCTACAAACACTCCACTCTCCGGACCTACCCAACTTACCTGAAATCACAACCCGTATTTATACCTCTATACTATACCCGACGATAACACTGAGGTGAAGTTATATTTGCATATTACGTGTCTTTATATTACTATTACATACACACAAATAAAGAAAGGTAACTCTAGACAATAAGGAGCAATCGGCACTTTCCGCAAACGAAGAACAGCAATTGAAACTCAAAATTAAGTTTGTATGACAGATAATTCCAGGGCTTGTTACAATTATGTAAAAATATCAAGCAGGATATACGAGAGATTCATTTCATGTTCGCCTTCGTTTCTCATCCGTGCATAAGTCATTTCTTTTCTGTTTTCAATGATAGCATAAGCTAAAAACTTAATTGTTTGACAATTTAATAGCATACCCCGAGTTACTCGTACAGCAGATTTTCAAATGTAATTGGTAACATCGCGAATAAACCCATCGTCGGAAACCCACGGTACACTTCTCAGACGTTTGCATCCGGGATGCAAACGTCAGAGAAGTGTACCGTGTGTTTCCGACGATGGAACAAACCATCCTCGATATATCCAGGGGTTACAATTACCAACGTTACCTCTCTACGTCGATCATGGCGAAACGGAAGGCTCCGTGGTTGGACTCTTTAATGTAAATCAAAAGATTCACGTGGTCATTTAACAGAAACAAACTACAGGCTTTGAAATCAGTTGTGTTGCGGCTCCTTCGTAATTATCAGGACTGACATGATACCCGGAGAGTTGAATAACACCCACCTATTGTGGTAGAAAGGTGGTTATTCTCCTGGTCACATGTGCCTGTGGTTTACGCCAAAATCTAGCTTTTCAAAAAATTCTCAGGTTTAATGCATTCTAGTTATAAACCTAGTGTGGCCCTATTGAGAGGGCACTATATATGTCTCAAAGTATTGTCGAGGATGGAGCAGTGCCAGAGCATCTCAATGCTATAGTGGATCATACCGTCGATATTATAATTACTTACTAGACCATATCAATACTATGAGACATATATATATAGTGCCCTCTCATATCCTGTATACAACAGTAGCGCCTGAGAGGAATTTTGACTTAAACAACATTTCCTAAACTTTTTCATTTTTGTTGGTTTTTCTGGTGTCTGTTTTCTTCACTAAATGGCATTGTTCCTAGTTCTGACTATAGTTTTTGTGTCGCCTGAAAAGGCGACGGATAGGGATCACTATGTCGGCGGCGTCTGCACCAACAGTTTCCGTGCGATAACTTGAGTTTCCTTGGGCCAATCAAACTCAAATTTCATACACTGCTTTCTTACCAAAAGTGCTCGCTTAGGATTGCTTTTCAGGGTCGGGGGTCAAAGATCAAGGTCACTGTTGCTATAAATAGAAATTCTGTTTCCGTGCGATAACTTAATTGAGTTTCCTTGGGCCGATCAAACTCAAACTTCATACAGTAATTCATTGTATGGGAATCAATTTAGATAACCATAAAAATTCCACTTGGAACTGATACAATGCACATATTCATTAGGTTGACGTCACCCCGCGTGCTGGTCTTTTGCTGTCATTGGATGGCTAAATTTAAAGGAAGACCTCCATCCAATGACAGCAAAAGACCAGCACGCGGGGTGACGTCAACTTAATGAATATGTAACGAAATGGCCTGCAAGCCGCGACAACTATGAGACACGGAAATTTTGCGTGATTTTGGAGGAAATGGAGATTATTTCTGCGGAAGGAGGATACTTTTGACTTGCATTTAGGAGGTTTATGAAATAAAAATTATCCATCTTTCCAACGGTACCAAGCGTTTTTTCGTACCTCAACTAGAAATGTGATTTTTGGTGCAAGAAAGGTAGGTGGGGTCTATTTTTCGATCTGGAAAGCTTTCCACCCTTTAGCTAATATTACCATTGAGGGGGCCTTTTTATCGAAAACTGATCTTAACCCCCGAAAAGTGTAAAATTACTCTAAACACCCTATTTTAGGTCCAAAACTAGCTGTAACAAATTCTCAGGTCCGTGTTTAAAGGGGCATCCTGCGAAAGCCTATATTCCTGTTCTTGAATATACATTGTGTATGCACTACTAATTACATTTCGTGCTATTCCAATAAGTATTATGTTGTCGGGGTATGAAAGGATGGGAGTTTAGGGGAGAGGATTTAAACGATGATTGGTCCCTCTCTTGTTTCATTAAAGCATGTATTTATGGCAAAGGGGTTAGCAGACGACACATATTCTGTGGAATTTTTGTTTCAGAATTTCTATATACCTTGCACATACATATTTTGTCAAGATCTGGCCCCGAGATCATGAAACAATCTTAGACTTAAGTTTGTGCTTCGCCAATCACGTATGACGTTACTTTTCGTAACGTTAATTGTGATTGGCTAAGTCAAAACTTAAGACAAATAGACTTAAGATTGTTTCATGATCCTTGGGCCTGGTATTATATATATAGTATCAGTGCGTTTGATGTACATTGTACATGCGTACATAGAAGGTCGGAGAGGGGATAATCCTACGAACCCACCCCCTGGTTTAAAACCTTCTACTGCAAGGACACAATTAATATCACAGCAACACATGCGTGCTTACAATAGATGTTTCTTTCCAGAGGGTCTGAATCCTTCACCTTGATATTTAGCAAATTATTCTTATTAAAATACTGTACATGAATGTACTTCAAATATATCTAAATTGCCAACTTTGTTGGCTTTCCATTATCAAGTTATTTAAAAGTTTGGACATACTGACCTCTGTGAACTTTAAAATAGGTCGGTCAAGACAATCTTGATCTTCAAAATTGCCCTGGCTCCATCCCAGGAAGCTATCAACCTAACATTAAGATTTTACATCTTTCAGAAGTGATTGTCATAGCTGATCTGATCCCTTTGGGTCATGGCCCTGGTTTCATCAACGTTCCTTAACTTAAAAATCGCCATAGGATAGCATTACAGAATTTAAGGAAAGTTCCTTAACAAAGGATTTCCCCCTTAACTTCTGTAATGCTTTCCTATGGAGATTTTCAAGTTAAGGAACGTTGATGAAACCAGGGCCTGTTGCCTTAAAATTTAGGTCAAAGTTTTCGATCTTAAACTTGGTCAAATAATTTGATTCTTGACCTTCTCAGTTCTTAAGGAGACGCCGTTTGAAATGTTGACCACTATCTGTGTCCTTGATTTTTTTTTTTAGAGATTCCATATTCCACATTTACTTGTACTTGGCTGCATCATTGTTTGAAGTTGACCGTTAGAGTGCCAAAACGACAAGGTGATGAGCTAAGAATAAAACAAACAAAATTTGAAATACAGGTCCATTTTTATTCAATCCCGACAAGAATATTATCTAAACGGACTTCATCGCCCAGTATAAATAAAACCCCTGATATACATTGTATATGTAAAATTTAAATTAATACATATGATATTAAGCATGATAGAAATACACATGAAAACGTATTTTTAATCTGCAACAAGATCTCAATGCAAAGTTCATGATTTTGATTGTCTATGAAATAAATGTAAAACGAAAAATGTGCAACAATTGATGTTTGATATTTATTACAATTTCTTTTCTTCAAAAAGAAGAATATACAGGTCCAGCCTTGTTATCTATGGCCTCTTCTTAACCTCCATGATACTTAAAAATATCATGCCAACAGTTCCAACTACATTATATATATTGGTGTGGTGACCCCTAGATCTTGAGATTGAACTTCAGAGGAGTTGATTGGTACTATAGAAATCTGATGTAAACTGTCGAATAAAGTTAAAACTGATGTTTAAAAGCCTTTAACATTTTTCCAATATTAACTTACTTTATTTCTTTAAAAGATGTTTAACTGATACAATCTTTTAACATTATTTTACTTCTATTTTTTTTTGAATATTTTACCGAAATAAATTTCTCTCCAATCCATTGCATGGACTCCAAATTTTGAAGGTTTATGCTTGGTTGGCCCGATGGTTTAGAACTTTTGATTTTCTTTGAATATGCTTTTCATGTAGTATACCCACCAACACATATGGTGGCACTGTGCAGGGCCCCCTTCCTAGTGCCGTTATACTGAAATAAATACGTGTATGTGCAGGTGATACCCAATGTGTTCACATTACCATGACGATGGACAATAGATCATAAAGAGGCATTTATTACCTCATCCACCCCTGAAATTTCATATTGAACTATTCTGACTCTGCTAGTGGATTTTTCAGTCCCCGAGGTTTGCTGGAGCATTCATAGCCACAAGTTATCACACACTTTCCTAGTACACAATTTGAATTTATACAATACTATTTTTTCTCTAAATTCATAAATTAAGAGTTTTTATGCACCTCACCCTACTCCTACAATAGTTTAGAAAGTTTTGATTCCCACTGCGTTTGGCCGCTAGCATCACTGATGTGTCCTGGAAGGACGAAACAGCTGTATGATGCAGTGTAGTTAATTATTTCGGCATATATAGTGTGTCTATTACAAAATTTAACAGATGCAGCATATGTGTGTGTGTGTTACGTCATCTTTTTGAATTGGGAGAGTTCAAATGTGTCTTCAGGGATGGATTGGTTAAACTCTCACGAAGAGAACTAGAAAATTCCTTCTTAGTTCTGTTTTTGTACACGTATTAGTGAACACATAACACAGTTTTAACCAAATCTTGAAATGTATTTTTCAAAGCAAAATATTGCATAGTAAAAAAAAAAAAGTCGGTTAAAAAATCACAACATTTTTTGAAGAAAGGAAAATATACTATCTGCCAATACATTTTCATTTTAGATATGAAACTTGAGGACATAATTCATGTGTATCATTGCAACAGCTATAATCAATTATTTTGACAAATAGTTAACATTCACGATTCCTCCAAACTCCTGGGTTAGTTGCTTACAATTTCTGCACCACTGGAATGTGTCACGGCAAAATTCAAGACACCAGCAAAATTCAAGACACTGCAGATAGCTATCCAATTGTTCCTATTATTAGAAATCCAATGGCAAGGCTTGTGCGTGTCCTTAGAAGATCACAGGAGCGACACAAACTTCAAAGTTGGTCAAGTCTACAGTTATGCCATGATGCAATTCTGTTGGGGTACCCCAAAGGATCAAGTCCAAGCCCCAGTTTCATCAATGTTTCTCAACTTAGGAAATTCCTTACCTAAAAATAACTCCATAGGAAAGCATTACTAACAGAAGATTGGGAAATAAACTTAAGTTAAGGAATGTTCCATAACTTTGCAATGCTTTCATTTGGAGAATAATCAACTACCGGTAAGGAATTTCTGAAGTTCAGGAAAACCTGATGTTAAGGATTTTTAAAACAAAGTTCATGAAGTTAAAGGAAAGTTACTGAAATCAGGAGTACATGCTAGCTGAGCCTTTATTTTTGTCGTGACATATTCCAGGGATGTAGTGAAAATAACCCAAAGGGGTATCGCATAGAGATAAAAAAAATTGTACACAACTTTGATATGATTAAGATTAATTTCATAGTGATTTTATACATATTTTATGACAAAATAGGTAAATATATACCATATGCAAAACAGGAAAAACCCGAACAAAAATATAATTTGATCAATCAAAGCATAATATTGTGCAAACTATAAATTGAAAACACAAAAACGTTACAGAAATTCATGATTTGTAAAGCTTTGTTCACCTTCAAAAGGGGGGGAAATGCAGTCCATGACGAAATATCTAATACAAACATTGTAATACTTCCGACATCTTCACATAGCACATGTGCAACAAGCATCTGTTATAGACCTTGCTGGAATGTAAAGTTGTCAGCTAAAATAGGTCTCAATTCTCATCACAGTAGGGTTTAGAAATTTCAAAACTTCAAACGTTTCTCCAACTTCAAGCACTACACATGTAATAGCAAATTTATACAGATCTTGCAAAAGGATACTGTTTTGTTAGTCAACAAATCACAACACATTAACTGATAAAGTCAACATTTTTGTTTAAGTGAACCAGGAAGAAATATAATCGTGTATTCTGGACAGTAATTATAATTATATATATAGTATACCAGACACATGTTGTACACCTACACAGTTAAATACTCGCTCTACTCATTTAGTTTAGTTAAACTAATATATAGATAAAATTGATTATGCTATTATTCATGTCAATTAAAGCTTGAAAATAAATACATTTTGTATGGACAATGATCAGTTACTCTGTAAAAAAACAAAATCTGGATTTCTGTGGACATACAATACCCATTCACCCATAAATATTTATACTGGACTGATCCAGTCTGTTATTTGGTAACGGTTCCAATTTAACTTAATGGTCAATTCATTCACCCCTGAAGACACGTTTGAACTCTTCCAAGTCAAAGGTTGGAATAGTTCATTATGAAACTTCAGGGGAAAATGAGTTGATAGCACAATTTTGGCCTCATTAATTTGACTCAGCAAGGTTCAGTTTAGCACTTGAAGTTCAACTTCTCTCCACAAATAGTATCAGGTTAGCACTTAAAGTTCAACTTCTCTCCACAAATGGTATCAGGTTAGCAGTTTAATGCCAATATATAAGGTTTTAAACAAAAAATGAGGGACTGTTTATGGTACCAAAAACTTAAATCAATAAGGACTTTTTTTATCAGTACAAAAATGTTCTATAAATATATATTCTTGATGAGAAAACTGCTGTGACCTTGACAAAATTTGAAAATACAGAGAACACTGACTAAAACAGAGGTTTGTCAATGGTTCCGAGTCTTCAATTTTGTATCCGCCTGATCACGAAGATTCAGGGTAAATGTTACACCAGAGTAAAAATCTAATCCTCACTGTATTTGTTAGTAGTAAACGCACACACAAAAAAGTTCATACTCCAGTTGGTACACTGTACATAGAGATTATTGCAATACTTGAAAAAATGTGGAATGATATAGAGTTGCTAGATTTCAATGTTGATGTACTTCACCCGGCAGCTTAGAAGCGGACAAGAGTATCAACGTTCTTCTCGAACCATTCAACTGTCTCCCTGATGGCTGAAAAAAAAAAAATGTCAAAACTCAGTGCTGTTTATAAAAAGAATGTTTCTGAAGCCTTTACAAGTAAAACAAGAGGTCCATTGGTCTGGAGATTATACAAGTAAAACAAGAGGTCCATTGGTCTGGAGATTATACATTAGTTAAACAAAAGGCTCAATTGCCTTTACGGTCACCTGAGTTTTGATATACTCATATTAGATTTTTGGTGTTGTTTTTTCCTTACATCCAAACTATTATGCAATAAAAGCAATATATATGCGATAAAGCAAACGTTAATTTGTCCAAAAAACACAACCAAAAAATGTGCATCGGTGAAAAGCTACAAAATTTGACCTTTTCCCTGGACATTTTGTCAATAATATTGACTCCTTGTTTACTTCCAACCAACTTTACTTCGTAATGTCATAACAAAATGTTGATAGTAAAATTATACCCTATTTGAACCTGACCTTTGATCCAGTGATCTTAACATTTGGTTTGTCAATTGTTTGGTTTATAAAGTCACTATAAAATATTCATCAGTGAAATGTTACAAGATTTAACTTTGACCTTGACCCAATAACCTTGAACTATGACAATGGTTTTTGACTGTAGTATGTGTTTTTGTAAAGTGAATCTCTTGACCAAATTTTCTTGTAACAGCAATACAAGGCCCAAATTCTAACAAAAAGTGTCATTTTCCTATAAATCCTAATAAAATCTACCCTCTCCTCTGAGGGGAAATAGGTAAATTAAGCACCTTAAACCATTCCATCTATGAAGAAGATTTGATTCTAGCATATCTGATCAGTATAAAGAAGAAGATGGTGGAAATTTTAGTCAATTAAAACAAAATAAACTAAACCCAAGAGGGCACTTGAAGCCCGTGGGGATCTGAAGCATTTTAAAATTTAAGTAAAGCACATTCAGATCATTCTATGCATGGAGAGAATTTGGTTCCAGCTTATCTGGGTCTGATGAACACTTTTGAATTTTTGCCAATTTGATCTCTGTTTGCCGAACTCCTCATGCCCCTAAGGGGTTAAGACCATATTATTGACAAGATTGGTCCATCTGTAGACATAAAATGTTCCTGTCAAATTTCATTCAAATCTGTCAAGGGGTTTTAGAGAAGAAGTCAAAAATGTAACTTGTTCATGCCAGACAAAAGGCGACAGCAATAGGTCACTTGCGACCACCTTATAATTGCTCAAGGTTGACTGTAATTGAGATGACAAACAAGATATGGATTGGCCTGTAAAGGATCATGCTAGCAGATGAGAGACCTTGCTGTGTGTATACCTAACACTGTGTCAGCGACATGCACCACAACAGTGCTAGTGATACTATTTTTAACACAGCTCTACACGTATATATATACGAACATGTTAACGAGGACAATCTCTTAAATTAATTAAAAGTCAACCGTTTATCACTCAAACCTGAAGAACAATAGCAACCTGTTTTTTCTAAATGCGATAAGATTTGCGAAAGATGAAGATAAACAGACCCCTAGATTTTCAGTTATCCCGCCTACAAGCCCTTTCACAAGACACTATAGCATAGGCTAGTCGGCTTCGCCCACCAGAGGGCCGCGGTGGCCGAGTGGTTAAGGTGTTCGGACATTCTACCACTAGCCCTCCACCTCTGGGTTGCGAGTTTGAATCCCACATGGGCCAGTTGCCAGGTACTGACCGTAGGCCAGTGGTTTTCTCTGGGTGCTCTGGCTTTCCTCCACTTCCAAAACCAGGCATGTCCTTAAATGACCCTGGCTGTTAATAGGACGTAAAACAAAATAAACCAAACCAAATAGCCCACCATTTACTATATAACTTAAGATTTCTTTTCTTACCTTGATTGGCTGGTGTAAACTTAAAGTCTTGACGATACTTCAACAGTTTGTCATTGCTGGCCGTCTTCTTGAACTGACCGTCAGACTTAGACGTGTCATACACAACTTCACCCTTGAAGTCCATGGCATCCACCACCATAGCTGCCGCGTCCTTGATGCTCATTTCCTCCTGTTCCGACACTGAAACACACAATCATAACATAGGTGTCAACCTCTGAAACCTCCAATGAGGGAGATCTCCCTCTTTCCATATTTCCAATGAGGGAGAAAGTGCGAAAAATGTGACTGAAACTGCATTGCTTAATTTATCTTTCCCTTTTTATGTATCACAATAACTTCAAAAAGTATTAATTTGATCCAGATAGACCTATAATGGTCATTACACATATCCTGCAGGAACTAAAAACTAGGATCTCATTTGACCACAAGATGTAGATTTTGAGTTATTGTGAATTTGGACTTATATGAGGGAGATGTCGAGGTAAATTTTGGTCAAAATGAGGGAGTCTCCCTCTTAATGAGGGAGAGTTGACAGGTATGTGATAATCCAGAGACAGTTTGGGCGACTCCCTTTATGTAGCACCAAGGGGGCAACTATTGAGCACAATTTTATGATTGCGATAGTACTGCGATAGTCAGAATAACTTTTACGATAGCATTGCGATACTATTGCAACAGTCATTCATGCCCAAAATATTTCAAAATATTGTCTTTTAAAAGACACAAATACCTTCATTTACTAAATCTAGATCAAAATGTAGCATGATGAGTAAATTAATACTTATAATTGTAATATTCAATACAGTGTTTCATATTAACCAACTTCATTAATTTAAACTTCTTGATGATTATTTGTTTAAAGGATGTCATTAATGTAACAAATTACCACTGTTGAAATTATCAACACTATTGCGATAGTCAACTACTATTGCTTATGAGACGAACTCAATGTCTTATGTGGCAAGTGACTGTGATTTTACAGCCCGCTGACTATAAAAAGCCTTTCTCGAGCGACTTTCATACTCATCTCGGTAAATCTTGTGTCTGATCTTTGAGACATAGAAGACATTTAAAGTTTTATTATTTTAATTACGTCAGTAATATGCAATGATAATTAATCTTGTATCTATTACCAAATGATTTTTAATGAAACAATTTTAGAATTCACAAGTTGTCATTTCTCATTTATACAGGTTAGTTGATATGATTATAAACAAGGGGAGATCTAGAGCTACTATACAATTGATGACAAACTTTCTACCAATAATGTGGTGAACGAACTTGGACTGTCTATATAAACGTCACTCCCTGTCTTATGTGACTTTTTTGTAGAGGCCCATAATAGTCACATAAAACTGCAGTCTCGACTGTACAGTGTATCGGTAGATCTTTACAGGTAAACATAACCAATTTTTTCCCCAACAAAAACTAGGATAGGCAATCACAAGCTTAAAAGCCTTGGTATCAAATACATGTAAATTTATTATGTGTCAATTTGTTTAAATTCAGACATGTAAAATAATTTTGTGTTTCTGGAACTGATTTGCAAGGGTCTATTTTTGAAAAATACAATTTCTGTATGGTAATACCAGTGTTTTCAAAATTGCAGAACAGACATAATATTATGTTCCAATGTAAAACTAACAATTTTCAGTACATTTTGTAGGTGTTTCCAAGGATCTATAATAATAATAATCATAAGAGGTTCTTATATACTGCTTTATGATCAACCTATAGGTTGTTTCAAATTGGTTAAAAAATTATTATCCATGGTTATAGGGCCTTAGCAACTAGCCAATATTGTTCTCAACTCCCTAGGGAGGATAAAACCTGTGCTGCCATTTCGGCACTCACAGCTAGCACTCTACAATTTCTAGCCCTGAGTAGACTGGAACGAGGAGAAAAGTATCTTGATTAAAGATACAACACAAGTGCCGTGGCCGAGAGTCAAACTCACAACCTTTCGATCATGACCCGGGCCTCCTACCACTAGAACACCATGCCTCCGTTGTTTGTACATGCACATTTGTATCTTCCACTGCTTTAGATGACAGACATACTTACCAGAAAGGATGATAGGGTCAATTTCTGGATAATCTCGCATAACCCAAATAATAAGCGCGCCCAAATCTTTGGAGTAGATGAATTGACGTAGTGGTTTGCCTGTTCCCCAGATTGTAAACGGGGTAGAATCCTCTGTAATACAATAACAGTTGAAATAATTTTCATTCAGTACATCTTAGTGTTTTAAAAAAATCAGAGTGGGTTTGGATCAATAAATAAATAAATCATTTATCAATATATGTGAGGTACCGGTACGTGTTGTGTCATAGTCAGTTTTTGTTGTCAGCACCTCCAACTCTCCATCAGCCACCAAAACGATGTCATATTTCAATTTTATCATATAGGAGCACGCTCTGGCCCTACACCAGCGCACAGAGAGCTATCCATCAAACTGACTTAGCCTGGTGTTAGGGCTGGAGGAAACTGACTTGCGTATTGCCTCAAAGAGGGCATTTTATATGTAACTAATTGGATTCCATTCCAAAGTGTTTTTTTCTTTCAATTAGCTATAATACTGTACAATAATGTAGAACTAGTGTATTTTATTTCTCTGTTTTTAGGTCTGACATAGAAAACATAGCTATAATACTGTACAATAATGTAGAACTAGTGTATTTTATTTCTCTGTTTTTAGTCTGACATAGAAAACATAGCTATAATACTGTACAATAATGTAGAACTAGTGTATTTTATTTCTCTGTTTTTAGTCTGACATAGAAAACATAGCTATAATACTGTACAATAATGTAGAACTAGTGTATTTTATTTCTCTGTTTTTAGGTCTGACATAGAAAACATAGCTATAATACTGTACAATAATGTAGAACTAGTGTATTTTATTTCTCTGTTTTTAGGTCTGACATAGAAAACTTAGCTATAATACTGTACAATAATGTAGAACTAGTGTATTTTATTTCTCTGTTTTTAGTCTGACATAGAAAACATAGCTATAATACTGTACAATAATGTAGAACTAGTGTATTTTATTTCTCTGTTTTTAGTCTGACATAGAAAACATAGCTATAATACTGTGCAATAATGTAGAACTAGTGTATTTTATTTCTCTGTTTTTAGGTCTGACATAGAAAACATAGCTATAATACTGTACAATAATGTAGAACTAGTGTATTTTATTTCTCTGTTTTTAGTCTGACATAGAAAACATAGCTATAATACTGTACAATAATGTAGAACTAGTGTATTTTATTTCTCTGTTTTAGGTCTGACATAGAAAACATAGCTATAATACTGTACAATAATGTAGAACTAGTGTATTTTATTTCTCTGTTTTTAGGTCTGACATAGAAAACATAGCTATAATATTAATATTGTACAATAATGTAGAACTAGTGTATTTTATTTCTCTGTTTTTAGTCTGACATAGAAAACATAGCTATAATACTGTACAATAATGTAGAACTAGTGTATTTTATTTCTCTGTTTTTAGGTCTGACATAGAAAACATAGCTATAATATTAATACTGTACAATAATGTAGAACTAGTGTATTTTATTTCTCTGTTTTTAGTCTGACATAGAAAACATAGCTATAATACTGTACAATAATGTAGAACTAGTGTATTTTATTTCTCTGTTTTTAGGTCTGACATAGAAAACATAGCTATAATACTGTACAATAATGTAGAACTAGTGTATTTTATTTCTCTGTTTTTAGTCTGACATAGAAAACATAGCTATAATACTGTACAATAATGTAGAACTAGTGTATTTTATTTCTCTGTTTTTAGGTCTGACATAGAAAACAAAGCTATAATACTGTACAATAATGTAGAACTAGTGTATTTTATTTCTCTGTTTTTAGTCTGACATAGTAAACATATCTGTTTGATTTTGAAGTAACTACTGTACATACAGTCAAACCTGCATAAAGAGGTCATCCAAGGGACCAAAAGAAATTGGCTGCTTAAGACAGGTTCACCAGAATCAAGAAAAAAGAAACAAAGAAATTCCCAATTGTGGTTTGTTTGTTACATTTGACATAAAGTTTGTCATGTTAAGTGTTGGCTTGCATGATAGCACTTAACATTTCTGTGTGACCGTAAACAATTATTGTAGGCAAAACAAATCATGTGAGAATTGATTAAAAAACCTGGTCATCTCTGATGTCCACTCCTGGACAAAATAATGACCGCTGCATACGGGATTGAATAACGACTAGGGGTGGATTTTAGTGACCGCTGGCTGCGATTGCATGTTGTCGCTTATGAAAGGTTCATTATATAGCATTTTCCATCAGTTAGACCACAGACTGGCCACATAATGGAGGTGGCCGCTAATTTAAGGTGATGGTTCAAGCCGGTTTGACTAGTTTCCTGCGCTTTTAATATTTGTACACCACAAATATAGTGAGATACTTACGAAACCATATAACTTACTTTTGGCCTTCCAAACTTTGTGTATTAGACCTGGGAGAACGTGTCCATCTTCCAAATTAAAGTTGTCATAAGGCCCATACACATTGGTGGGGACAACGGAAGTAAACTGACACTGGTGCTGCTTGTGGTAGGCCCTGTAAACCGTAAATCAACTGTTACACACTATATACATGTACTTGTGGTAGGCCCTGTAAACCGTAAATCAACTGTTACACACTATATACTTGTGGTAGGCCCTGTAAACCGTAAATCAACTGTTACACACTATATACTTGTGGTAGGCCCTGTAAACCATTAATCAACTGTTACACACTATATACTTGTGGTAGGCCCTGTAAACCCTAAATCAACTGTTACACACTATATACTTGTGGTAGGCCCTGTAAACCGTAATCAACTATACTTGTGGTAGGCCTTGTAAACCATTAATCAACTGTTACACACTATATACTTGTCACCCCTACTCCTGGACAGCTTAATTATCTTTCACCAGCTCTGACACTTTACTCAGTATTTCTGTTGAGTATCAGAAAGTTGGACGTGTCACCATATTGTAATCAGTACATATGTATACCTATCAATTACCATAGGACATCTGTGACAATATTTGTTGAAGTAATCTTGGAAGCAAGTTTTGATCAATGAATCATTGATCCTGTGCCATTATGGCAGGAAAATCAATTGATGACTGTACATGTACCTGCAGTGAAGCCTTTTAACTCATTTATCCCTGAAAACATGTTTGAACTCTTCAAATTTAGAGGTTGGAATAGTTCATTTTGAAATTTATAGTTTATGGTACTATGAAAACCATCAAAATGATAAATTGAGGGGAGCACTGTATAATGAGTAAAAATCTGACAAACAACATTCAAAGCATGCATTCATTTGTACAGATATTAAATAAGCCACTGAAAACTTGATCTGATAGAACTGCATCAATATTATCAATTGATGATTTCTTGTGTATTGTATGTTTAAAATATGTCATTGATGCTATAAATCTTTCAAATGCATTTATATCAATTATTGTGTAATTTTTCTATGTGTCTAAAACCTACATGTATATACATATCAAACTACTATTCATTAAACATCTACATTGGATTCAACTTAATATCGCCCCTGTTAATATCACAATACTCTTTATATCATGTTTTTTCCCCCAAGCACCATTTTCCCCTCTATATAATCTTTGTAGTTTTATTTGGTTAATATCATGTATTTTGAGGTGAATTCCTCTGAATATCATGTTTTTTTAACCAATCACATAGAATATCTAGAAAATTTCCATTGATTTCAAATACAACTTAAAGGCCCAATATACGTAACTTCAGGGAAATTTTTGTGATTCTGAAAAATTCTGAAAAAAATTCCAGCTGATAACCATGCAAAAATAAGCCTAAAACAAAGTAAACGTGAGCGGTTACTAACAAGAAACTCTTGACAGAAAAATCCAAAGAAATGAAAATAGTTCAGGTGGGGCCCACTTCAACAACAAACCGAAGGTAGAAGACGGTTCGAAATGGTCGCATGTTTACAAATAGCGTGTTTCAACTGCTGCATGTACCGGTAACCGCGAAAGAATTCATCTTGATTATTGCTGATATCAGTTAATAGTAACTAAATCTATAAATATATAAAGTTATTAGGCTTTATTTAAAAAAAAAAAAAAAAAAATTGAAACTGAAATAATGTTATCCAACATCTCCATATGAACATTCAATCGCTTACTTTTAGTTATATGGAGATTGGAAATGCACTAGATTTGGTTGGGAAAAATATGTTTCTCTTAATGTCACATTCCTGTTAATATCATGTTTTTGTCTGACAAATGTAACATGATATAAAGAGGAATGCACTGTAACACTATATACTGTAAAAGATATACCTGTTCTGTACATCAATCATTCTTTTGGCATAGGAATATCCAAAGTTGGACTCATGAGGAGGTCCATTGTGCACCTGTTAGAACAAAGAGTGTCTAGTTGAATACCTCAATTTGTATAGTAATGTTATGTTTCTGTAATCATTTACAAAACTGAATTTGACTTAAAAGACCATACAGAATTAAGGTTCTGTAACATTTAAAAGTTTTGTATTTATCTGAACTGGGTTATCCCCCTTTATATATTTCAATTTGTCTTTACATATATATGGTTTTTCATTTTGAACAAATATCAAGGTACATTCGTGCTACAGGTTGAACCGGCAGAGCAGACACAGAAATATTCCACGATAAACGAATACACTTGGACCGAACAATAGGCAGAGCTAAAAAAACCCACTGTTTTGGAGGAGAAATTCATAATATATCAAGAATAAAATGCTGTTATTTCAGGTGTCCACTAAATTATTTAACATATCTTTACATCTTCATCTGAATTGACATTGTTTAAGAAATAAATAACGCAAACTACATGTAGCAATAGTCAGCAATTTAGATTCGGTCAGGTTCGTCTGGACCCCTCAAACCACATGTGCCAGATTTTCCAGAGGTCAGCCTCGGTCGAAATCTGTGCCTGAAGTTTTTGTTCCACTCTCAACTTGTTTTACTAGTTCAACCAGTAGCGCGAATATACCCCTATTGTTTCCCATTCTGTGACCGAAAAATATTTACATAATTCTCTGCTGTTTTTCTCCATTAACACAGTCACTTGTATGTTTGCTGTTATGATTATCTCTTACCATAGTTTCGTCAATGGGGTAAGAGGTTTGGTTAGGGAAAATACAAGTCGACAAACAGGAAACCAGCTTCTTGACATTAAATTGATGACACATTTGCATCACATTGTCATTGATGATTGTGTTATTTCTCTGAAATTACAAATATATTGTTAACTAGCAGCATGTCGCCAACAATAAACATGGTACTACTTTTAACGTCATTTCCAATTTTAGTGATCCAATACAAAACCCCACTTACTCAAACCTGGTTTACTCGAACACCCTTCATTCGTTGAAAAGTTTGTTTAGTAACGATCAAGTTCTTACTTATTCAAACAACCTCAGATTACTCAAATACTATGTATTATATTAATAATAATAATTCGAGGTTCTTCTATACCGCTTTATGAAGAATTTAAAGGCCGTCTAAAAGCGGTTAACAAATTATTATCCGTGGTTATAGGGCCTTAGCAGCCAGCCAATATTGTTCTCAACTCCCTGGGGAGCATACAACTGGTGCTGCCATTTTGGCACTCACAGCTAGCATTCTACAATTTCTAGCACTACTCAACCATGTACTCATTTACAGCTGAGTAGACTGGAACAAGCAGAGTAAAGTATCTTGCTCAAGGATACAACACAAGTGCCGTGACTGGGACACAAACCCGCAACCCTTCGGTCATGAGCCTGGTGCCTACCACTAGACCACCATGCCTCTATGATTCCTCGAACTATTGATCAGATACCCAAGAGTTGGAGTAAGTGGGGTTTTACTGCATACATCTTCATTGCACATTGTATGAACATGTGGCATCATGCAGCTTTGACGAGGTCTAAACTTTTAAAACTAAATTTTTGCTAAGACCTATAGATCTGTACATCAGAACTGTATTTGATCAACAAATACAAAATAAGGGCAATATTAGATTACTTACATCAAAGCATACCCCAGGGAATGCAGAAATGAAGGGGCCCAGCAGCCAACGGCCCCTAAAAATGTGTCTGGGCCCTTAGATTTTTGGAAATTCTGTCATTTATTACTACTGCACCTTCTCTTGTGAAATGAGCTGGGCCCCGTACTCAAAACAGTGAATTTTAAATCCTGTCCAAGTCTTAGTCTATACTGTACTCGCTATACCCTCCATCTAAATCCCCACTATACAGTAACAAAACAAATATTAAACGCTACCAAGATTTTGAAAACCTTCCACTTTCAGGTATTTTTATCATTACTTTAACATGAGTGTACTTACATAAAAGTCGAGGTTATATTTGAGGTTACGGAAAAGTCCTCCCACCAACGCTGCCAAGTGGATCACATATGTGGGTTTGTATTTTTCGAACAGCGCCCTGGTCTCTTCCTTATTCCTGAGAGTGAGAGAAAAGTAGAAGTGTCAGTTTGACAAGAATATGCCTTAATTCAGAAGGAGAGACAAGAAATACAGGATATACATGTACTATATATGTGTCTTGTCATTCACCAATGATGATCTTCATTTATTTCAAAAAGTTCGATCTTTTCCCTTCTTTTATGTAAATCAAATTTGAGAATTTCTCTTAGAAATAGCAATATATTGTATGCAATACATCATGTTTGAATTTGCCTTACATGAGATCAGCATCCTTAGAACTGAGGTAGATCCACTCTTCGTCTGCACGCACAAGACCTGAGTCACGTTCCATGGCCAGTCGTATACCATTACCAACCAAGCCAGTACCGCCCGTCACAAGGATCACTTTCTTTTCAGCTTTCTGTTGTTCAGCCATGTTTTAAACTTGATTTCTGAAATATTTAAAGAATCGGGGCATACTTTAGTTGCTTCTGCTTATAATAAATTAGGAAGAAACCCAAACTGTACATCTATAATACATATATTGATCACAATTGCAGTTAGTATTAAATCACTATTTCCATTTTTTTCTCTCTTCTTATACATTGAAGGTGTACGTGTACAATGTCAGATGCCGTGGGGTGACAGGTATAGATTATTATCAGCTGTCACAACTGTACAATACAGTGCACATAGGTTATTTTGATGTTCATAATGAAAAAGTCAATGATATTATCAGTAAGTTGAACAATCACATACCCGCTAACGTTAACCCTCCCTTCCCCTCATTAGGAAGGAGACAAGCTGCTTCATCAGTGATCTGAATCTACAATTATTTTTCATGGGTCCTAGCTTTTCATTTGTAGTGTCAAAGCAATGGGTCCAACATCATTAAATTTAATCATTTCCAGAAATCCATTTGGTCCTTTCAACATTCTATGATTACAGGACTCGGGATGCGCACGTAGATTTATCACCGACTCATTTTGACCAACCACTCAAAATCTCATTCATTAAAGTCAAAACTCCAACAAACTCTAAATCTACATCCTGTGGCATGGTCAAATAATATCCTAATAACTGCAGGGTGTGTGATCTAATTATATAATTTGACCATAGCAGGTGGGTCTGGATCAAATGAATAAAGTTATTTTCATACATGTATAAACTACCAATTAAGGGAAAGACAAATTGAATGCATAAATTCCCTCTAGCTCGAAGCTAGAAATGTATCTTAATTAATCATGACATTGCGTACAATTTAAATCTGCATCATTTATATTGTATTAAGGAAAAAAATCATGATGTTTATTAGTTTGTTCATGTCATGCCAAGTAAAAAAAGCATCATTATGCCCTCATCAGAAAAGCAGCACAGGAGTTTGTAGCGTAATTTGTGCCGCCAGACTTTAGTGATGTACTTGTGTACGCTTGACACCAAAGCGCCATTTTAACAGGTTGTTGCAGTCAGGTTAGAACAGCGCAGTTGGAATAGTTTGTTAATTTCCACTGCATTCAAGAAGTTTTCACCAAATAGAATCTCCATGACATTTCATTTGTATAATGTACTAAATATGAATACCATGGAGTCATCTATTATATTTTTGTAGAGAGTAAACAGCCTTAATTTTCCAGCAGACTTTCATGCATTGGGCCCTGCGCAGATTTGCGGCATGTGGAAGTTTGAAAAAAAGTTTATATGACCATTTTGATATCTTACGTACCCCTTATCAGCCAGAGGGCCAAAGGTCCGAGGCCTAGGGCTGATATCAGGACTCGAGGGCTATAATATAAATATTTTTGTACCTCAGATGATAGTTGATACAGAGCTTGCAAACAAAAGAATACTGCTCTATGAAAAAAAGACTCAATATACTGTGGCTATACATATTACTGAGCTTTTTGGGATAAATCTGCATAGGAGGGTTGCGTGGTCACCTGAGCGTACTACGTTCGCTCAGGAGGACTCCCATATCCGTTTGCCCATACGAAGCGACAGCCTATCCATATCCAGCTGACTGACCGGACTTGGGGCTTGATCTGTGAAGACAAAGTCAACATAGAACCACATAGGGCGGCGGGCAACAATCCAGTCCTTCACGCCGGTCGAACATGAGACACTCTCTGTGTAGTAACGGTGTTAAAAACCTAAACCAACCAAGGGATAAATCTGGCCAGAAATATAACAAAATCCAAATCTATTTCCATGACCGCGATATCCTGATCATGATGGGACGGCATATAGAACCTGATGTGTAGGTATACAAATCAAACAGATCTGTCACATTGTAATGTTTAATCGGGTACCAGGGGCTGTAATTTAAATTATATGTAAGAAGTCATCATTGTGTTAATTAGTACATCGTACATGCACACACACCCAGACTTGGGCTACTATTAACAGAAACACCCCGACCTGGGAAATAAACAATATTTTACACGAAAGAGCAAAAAAGAAACTAGTGAGACGAGTCGGTTGCGAACCCGAGACCTCTATGTTATGGAGCCAGGACGTTACCACCAGGCAAAAAGGTCCGAACCAGTTGACCTGGTTTGTAAGTTCCTGATAGTGTTATATTATGCAAGGTCGTGTCTCCAGTCTCCACGTAACAAACAAAATATAGGAGGCCTAGGTGAGGTGACAAATCTGTACATGCACCGAGCCATTCTGATAATCCTCACTACATAATACTGTGATGGGGATCAGATTTTTGTGTAAGGCCAAAAAAACCCAACTTTGTTTCTACTAACGTGGTCGAAAAAATGAGGGTCGGTAGGTAGGTGTTTTTTTTGGTTTTTTTCTTTTTTCTTTTTTTTTTTTTTGGATAGTGGGGGGGGGGGGGGGGGGTTGGTTGTGGTTGGTTGTGGTTGTCGAATATGAAGAATATGCATAATAATATACATATCTGTAAGTATGTGAGACAAGTAAACTTGTAACTGTAACTTGTAGGTAGTAAACTTCTGTTCCGCCATTACGGGTGTCATACAGAGGTCACGAGTCATGGTTACATAAACACTTCACTAATGCAAATGGTGATATGCTGCAAAAAGCGTAACTGACCGCGATTTTAAGGCCATTTTAAGGCGATAATAAGCGAAAAAAGGGACACCGATATTTTTCCGGACTTCATTGCAAAATAAAAAAAAAAAAAGTTGACACAAATTTTACAGGGTCGGTCGGGTTAGTAGAAACAAAGTTTTTTTTTTTTTGGCTAAGTTTCATAAGCTTGGTTTACCAGTGAAATTGGAGAGAGAACCACGGCTTTGGTAAATACCGCTGATTTGGCGCTAATTAGTACGTGCAGGCAGCACCACCTATGGACATCGTCCATTGGGTGTTGTTAGGCTTGCACGTGCATAAGAGGTGTTTGGAATATAATGCTGTGTACGTTTGCGATTCGGTTACTCTGTTTCGGACCAGCAAACAAAAAGGTAGGATAGATATGTATGTATAAGAGTTATCGGTTGATCTGGAACTATATATAAGTTAGGATTTCCATATCAAGGGATGGGGGGTAGTATTTAACTTAATATAGTCCATATTTATTATTATCAGGTCGGGGAAAACCGCAAATTGGCGTATAATACGCCAATCAGCCTATAATACGCCAATTGGGGTATGGATTTGTTTCTAAAAATAGCCAAAGTCACTTTAAACTTCACTTTCTCTGTGTTTCTTTACAACTTCAAGTCGCATTTATTTAGGGATGAAACATTATGGAAATTCAAAATTATATATTTATTTGCGTGCGGGAAAGTAACGAAAACAGAAGCAACACTTCCGGTCGATATGGCCTATGTTACGATGGTAGAGTTACTACGACGGGGATTGTTACATCAAGTTTCTAAGTCGCAAATTATTCCATAAAACAACTTTCAGCAAAATATCATTTATACTGTCAGAAGTTAATGCGACTTGGACAGAAAAATTGAAAAAGACGAGTTTAAAGTGATTTGAGCTATTTTTAGTAACAAATACATACCCCAATTGGCGTATTATACGCCAATTTGCGGTTTTCCCCGACCTGATTATGTAGTTTAGAGTCATGTAAGTACTTTAGAGATATATAAACAAATCTGATCGCCAAACAAACTTAGTGTTTATAGTCTATCTATAAATAAATATTCCGTTAGTGTTACCGAACTTTATTTAACTTTTTTTAGTCTTTTATTATAACACTTACTCGCCAAACTTATTAGTCTATGTAAAGAATTATCCACTATACGAACCACGACTCCCGTTACAATACGTAGCTATAGTCATGTCTATTATGTAAAGGTGCACTGGTGCATGAATGGGGTGGGGTACACCCGGTGTTGATCGTAGTACACGGACCGAGGAACCTCGTTTTTGTTTCTTTTTTTTTGCCAACTTTGGCCCATTTCTTATAAATACTTAGAAATCAGCAAATGTATCAGTTTACGTTGTTTTCTTTTAAGACAATTCATAAGTCATTACTCATTATAACCTTAATGATTAGCTACCATGCATGGAAGCCGGTTTAATTTTCTACCTAGCCGGAAACTTGACAAGGCTAAATATCTACACGTAACACTAGACGCTTATTTTAGTATGTATTATGTGCATATTACTTGTATTTTACAATCTTACCTCTTTGAAGTGCAAGTTTTGTAGTGTGTGTTGGAATATCCCTTAGCGACTAAGGACCGAAATGACGCTAACCGGAAAGCCAAAATGCCACGTGAATACGGTTTGGGCCGCTTATGATATCGACAAAACTAAAAAAAAATCAAACCATAAGCGGCATTGCATTGAATTTTGATAGTTAGCCCCTTTACTTATGATGGAACATGATAGAAGCAATAGATGTAAAATATTGGCACCCAGAGATGTTTACCTAGCCAAAGAGGCTCCAGATAGACTAAATATTGCATTATTATTATATTGGGGAAGGATTTTAAGGGTGTGTTCACATCGGCGTCTCGGTACATCCACGAGTGCACTTAAAACTTAATACAGACCTACATATTAACTCTAGACCCTATACAGTACAGGGGCGTAGCTGGGTTGGAATTGAAGTGTAGGCACATGGCGCCGCAGGCGCCCGAGGTGTTGCGCGGCAGGCGCCCGAGTGCTTCGCGCCGAATGCGCGAAGCAAGCTAGGGGGGTCCGGGGGCATGCCCCCCCGGAAAAATTTTGAAATCTAGAAGCTCTGTGGTGCATTCTGGTGTATTTTGAAAGGATATTTTGTTATAAATTTGTACTGGTATTTCAGATATTTTTTTTGCAGCTGACTATTTTATATGCTCTCATAATTTTTGTTTCTACAGAGTTGAATTGAAATTCCTTTGTTGATATAATACATGTATACCGGTAAATATGTGTTATATATTTGATTACATATCAGATTTTGTAATGCATTAGATGGGTTCTGGTGCATTTGGAGAGTCGATTTTATGAAATAAAAAAATGTGTTTATAAATGACGATTTTATTATTTTCCCTTAATATACAATGGCCTCCCCCAGAAAAAAAAACTTTAGATTTTGTAATGCATTTGATGGGTCCTGGTGCTTTTTTGTAAGTCGATTTTATGAAATAAAAAATGCGTTGATAAATGATGGTTTTATTATTTTCCCTTAATATCATTTGAATTGGAAACACCTTTTACGGTAAGATGAATATTATTCAACTTTAACAATGCATTTAACAGAAATATTTTTTGAAATAAACGCCAGTGACGTCATTGTTCCAAAATGAGTTGTAATACTCAAAACTTCGAGAAATTAAATAAAATCTAGCTGTCGGCATTTGGATGAGGCGAAGCTGTTAATTGCCCTGTTGATGTCGATGTCAATGTCCCTGTGTATGTGTAACATTGCCAATGACGACAGGCGGCTAGTGGTCATCCTTGACCTCAAGTAATTCTTAATTCTCTTCATCGCACTGAAGGATCTTTCGCAGGATGCAGATGTTGGTGGCATTGTGAGGAGGATGGTAAGGATGGTATAGATACCGGGATACAGATCCTTGTTGGTCTTCCTTAGTGTTTCCAATACACGTTTAGGCTTTTCCTGAGACATGGACCACCTCACCTTCCATCTAGAGACTTCGTTTTCAAATTCCGCGGGTGTTCCACTCATGTCATGAGCGTAGGCTGCGTAAACGTCGTTTCTTTTGGCGTCAGTCAGGTTCGCAACCTGCACCGGGATCAGACACTCTGCTGAGAAACGAGCTTCATTTTTTAGAATCCTTTCGTCCATTTCCTGCATCAGGTGGTCAAGGAAGACATTATAGAGCGAGACTCTCCAATAGTCAGACGGGTCATTTACGTTGTAGTTGGCGCGATGCTGTTGCCTCCCGGCCCTACGAGGTACTGATGGAACAACCTCGAAGTCTGCTCCAAGATCTGTTGCTCTTTCAAATAGTGCATTCCACACTTCAGGATCATTCCTTTCCTCATGGAGAATATGAAGAACTACTTTGGTTTCCGAAACTGCCTCCATCAGATCCATGTCGACTTTTTGAAGTAAGTTAGTCAAGGCCACAGTACAGCTCAAAACATGGTCGGCTACAACTAAGCTTATAATGAAGTCGAATCTGAGAATAGCTGCCAAGTACTGACCAGCCTTGTCATCTCCATCCTCTTGCAGTGTTTCTAGGCTATGCACTACAACGTTGAATGCCTTCTGGAAGGTCGAAAGTGCATCTGCGCGACTTGTCCATCTGGTCTCACAGAGTGTTCTAAGCTTCTGACGGTGCTGCAATTGATCCTGTGTGACCACGTCGTCAGCGAGTTCATCAGCGAACGCCGTTAAGCGTTTAGCTGAATAATCAAAGGAGAATGCAATGTCCTGGACTGTTGACATCATTGTACGAACGCAGGGAATTTTGGAGCTGTGTACAAGCGCTAAATTTAGGCAATGGGCTTTGCAATGGACATAATTCGCTTCTGGAACACGCTCTCGAACACGCGCCTGTACCCCTTTGAATTTTCCCGACATGTTTGCTGCTCCGTCATAGCATTGTGCTCGAATCTTAAGCATGTCTAACCCGAGTTCCTGTACGTAGGTCAACACCATTTTGGCAACTTCTGCACCTTTTGTTGACTGGCAATGGAGTAAACCGAGAAACTCCTCCCGTACACACACCTCTTCGGCAGAATGAAAGTCAACAAAGCGCACACAAAAAGACAGCTGCTCTTTTGTCGATATGTCGGTTGCCTCATCCACTATTAGAGCGAAATATCTAGCATTTTTACAGTTTTCTACAATTTGATTAGTGAGTTGTGTTGCGCAAATGGATATTAGTTCATTCTGTATGTCGGGCGACGTGTATTTAGCTTTCGCTGTCGCGTTTTCCAGATGGTCTGCAAGAATGCGGTCTTCCTTCCCTATCTCGCGCAAAATCGCCATGAAATTGCTCCGATCTTCTACATGACCACGTATGGGAATATTCTGTTTCCCACACATGACAAGTACTTCTATTATTTTTCCGAGAATGTGCCTGTTATTTTCAACTGTTGTGATGGACGATAGTGATATTTTTCGATTAATTGGCTCCTTTTTTCCATCCACTATTTCCAAATAGTGCTCTGCAGAAACGACACAGTCGATATGCGTTTTCTCCTGTTCATGTCGCTTGACGTACGTTGACAGATTTTTCCAGTCTGTTACTGGATTAACGAAACTTTTATCAGACTTTCCCGAAACGCCAAACAGTATGCAATATACGCAATACACGGCGTCATTGCACACAGAGTATCGCAGCCAATGAACATCGTTCAGCCATTTCGTGTTGAATTTCCTTCTCTTGTCTCCAAAAGACCTACAATTTAATAACGCATGCTTAGTGGTCTAGAGTGTGTTTTCAAGTCTCATCAACTATCACTCCAGGTAGGATGCGACACAAGCTATTGTGAAATATAAGAGTCAATTGTCTCAACATTAATCATAATGGCACTGATATAATTGGTGTGGAGGCTATAAGTTGATAGTTCAAAAAGAAAAGACTATGTTAATAAGTGGGTAGGAGTATGAGTCGTCTTATATAGCAATACTTATGTTTTAATTTAATTCCACTCATAATTACTGATTATCCGTAAATCCGGAATCCGGGTAGTAGTACGCACCCGTAGAGGGAGAACCGTGAGACCCGCAGGCAACGTCCAACACTACTTGTTTTCTTTTCTTTCGTGCTACCAATTAGGCCTAGCCATATCCCCGATTACTGTCTAGTTTAAGAGCGTAGTACATGACTAGTTACATTAGGCTCTATTTGCAAGTGCTAAAAGTCAGTTACTCAGTAGCCTGTAGACTGACTCGTTAACCTGAGCAGAATCATGAAATTGGTGGCGGATCAGACCTACCTCAACGGAAACGTGAACTCATGCGCATTGCCCCATTTCTGTCGTAATAAAGTTTTCTTAGTATCTTCATCACTTTTCATAAATGTCTGTGCTCCAATGTCTGGGTAGGGGGGTCCTGTATACGAATATGCCATATTTCTCTTTCAAGTTTTCGCGGCAAACAACTTGAGTAGGCCTAATCATTCTCAGTGAAGTACTTGATGGGTTCAGTAATGTCCGAATAAATTGCCCGGTTTATTATAGCATATTGAAATTATGTATCAAATAGCGCAATATTAAAACCATTATGCCGGGGTTGATACAATACATGTTTGGAAGCATAAATTAGAGCCTGTACTGATATGCAGTCGTCATCAGGCCTATTTTAAGGTAACCTTAGGATTTTTTTTTGTGCAGGCACGTGCCTGCAGTGCCTAAAGGCAGCTACGCCCCTGCAGTATATCTATATGTAGACCTAATTATATATAATTACATAATTATAACATGTACGTAGAGCAACTTGTTTTGTTCTTAGATCTAGAGTACATGAGTTGTCAGAACTAAAAGTGTCTGAAGTACAACAGATCAGCGTCTCTGAACAGATGAAAACTTATTTATAATTTGTTCATATACGTCCCTGATATATATATATCTATACCTTGTTCAACAAAGTGTAATGCTGACCAGAGACGTATAAAGCCTTTAAAGGCTTTTTACGTCTCTGTGCTGACTTTTTCATAAAGGTTTGATATTTTGGTACAAGGCCTAGTCTGATCATGTCCCCTAAAAACTAATGAATAATGCCGTTACTTAATTACTCATTCTCGTTATAAAGCTAAAGCCTTTAATAACTTTTTACTTTTATAGCATCTAATAAAACCGACTCTGACTTACCCGAATTACCTCCCCTAGCTGTGTCCCGTTGAGCTCGACTCTCTGAAATAACTATATATAACTGAACAAGATATTATAAGGGATGTATACGTGATGTAATTGTTACTATCAAGAAAGGGAAAGCTCATGATCACGATCGGAAAATCGAAATCGTCACGTTGATAATACAGCTAAGTAGTAAGATGCCCATGTTGGTCATAGTTTAAGTAAAGATCGAGGTAAGAAGCTGATGTACAGGAGAGTCTGTTCAGGGACGTATGTATGTGACATATACGTCCCTGGTCTGTTGTGGCTTAAATCTCAAGTTCAGTAGGCTATCTACGACCGACTAGGTCAGCAAACTTGTTGTTTATTGACAACACATACACTTATATCTTTCATAACAGGTAAATGAATTCTCATCTTACTCTTTGTAATTTACTGCTCAATAACTTTGAAAAAAAAAAAATAAATAAAAAAAATTATAATACCATCACCCTAAAATTTTACTAGGCCGAAGGGTTCTGACTCTCTCACCCGCTAGCTATTGGGATGGTTGGCGGTTGAGAGCTCTAGCCGACCCAATATTTAGCGGGTCAGATATCTAGAGTCAGAACCCTTTGGACTGTACACCTACAAATGAAATTAGATTGAGGAGATCGAAAAGCTGAGAAACAAAATTGAAATTTTGTGTTAATTCCTTGTATGGATTAGAACAATTTTGGCAAACTTTTCTTCTAGCTTCATTCTCAAAATTTAAACCAAAGAAAGTGTGTGTATATATATATTAAATATGGTTAATCGTGAAGTAGGGGGGAACTGGGGTTGAAGGTACCCCTATTGCCCCTCCTGCGCCCCCAAAAAACCATTCCCAAACCTGAGAAGTACTAAAAGCCACTGGAAAGTATGCCACCTGTTCATATTTGAAAAACCACGCCAAATATAAACAAGTCTATTGCACAGGGACATGAGAATTTGTTACAGCTAGTTTATGACCTAAAATATGGTGTTTAGAGTAATTTTACACATTCGGGGGTATAAGATCAATTTTTGATAAAAATGCCCCATCAGTCTTAACCCCCCAAATGTGTAAAATTACTTTAAACACCATATTTTAGGTCCTAAACTAGCTGTAACAAATTCTCAGGTCCCTGTGGTCTATTGAATGACCTTGGGCAGAGATTTAGGTCATTTAATGGCCAAAGAGATTAACTCAGTACGGGGTTTCCCCTATCTATGATTTATCCAATATCAAAACATACATAACATGTAACAGAAACAATCAAAGTATTTGAAAGGATTACACCCGTTCAGTAGTATTCCGATCCACAATTGCTTGAGTTTCTGTCAGTAAATACATATATGGAGGCTATTCAATGGTTTCCCGTTAAATATCAAATATATTTCACGAGTATGGCATATTTCACGAATGCGTAGCACGAGTGAAAATATATTTAAAATCTGACATACGAGTGAAATATATTTTATATTTATTAAGAAACCATTGAATTTTATTTTTATTTTCGAAATTCCCAAAAGTTTGATTTCATTTTTAGCGCTAAAACTACATTTTGTACGAGTAGTTTTTGCGTCTATCGCCGCCACTATTCTGTGACCTTTGACCATGTCATTTTTTCCCTGCCGCCCCGGAAAAGCTTGAATTGCTACCAATCGCATGATATCTGAACTATTTGAAAGCCTAAACCTAACAGGAAATGATGTTCCCATGGTATTGTTAATGATTATTATGACTTTAATAATCTATATGCGATTTGTAACAAAGAAAAATCAGTTTTTCACTCCCACGGCTCATTTAAATATTACGTCTTTGTTCCTGGCTGACCCCTCGGTGTATATATATATATATATATATACATTCGTGCTATACCTCTCTGTGCTTTACACTCGTATACGGATCGCGGAATGTACTGGCATGGTGTACTCTGCTGTTAAACTTTGATAATATAATCGCGCCATAGCCAAATACCCTGATTTTGATTTCAATGTTATATTACCTTATACATGTGCGTTAACAAAAATACTTGACCAATTTGTCGGTCGGAACTATTTATTCTTAATTACAGCGAAAACTCGCCCTCTGGATATGATAAAGTTATTTACGAGTTACTTCCCCTGATTGTCACTAACGTTGTGATATAAATACTGAATGCACACACTTGATCGATTTTATTACTTAATATTGTACTGAGTATACATTTTTTAATGAGACATTATCAGAACCTGCATAATGTACAATCATATGAATTCGCAAAACACTTGATTTATTGAAAATAACACTTATACTTTTCTAAGGCGAGCAAAAGTAAATCCTTTATACATTAAAATCTCCCACACTACTCTTTTCCCCTTTTTAAATGTAATCCCCCCCGAACACCAAAACCTACATTCTAACTCCACTGTCACCACAGGGAGGTCCACGGATACCATTTATAACAGGAAAGAGAATAGTGTGCTTCCACCGGTGATCTACCCTCGATCACTAGGTTATATATATAAACAATATGCACATATAGTCTAATTATAATATAGTTTCCAGCCATCCCCTTAATTTGCGGTTACAGCTGATCGGGACGGAGTGCCTAAGGCTTATAGAATATTAATACGTCACAGAATGAAGTTCTATTGTTTTGTTCAAAATTTGGTAAAAAAAATAATGTTTTATTTCAAAAACATATGATTAATCAATGATTTTCCTCCGAATCTGCGGTGGAATCGTCGTCACGATCATCATCATAATCATCTGTCGATTCATCATCAGATTCTTCCTCCTCCGAACCTTCTGTTGATTCGTTATCATGATCCTTTCCCAATCTTTGAACATTCTCAAAAGTTTTCTCTGGAAAAAACCGTTTCGTCCACTACGTGCTTCCGGAGCTTCACGGCTTGTTTCAGTGCTTCATTCGTATCCATATCGTGAGAAGATGTCAATTGCATGGCAGTGTCCATTACTTTCCTGCTGACAGGATCATGATCCAGCTTGTCTACATTTACAAGAAAGTGTACATGTCTTTTACGAAAATCTCGGCGAATTTCCGGTATGTATAGTGATTATTTGCTAAAACTTGCATTTCTCTTCGAATAACCTCCGCATCTTGTATTTATTCTCAGAGCTTTTGAATACACTCCCCCAATTCGATTTCATGGGACTTTTGAACAATTCGTCCCAAGCGGCACTGACATGTTCAGTATTCACCAGGGGACCCCTTCATAGTATCGCTTCCTTGTATTTTCTGCAGTTTCAGTTGGCATAAATCAGGTCATGAATGCCATTGAACGATTGTTGACGTCTTCATCATTATGACGTCATAATTGTTACGTTGGATACCATTGACCATCCCCGGGCGATGGCTGGTTTTTTTTTTCATTGTATACACGACAAATACATTTTTTTGAGCAAAATACTGAGAATATAATGTGATATTGATTGTATTATGAGATTAACAGATTCTTAAATGGTAAATATAAGTATTGAACTGCTTTCAGTTGGCATTCATAGGATATATGAATGCCAACTGGGCAAAGGCAAATTCAATGAAGCGCGCTAAGTTCAATACTTAAATAGCACACGTGATGAAGGTTCTATTAACATGGCCGTTTGAATGTTCGCAATGTTCAAATGTGTTGCATTAGGGTTATCTAATACATTTGGCTGGAGTCTAAAATCCTAAATGTAGTTTTTTTTTTTTTTACAGTTTCGTTGAATTGCGTCATTAACTTTCCTGAATCCTCCGGGTACATCTGCCGACCAAGGGTCATTATCTGTTGTCTGTCTAAAGGACTATTGGACAAGACTAAATGTTGGCAGTTTCACCTCTGAGTTGGATCTTTGTTGTAATAGGGGTTTTGATTAACGGCAGTCACTGACAAGTTTCTATGATGACTACCCTCTGTGAACAACTCGTTGATCCGTGGATCCTTTGATGCAGTAGACATGGACATGGGGTTAAGTGCTATTAAGTTTGTAGTTTTGGGATCGATAAAGTTGTCTTGGTCCAAATCCAATGATATACCTTGAGTGAACTGCACCGGCGGAACATTTCCTTGATGACGTCATAGAGAGGTTGCCATCGTTTGTGGAGCCACATGATTCTTTTTTTGGGGTGGCGATATCCTTTTCAAACAATTTTGAAGTAAAGTCATACCGCTGTTGTGAACCAGAAATGTTTGGCGGAAATGTTTGTTGAAAACCATATCCCTGTTGTTGTGGTTCTTGTTGTTGTTGTTAATTTTGTTGTTCAGTTGTTGTTGTTATTGTTGTTGTAGTCGTTGTGGTTTTTGTTGTTGTAGTTGTTGTGGTTTTTGTTGTTGGTGTTGTTGTGGTTTTTGTTGTTGTAGTTGTTGTGGTTTTTGTTGTTGGTGTTATATTATTGTAGTTGTTTTGGTTTTGTTGTTGTTGTAGTTGTTGTTGTTATTGTTGTTGTAGTTGTTGTGGTTTTTGTTGTTGTAGTTGTTGTGGTTTTTGTTGTTGTAGTTGTTGTGGTTTTTGTTGTTGGTGTTATATTATTGTAGTTGTTTTGGTTTTGTTGTTGTTGTAGTTGTTGTGGTTTTTGTTGTTGTAGTTGTTGTGGTTTTTGTTGTTGTAGTTGTCGGGTTTTGTTCTTGTTGTTGTAGTTGTAGCTGTGTTGTTATAGTTGTTGTGTGGTTGTAGTTGTGGTTGTTATAGTTGTTGTGTTGTTGTTGTTGCAGTTGTTGTTGTTGTTGTTGTTGTTGTAGTTGTGGTTGTTGTGGTTGTTGTTGTAGTTGTAGCTGTGTTGTTATAGTTGTTGTGTGGTTGTAGTTGTGGTTGTTATAGTTGTTGTGTTGTTGTTGTTGCAGTTGTTGTTGTTGTGGTTGTTGTGTTGTTGTTGTTGTTGTAGTTGTGGTTGTTGTTGTTGTTGTTGTTGTTGTTGTTGTGGTTGTTGTTGTTGTTGTTGTGGTTGTTGTGGTTGTTGTTGTGGTTGTTGTTGTGGTTGTTGTTGTAGTTGTTGTAGTTGTCGTGGTTGTTGTTGTAGTTAAGGTGGAGTTGTTGTTGTGTTGTTGTAGTTGTGGTTGTAGTTGTTGTTGTTTCTCTTTCTTGTAAAATATTGTTTATTTCCCAGGTCGGGATGTTTGTTGAACAACAATGTATGATAGTTTCTGAAATATAACAACATCCCCTGGTACCCGACTTTGTTTCGTCATGACGGATCTGTTTGCTTTGTATGCCTAAGTTAGGATATATGTGGCGTCACGTTTCAATGGGAAAATATTGATGTGGTGCATTTAGTGACTTTATTTGACTTTCTACAATTGACTCTTTTTACACAGATGCTTCATTGCTTAATGTATAGAATAAGTAACTAAATTATTATAGATTATTAATAATTATTTTTTCAAATCTTATTCCAATAAATCTGTCAGAACAGAAAACTTTTAATGCGATATTTAGAATGAAATATCTTTGTCATAGTCATCACGTAATATTAGCATCACGCGTAACATATATGTTTCATTATGCAACTTCACATCGCACTCCCACCCACCATGCACCGCCAACACAAAAAAATAACAACAACAACAAAAACACATCAAGTCTAAAGAATAATTATATATTTATTTACAGTATACAAGTACAACAGTTAAAATTAATCATGAAGGGATTCAAAATAAGTAGCTGATTATAATCAAAGTATTATCCAATCAAATATGCATGTTATTATAATAACAACAAATTAATTTATTTAGGGTTGTTTTTACTTTAAGTACAAGTCTCATTTAGTAGTCGTCAGAAAAAAGTAGAACATTTACAAGATAATTCAAATTATCTTCAATAGCTTGTTATCAAATGGTTGGGTTTAACGTCATCACAAAAGCAGAGGCCATATGGAGACGGTGGTCCTTCTTTGTCGGCTGGATATGGTCGCAGAACAATTTTTCCAATTTTCCGTGGCGCTCCATACCGGTCTAGGAACAGTTGCACTTATTTACCTTAAATATAAAAAACAAAAACAAACTTGAACTGATATGCATTAAAATATAAATCACTGCAAGGTGCATAGTATGTTGTAAAGGGGATTTGCGCACCTGAACCTTCCGCTTCTAAATTAGTTTAGAAACTTTCGATTATACATTTTGGCCACTAGCATTACTGTCGGGGGTCGATCACTAAATTTTAATGATCTTTTAGAACCATATTTTTTAACATGCTATAACGATAATTGTGTCCCTCAACCATTGTATTCGTACGTGCAGTTATCTCCCTTTTATATTGTTTTGGATTGTATGACCAGGCTAACATGTTTAGACAAGCTCTTTTGGTTAGACCGACTGTATCATTCTCTTAGATATGCTCTTGCCTAAATGCAATGTCGTTTTTTTTTTATCTTTATTCTCCCGTCATGAATTAGCCGGGATACATACTATTATAGTGTTACACTCGGACTAGCCAGAGTTTGCTCTGGCCCCGACACCATATCTGGTTTGCCAGACATCTATCTGTCAAAATGTCTAAGTCTGGTGTTAGGGCCAGAGGAAATTAGGGCTACACTCGGGCCTCATTCTGTCAAATCACTGTTCCCGCTCTCGTATTCTTTAGCAGAGAAACTTTTATTTGGTATATAGTTTTGGTATATAGTTGTATAATGATAAGATGCAGGTTAAGATCCGATTGATGATGGTCCGTCAATATTTGCTTTAGTAATGGAGATATTCATATTGAGTATAGAACCGACATTTGAGAGTCTTGTCGAACTGCAGTTGATATTTCATTTTGCATATAAATCAATCTTTCTTTTAAGAAAGGTTTCATTTAACGTATAGCCAGACAGAAATGACAATGATTTAACAGTGATCTTTAATAAATATATTACATTACATTTCTTGTTCATTGCTATTTTTGTTATTTATCTTTTGGCCCCTAGCATCACTGAAGAGACATAGGAGGGCGAAACAGCTGTAGGATGCAGTTTAAATCATTTTGTCGACATACTGTATCTATTACTAAATTTAAAATGTGTAGTATATGTGTGTGTTACGTCATCTTTCGTGATAGGGGGTGGAAGCCTCGGCTGGTGGATGTTTTAGTCCCTGAGGTTTGCTGGAGCCTCCATATCCACAGTTATCTCACTTGAGTAGTGGCACGGTACATACTATACACATTTTCGTAGTACACGATTTGAAAGTATACAGAACTAGTCTAAATTTACTTCTAAATTTATAAATTAAAGGGTTTTACGCATCTGACCCTTCTGCTTCCTCATTATCGTTTCGATGTTTTGGAACCCCACTTTTTGGTCCCTAACATCACTGACGAGTCCTTGGAGGACGAAACAGTTGTATGATGCAGTGCTATTAATTTTTAGGTATATTGTATCTATTACTAAATTTCAAAGGTGCAGTATATGTGTGTTACGTCATCCTTCTTCATATATGTAAGTATTGCAATATAAAGTTATTTAAAACTTACGGTTAAAGAGTATGCCGTATATATCATCAAGGGGGAAAGTATCCCGCAGGAATCTACATCCAGGGACATATCTAACATGTGTCACCAGGGGCGTTTCATCCCACTCATACCCACGAAATCCGCAGTGGAAACACTCGGCCTGATTTCCTGTTCCTAAAGATGAAATATACATATAATATAATAAGTCCTGTTATAAGTGGTAGTATCCGCAACTATCACGAAAATTTTTTATAATAATTCGCACTTATATTGAATGATATTTGTCTAATTCTTCGAAATCTTTTTAAGATATGAAATTTTGATATGGTGTACAATAAAATATGTACTTAGCATTGTTTAGTTCATGGTCTGTACATACTATTTTAAAAACAATAACCCCCAAAACATAGGAAATTGGAGATAAATGCATTGCCCTAAGTTACTGATGACGCCGTGTGTATCTACTTATATAACAGTAAACACTGGGAGTGTTTATGAAATTTACTGAATTATCGGACTATTGTTCCTCCCTATCTGGATTTTGACATTTCTTTCAGGCGGTTTTGTTTGCTTTGTCGTCTCATGGACTTCACTTTGTAGGCCCATGCTTAGTATCACACGAAGACGAAAGACTTTTATGATGCATTTTGATTACTGTAAACCAATTTATTTTCGCGGCGACTTAATTTTGCGTTTTTATATGAAACGACTTAATCGTCGCGATTTAATTTCGCGATAAATACAGTTTTAAATCCTTTCTACATTACATTATAGTATTCCTACAGTTGGTATACTCTTATTAAAACTATTTTGCCGCGATTAATTTTTGCGAATTTTAATTACCCGCGAAATAAGCGAAAATTTATCGCACGCGAAAATAAGTTGGTTTACAGTAATTATTTGGCTCAGCTGTGTTTTTTTACCTAAATTTTAAAAGTGGTATTTGCTTGTGTTTTTTTCAATTATATGTTAGAATAAACAACAAGCGATAATTGATTACGTGTGAGAGCCGATACAATAAAAACTATAACGAAAAATATACAAAGACATTTAGGGGTAGGTGAAGAAACCAATCTTAGTCAAGGAGGGAGAAATTTCTTCAACACTTCGATCATTGGATCGTTCCCATTTTTTGCCAGAGAAAAGATAAACCTCAGTAAAGCCTCGTGCTAAAATTCATAAATCTTACCCTCGGGTTAAAATGTCTCAGTCTACAGCACACAATGGTGATAGATTCTATTAATCCTGGTTGTCATAACTCTCTCTGTGCTATGGTATGTGTTCTGATGAAAATATGTAAAATTTAACCAGAAAAGCTAAAATGTGAATGAATACCATACCTGTACGAAAGAATCCCGCCTTGGCCATTTGATCGGCTGCAAAATTTCCATCAAGTCTCCATCCATGGAAGGTGCGCTCGCGCTGTTCAATATCTTTCATGTTAGGAGAACATGGGTCACGTCTGGAAACTATGATTCTTGCGATTTCTTCCTTTGTCATTCTGGGATACCCTGCCTTCCTGCATCCTCCTGGTGGTATTGGTGTCGACTCGGTACCATTAGATTCCGCACCATCCTCGTCCAGACTAGCTCCTTTATCTCCCTCGTCTTGACTTTCTCCTGGATTGTGGTTCTCATGTTGGAAGACTTTCTTGAAGTCCGAGTCGAATCGATGGATATCTATATAATCTGTTCGGTTTGGAAAAATATCATCAAGGGGGAAAGTATCCCGCAGGAATCTACATCCAGGGACATATCTAACATGTGTCACCAGGGGCGTTTCATCCCACTCATACCCACGAAATCCGCAGTGGAAACACTCGGCCTGATTTCCTGTTCCTAAAGATGAAATATACATATAATATAATAAGTCCTGTTATAAGTGGTAGTATCCGCAACTATCACGAAAATTTTTTGTAATAATTCGCACTTATATTGAATGATATTTGTCTAATTCTTCGAAATCTTTTTAAGATATGAAATTTTAATATGGTGTACAATAAAATATGTACTTAGCATTGTTTAGTTCATGGTCTGTACATACTATTTTAAAAACAATAACCCCCAAAACATAGGAAATTGGAGATAAATGCATTGCCCTAAGTTACTGATGACGCCGTGTGTATCTACTTATATAACAGTAAACACTGGGAGTGTTTATGAAATTTACTGAATTATCGGACTATTGTTCCTCCCTATCTGGATTTTGACATTTCTTTCAGGCGGTTTTGTTTGCTTTGTCGTCTCATGGACTTCACTTTGTAGGCCCATGCTTAGTATCACACGAAGACGAAAGACTTTTATGATGCATTTTGATTACTGTAAACCAATTTATTTTCGCGGCGACTTAATTTTGCGTTTTTATATGAAACGACTTAATCGTCGCGATTTAATTTCGCGATAAATACAGTTTTAAATCCTTTCTACATTACATTATAGTATTCCTACAGTTGGTATACTCTTATTAAAACTATTTTGCCGCGATTAATTTTTGCGAATTTTAATTACCCGCGAAATAAGCGAAAATTTATCGCACGCGAAAATAAGTTGGTTTACAGTAATTATTTGGCTCAGCTGTGTTTTTTTACCTAAATTTTAAAAGTGGTATTTGCTTGTGTTTTTTTCAATTATATGTTAGAATAAACAACAAGCGATAATTGATTACGTGTGAGAGCCGATACAATAAAAACTATAACGAAAAATATACAAAGACATTTAGGGGTAGGTGAAGAAACCAATCTTAGTCAAGGAGGGAGAAATTTCTTCAACACTTCGATCATTGGATCGTTCCCATTTTTTGCCAGAGAAAAGATAAACCTCAGTAAAGCCTCGTGCTAAAATTCATAAATCTTACCCTCGGGTTAAAATGTCTCAGTCTACAGCACACAATGGTGATAGATTCTATTAATCCTGGTTGTCATAACTCTCTCTGTGCTATGGTATGTGTTCTGATGAAAATATGTAAAATTTAACCAGAAAAGCTAAAATGTGAATGAATACCATACCTGTACGAAAGAATCCCGCCTTGGCCATTTGATCGGCTGCAAAATTTCCATCAAGTCTCCATCCATGGAAGGTGCGCTCGCGCTGTTCAATATCTTTCATGTTAGGAGAACATGGGTCACG